>JAWMAG010000006.1:19462500-19512500 GCA_037013455.1 Ceratitis rosa
CTTGAAACCTTCTGCAAGTTGTCATATCTTTTCGTAAAATTTCCGAACATTACGCTTGTTGGTCAGCTTGTTTAGCTCTTCATACTCACGCATCGTTGTATCTTTCTTTTTTGTCTGCACTTGCGTCTTGCCTGGTTCTTCGTTTCCGTTATTTATTCCACCTCGCATGTGCAGTGGTCGATCGCAGTGTTGATAGGTTTGCAGTCTTCTATTTCTCCACTGCGTACGGCAATCCTCATCATACCAGCTGTTTTTACGATCCTTCCGAAAACCAATGGTTTGCATCTGTACGTAGGGAGCTTGAAATTCCGTCCCACAGTTCACTTATATTGAGTTGCTGAGGAGTGCTCACAGAGAGCAGGAGTGCAAGTCGAGTAGAACCTTACTTGTTGTTGTTGTTGTTTTTGTTGTAACCGCCAAAGTACTCTCCAAAGTAGTTTTTTGTGAATGATGCGGGAGTAACAGTCCTTGGCCGTATAAAAATCCGGATAGTTCCGGTATAAAGAACCCTAACCCACAGAGGGTTACCTTCTTTGTCCAACCTGGCGCCAAACAATGAGCACATGGAACATACTTTTGAGTGCTGCCCTCACCATGTCGTCAAAGTCACCAAGCAAAACTTTGACATGCGTCCATCGTTCTATCGCATTTCGGCGATGTGTTGAAAAATTTATTCCCCGCAGTGAATGCAAGGGGGTCTCTACCCTCCTGCGAATCTGAGTAAAATATCACCTACTCGTTCTTTCCCCGTACATCGCACTTCTAAGACAGTTGTGATATCGGCCTTAAGTCCTACGAGTACATCAATCAGATGGACAGAGGCATCCTCCTAAAGAAAGATCGAACATTCTTGGTGCATGCCTTCAAATCATAGTCCTTAATACGTTGGCAGTATTTATCATCAAAAATGGGGTACCTCATTCGAATCGGTGTTATCTATTTATAGCCATTGGTTTCTATGTAGCGGGCTCTGAACCAAACTCATAACTCTACTAGCCAGCGCCCGTTTGCAGCCGCAAGAGCGCTGTAATTTGACTTCAACGCAACGTTAAACCGAATAGTTCGGCGTGGCTCCACTGAAGTTCCCGCCCTTTTAGCAGTGACCCAAGGCCCCACACGGGTCGGCTATCATATCTTGTGCCAAATTTCGTAAAAATCAATCCGAAAATTCATTATGAAACATATGTGCACAATCTCATAAATCAGTTTCCAATTCAATACTTCACCACTAACGTATACGTATATGTATGCATAGATATTAAGTTGACTATGAATGTATGCCTGCTTGTGTGTTCGTGAAAAAATGGCTGGCTAGTGGAGAGCTAAAATTGTTGGGCCAACTTCGACTAACTGCTAATGACATGCTATCAATTTTAGTATTAAGCCAAAATAAGCGAGAAAATTTATTAACGAGGCAGCACAATTAAGCACACACACACACACCCACACAAACACACACACAGAGTCGATCGAACTAACATAAATGAAAAGTGCTCCTTTGTCATTGCCAGTTGCTGTCATTTTCCTTACATTGCTTTCACCATTAGTCAGTTTCATGACGGAGGTTTTGGATTTGAGAGGAGATGAGATGAATTGTGTCTGTTGTTGTTGGTTGAACTTACTTTTGTTGCTATTGAAATTGTTTAGTCACTAGGTCATACACATGCATACATATGTACATGCATACAAACTAGTTTTAGCTGTCAGTTGCGTTATTGGGATTGGCAAAATAATAAAGCTTTCGTTCGAATTGGTAGTGGATTAAAAAAGTTTTGCACTGCCACAACGATTTGTTCGGCTAAATGGAGATTATCCAAACATTTTTAGACAATTTCAGCCACTTTATTTTCGCTGCTTGTCATTTGCATCGCAAAGCAGTAGATTGGTTGGCACGTGCACTTACAACCACTCTTCACACCACTTGCAACATTTTCTTCCACTAAATTTAGCTTATATGCGTTGGCGTCAGCCGGCATGAAAAGTTATCGCTGAAACATTTGAGCAACAAAAATTTTGCTTATTAATTTTTTATTATCATTTTTCGTGGTTTTTGGCGCTTTTCTCTAATATTGACGACGCTGTTAGTCACTTTTCACATTTGTGGCTTTGACAGTTTGGCGTATGCGGATTTTGCTGATTTTTCGTTTTCAATAAAAGTTTTCACATTTTCCGCGAAGATAAGCTTGCATATTTTCGACACTCTCAAACTTTCCTTTTTCGTACGCATTTTCAATTTTAGCCGAAAAACAATTTGATTGCTTTCTTTGGATCTGGGCTTTGTTAGGCATTCTTCTAATGGCTTACTTTATTATGCTGGCTTAAAAATGTGCTGGCTGTTAGTCAAATTGGCGAAATTGGTGCGCATCGATAGGAAGTGATGAATTTTTTATTGCATATTTCTAGGCGAGTGGGTCTCGCAGAGTACTAGAGGGGGCACAGTGATATTAATATGAATCGACATCTCTACCTATGAGACTGATGCGAAAAATTTACTCTTCTTGAAAACACCCTCGATGAAGTATTCAATTAGTCGGTCTCAGAAGCCTTTCAATTAAAATGTTTAGAAGTTTTGTTTTTTATGAGAAATGAAAACAAGATAAATTAATAAGTGAGCGTCATAAAAAATCAGTTGGCTGTAATTAAAATAAAATTAGTAATGCATTTTTTAAACTCTTTATGAGATGACTGTAACGTATTTGCTATAAAATAATATTTCATAAAGTTTCAAAATAAAATTCTGACAGAAAATATTAAAAAAAATAGTATTTTATTATAATTTATTTTAATTTGATTAATAATTTATAAATTAGTTAATTAATTTATTTCTTTTTGTATTTTCTCTTACTTTATTTAATATTAAATTATTTTATCACATTTTTATCTATTGTATTTTATGTTACTAAATTTATTTTTTAATAATTTTTTTCCATTTTATATATATATTTAGTTTTTTTTAATTAATTTTTTTTTTGTGTTTTTATTTGATTTAATTTTTTTTATTTAAAATTATGTTACTTAATTTTGTTTAATGTAACTTAATTTAATTCAATTCAATTAAATTTAATTAAACTTAATTAAATTATTATTAATTATTTTATTTTATTTTATTTTATTTTATTTTATTTTATTTTATTTTATTTTATTTTATTTTATTTTATTTTATTTCATTTTATTTTATTTTATTTTATTTTATTTTATTTAATTTTATTTAATTTTATTTAATTTTATTTTATTTTATTTTATTCTATTTTATTTTATTTTATTTTATTTTATTTCATTTAACTTTATTTTATTTTATTATATTTCATTTTATTTTATTTTATTTTAGTTTATTTTATTTTATTTTATTTTTCTTTACTTTATTTTATTTTATTTCCTTTTATTTAATTTAATTTTATTTTTTAATATTATTTTACTTTATTTTATGTTCTTATATTTTATTTTATTTTATTTATTTCCTTTTCTTATTTATTTTTTTTATTTTATTTTGCTTTATTTTTTCTTATTTTAATACTT
Source organism: Ceratitis rosa (assembly GCA_037013455.1). Classification (NCBI taxonomy): domain Eukaryota; kingdom Metazoa; phylum Arthropoda; class Insecta; order Diptera; family Tephritidae; genus Ceratitis; species Ceratitis rosa. The sequence continues at coordinate 19,466,017 of JAWMAG010000006.1, forward strand.
TTTTAATTTTATTTTCTTTTATTTCATTGTATTTTCTTTAATATATTTTATTTTATTTTACTTCATTTTATTTTATTACATTTTATATATTTTATTTTAATTTATTTTATTTTACTTCATTTCATTTTATTTCTTTTTTTTTATTCAATTTTATTTTTTTATCTTATTTTATTTTATTTTATGTTCCTATATATTATTTCCTTTAATTTAATTTTATTTTGTTTACTTTATTTTATTTAATTTTCATTTCATTTTATCTTATCTTATTTTCTTTATGTTTAGTTTATTTTAATTTCTTTTTATTTTGTTTCATTTTCTTTAATTTTATTTTATTGTATTTTATTTAACTTTATTTTATTTTATTGTATTTGATTTAATTTTATTGTATATTATTGTATTTTTAAATTTTTTTATTTTATTTTTATTTTTTTATTTGTTTTTATTTAATTTAATTTAATTTTATTTTATTTTATTATATTTTTTTTTTTATTTTATTTAATATTTTTTATTTTATTTTATTTTATTTTATTTTATTTTATTTTATTTTATTTTATTTTATTTTATTTTATTTTATTTTATTTTATTTTATTTTATTTTATTTTATTTTATTTTATTTTATTTTATTTTATTTTATTTTATTTTATTTTATTTTATTTTATTTTATTTTATTTTATTTTATTTTATTTTATTTTATTTTATTTTATTTTATTTTATTTTATTTTATTTTATTTTATTTTATTTTATTTTATTTTATTTTATTTTATTTTATTTTATTTTATTTTATTTTATTTTATTTTATTTTATTTTATTTTATTTTATTTTATTTTATTTTATTTTATTTTATTTTATTTTATTTTGTTTTATTTTATTTTATTTAATTTTATTTGATTTTATTTTATTTTATTTTATTTTATTTTATTTTATTTTATTTTATTTTATTTTATTTTATTTTATTTTATTTAATTTTATTTTATTTTATTTTATTTTATTTTGTTTTATTTTATTTTATTTAATTTTATTTAATTTTATTTTATTTAATTTTATTTAATTTTATTTAATTTTATTTTATTTTATTTTATTTTATTTTATTTTATTTTATTTTATTTTATTTTATTTTATTTTGTTTTATTTTATTTTATTTAATTTTATTTAATTTTATTTAATTTTATTTTATTTTATTTTATTTTATTTTATTTTATTTTATTTTATTTTATTTTATTTTATTTTATTTTATTTTATTTTATTTTATTTTATTTTATTTTATTTTATTTTATTTTATTTTATTTTATGTTATTTGATTTTAGTTTATTTTATTTTATTATATTTTATTTTTTTTTTTATTTTATTCTATTTTAATTTGTTATACTTTATTTCATTTTATTTTATTTAAGTTTATTTAGTTTTACTTTATTTTGTTTTGTTTTATTTTCTTTTATTTAATTTCTTTTTATTTTATTTTTTTTATCCAATTTAATTTTTTTTTGTTTGGTTTATTTTATTTTTTTTTATTTTATTTTACTTTATTTTTTTTTAATTTATTTTGTTTTATTTAATTTTATTTGATTTTATATCATTTTATTTTATTTTATTTTATTTATTTTATTTTATTTTATTTTATTTTGATTTTAATACTTTCATTGATTTAATGAAAAACAAAAGTTTTTAGAAATTGCCTGTATTTTGGCAATGTCCAGTACATAGTTTTATGATTTTAATATATATTTGTCTGTGTTTAATCGAAAAAAAACACTGTTAAAACGATTATTTTCCTTTCAGTTAATTTAAGGCTTTTATTACTGTGCAAATTTTTTAGCGATAATCAAGCTCATAGTTGTTGTCCTTTGCATTTTGTCAAGCGAATTTATTTAATTTATTTACTTTTTTTCTTGCGCTCAAGATTTTCTCATTATCATACCAAAAAGTGTTGCTTGTGTGTGTGTGTTTAGGCGCTAGCATTGTAGCACGCACAGAGCTTGTACATAAATTTTCAAACGTAAATATTCATGAATTATACGATTTTCGTCCTTCACCTTTTATTCTTGTTTGTTTCGACGTAATAGATTTTCCAATGTTTTTCCTTTAAGCCTTCTGCAAGAGCTATAAACACCGCTACTGCCACTGCTACCCATCCATGACCATGTCTGTCGTCCTTCGCTATCATCGTTGTCACTTGCAGTTTCATAGATTCACTTCATTTCAACGCCACTCGAGCATTTAGTCAGTCACTCAGGCTTCCCTCGGCGTGTATGGGTATTCAGGAAGAAAGAGAGGAAGGAAGGGCTTTTGCTACGCTGCGTTAGGTTTACACAATTTTTATTTTAATGTGTCGACAAGGCGCATAATTTTTCGATCCATTAAACTGTCAGCAACGATTTTTCAGCACAGCTCTCAGTGGAGTAGAGATATTCACATGCGTTGGCTGTTGGTGTGTTAAAGAAGAAGAATGACTACGCGCTGTTGTCAAATTTCACTCGCTCGTACTCTAGTAGATGTTTGTGTGCCTTATTTCTCTTTTTCTCTTATGAAATAAATTTTAAACCTTTTTGTTTCTTTGTATTGGTTCCATTCTATTAGAAGAGGATGACACGCTAGTGTTTTGTATTCCAATTTATTCTTAAATATATGCAAATATATTAACAAGCCAGCAAAGTTGTTTTTGTAAGCTTGATTTTCAAATTTTTGCAGGTGTTTTAGAAAAGCTTTTGTCAATGAAAACTTACCCAAATATGCTTTTAAACAAATGAGCTTAGTAAATTAGGAAAACATGGTTTGTCTCTTAAATTTTTCATCAGCCAATACATTTGGGACTATTTTAAATAAAGTGAAAGATAAGATAGAGTAATTTTTCTATATAAAAAAAAAGTTTTAGAATATTAGCTGTTTTAATAAGATAATTTTAATGCCATATTGAACTGATATTGGAGATTTTTAATAATAAAATTTTAATTCTGTTAAAAATGGGTTTTGTCATTGAAGAATTTTTTTTGAAATAATTTAATATAAAATATTGATAATAAAAGAGTGTTTTTATTCGGTTTTGAAAAATATGACAAGTGCAATGTTTTTGTGATGTATAGATCACTTTATTGGTTGGAAAAATATCAAAGCTACATTGAAAACTTTCAAAGTTGGAAGGCTTTCATCGATTCGCTCCATCGTCTGCAGTATTCGCCGTTGCTAATGCACAAAGGACAATAAATCGTTCGCAAAACCTTTCTCTCAAATACTCCCAAAAACTTATCGAATGTCATTGAGGGAGTTGTACAGTTTGGTTCTTATTCGTTGAGAGAGAACTTTACTTTCCAATTATGTAAATGAGCCGAGAGGAGATATTTTGTCTGTCTTCGTTCACAACCAGACTCTTTTTTATATTCAGAAGCTAACGTCACTATGCCTCTTCTATAGAAACCCTCGCCCCTATTGGCAATCGATATGAACAACTGATGATCACAGGCTTCTCTTGTGGCCAATTATTCACCAGGAAAATTACTCGCCATAGACAGGAACAGAGGGAAATCACTTTGTTCCAGGTCCGGACTATATGGCTAATGCATAAGAGCCTTCCAACCAAGCTCTCAGAACTTTTAGCGAGTCACTATCCACACATGTGGGCTGGCGTTGTTCTGATGAAAAACAATGCCTCTCTTGTTGGCCGAAACTGAGCGCTTCTGGAAAATTGCTTCCTTCAGGCGGTTCAATGGCTACAGGTCCAACTTAAGAGCTATGTCGTAAGTGAGCAACTCGTAGTATATTATTCCTTGTCAATCCCACCAAACACAAAAAAAAACAAGTAATGCTCTCACCTACAAATATGTCGAAAAAAGGTGAAATACGAAAGTGGAAAGCACAAGATATGAAAAAAGCCACACCAGCATTTTCTTGGCTTCCAAAACCTTTGGTGACCCCAAACTGGGGCTGGCTGCAATTTTATATGCAGCTATAGAAAAAGAGTTGGTGAAATTTTTTGTTAGAGATGTAGTCAAAATAAATACTGAGGACTAACCAGAGCAGATTATCAGTCCTTGGGATACCAAATTACGTACAAGAACAATATTCATAATAAGTTATCTAGCAAGCACTAGCACAAGACACACCACTTAAACTTTGAAGTATTTTAAAAATGAAGCAGACTTCTTCTTATAAAAATAACTTGAAACAAAGCATTGCTTCGCTTAAGAAAATGAAAAAAAAAATAATAAAATATTCTCACAAATATTTTGAATTATTTTAGGACGCAGATATTGTGTTACACTATATCACATTAACCGACATGGTATACCATATTAGCCGACATGGTATACCACATTAGCCAACATGGTATACCACATTACCAGCCAATTTTTTCAATGTTCTATTTCTGGTTTTTGAGATATTTTTTTAAATATCACTAAAATTGTCAGCAGTAGGCCTATTGCCACTTGCTTCATTTGTTTGTAATATTCGTAAAATCTGAAAACTCAGGTTTCATTAATATTGGTTTAAAACTCTGGATTTTAAAAAGAAAAAGCAAAATAAACGCATATTTTTTTTACTTACTTGGTACCTTTGAGTCCTAGAAATGATATGCAGTTGGTTTTATAGTGAAAAAAAATGAACTTTTTAGTGCGCTGAGTGCAATGAAAACTTTGAAAACATGGATTAAATAATGAACTTTATCACCGCCATTATGTAACAAAATAATAATTAAGGACAATTTTTTTATACTTCAATAAATGTTCAATGAAATGGTTAAATATAAATTATATTCCTTTTCTCATATTCCTACAATAAATTTTGAAAAATGAGTCTATTTTTCAGCCTCTAGAGTGGCAACCCTTAAGGGGTTACATACGTCCAGCAGCACCAAAAATGCGCTAAAACAAAAACTGTTTTCAGAAGGGATAACAATAGAAATAAATATAAAGAAATTTTATACAATGTTTATTGGTACTTAAAGTTTATAAAAAAATGTATTTTAATTTTTCTTTACAAAAATTAGTACATAAAATATCACGTGACCCAAAGTATTGGATGAGTGCATAAGTTCGTGCCCGATTCCGCTGGATGCCGTACGAATCGTTTGAGAGTCGCGCTCGTGAAAGAAATATATACATATTATATATCGTTGGAAAGGTGACAGTCCGAACTGTAAATCAAGCATAAAATAACTTCATTTTGATTTGAGTTGCTTAGTGAAAAGACGCATGGAAGATGAACAACGAAAAAGATCATATGCGTCATATTATGTTATACGAATTCCGCAAAGGAAAAACAGTGGGCGCTGCAACTAAAGATATTCGCGAAGTTTATTTGGACCGTGCTCCAGCACTCCGCACAGTAAAGAAATGGTTCGCGAAATTTCGTTCTGGAGATTTTAACCTCGAAGATCAACCTCGCAGTGGACGGCCTTCTGAGCTTGATGACGATGTTCTAAGGACTTTAGTTGCGAATAACTCACATATTTCGACGGAAGAGGTTGCCAGTGAATTGAACGTCAACAAATCAACTGCGTTTCGTCGTTTAAAAAAGGTTGTGTACACTTTGAAGCTCGATACATGGGTGCCACATCAGTTGAGTGAAAAGAACAAAGTGGACCGTATGTCAACAGCAATTTCTTTGCTTCGATGGATCAAAAACGAACCTTTTTCGGATCGGCTCGTGACTGGTGATGGAAAATGGGTCCTGTACAATAATGTTCAACGCAAAAGAACATGGAAACAGGCAGACGAAGGGGCGGAACCGATGTCGAAAGGTGGATTGCATCCGATGAAGGTACTGCTGTGCATTTGGTGGGATATCCGAGGCGTGATCTATTTTGAGCTCTTGCCAGCTGGAGAAACGATCACTGTCAACAAGTATTGTCAGCAATTGGTCGAATTGAAGAAAGCAATTGATGAAAAACGTCCGATTTTGGCCAATCGCAAAGGAGTTCTTTTCCATCATGACAACGCCAGGCCACATGTTGCAAAACCGACCCTGGCCAAACCGAAGGAGATGAATTGGGAAATCATGCCGCATCCCCCATATTCACCCGACATTGAACCTTCTGATTATCATCTGTTTCGATCGCTGCAGAACCATTTGAATGGAAAAAAATCTAAAAATGTGGAAGACGTCAAAAACCACCTTGACACCTTTTTCAACGAGAAACCGCGCGATTTCTATGAATCAGGCATCCGTAAATTGGTTGAACGTTGGGAGTGGAATGCCGGACATGATGGCGAATACATAATTGTTAATAAAAGCGCTTTCTTCAAAAAATTTCAATTTTAGTTTGCACTTGAAATCGGGCACGAACTTATGCACTCATCCAATACAATGAAAAAAAAGTTGCTCCACGGTCTGCATCATTTATCCTTGGAATGTTGATGGATCTGTAAAAATAAAAAAAATTCTTGTAAAATGAAGTTGTAGTTATAGTCTGTCGAGCCGAATTTTTTAATTTCGAAAAATTTTCCAATTTACGGAATTTAGAAAAAAAGTATGCGTTTTACGTCATAAATGTCACACTTTAATTATGTTCATAAAATTTTTTAATAAAAATATCGAAAATACGGCTCGACAGACTATAGAGAAAACATTTTCGAATATTTAAAAAAAAATCGCATCAAAAAATGTTAAAAACTGTATGAGTTATCATGCAGACCGTGCCGGGAAAAGTAGTTTCGAGAAAAACGCGTTTAAACTTTCATGTGCCTCAAACGAAGGACAGCTACCTGTGTGCATTAAACTCTCGTCGGGCGGTCTGATTTTCTACCATAACTTTGTATCTATGGGGAATTTTTACAATCGACTTTCACAGAAATACGCCTAAAACTATAAAGAATAATAACCTATAAAAAAAATCGATTTTTTGAAAATTCTGGACGTATGTAACCCCTTAAAAGGAGTCTTTAAGTAAAAGCGTAAGATCTCGTTGACTTTCTTGGTTGTTCACCAGCTCACATAGCCGCACTCTCGTACATATAATTGATGACTGCATTAAAGAGATGATTACAAACGCTTATTACCATTTTTCATTATTAAAAATTGTTGATGTTTATAAACACGCAAAATGTGCATAAACAAATATATTAAAGTGCACTGGCGTATTCACATAAGTATATTTAAATAAAGAAAACCACTCAGCGGTTGCATGTTCGTTTACTTGACTACTTGGCGTTTCGATGAAATCAAATAGTAATTAAAATACAAAGCACAGCGCAGAAAGTATAAAGCTGGTGAAACTGGTAACAGAAATTTGCAATCACAATCATATTCGCCGACTCGCACAACGCACACAAGCACACAAATTTACTGCTTGAAATGACCGTGATTAAGGTCTTCAAGTATAAATTCATTTAATTTAAATGGCAATGCACATTCACACTTACTGTATACATAATGAATGCAGTATGCATATATATATTTAGTTGCATCTGTTTGTTTTCGAAACTGTATGATTGATTCGACGATTGGTATGAGCCTTTAAGCCCAGTGGGAAATTATGCTATTTATAACCAATATTCAATTATTTATACACAGTACAAAGTTAAAGAGAAATTTAACAGAAAGAAGAGTAAAATATATTCAGAAAGAAAACGAAAGTTGCATTTTAACAGCTTCAGATTTGAAATCGCAGTCCTTCCGCCTGGTAACCAGCCAGATGGTTGTCACTGTCTACAAAAACTTTTTGAAATTAATCCTATTTAATGAATATCTAGTTTATGTTTCAAATACTTCCAAATTAGGCTTAGCTTCAGTTTGATACCCATAAGAGTATATAGGTATAATATTAAAACTTGGTGGTAAACTTCGAAAACATTTCTAGTGAGAGTCTTGATAATATCATAGAGTTTGTCACCCTCAAATTAATATTTTATTTAACTTCACATTTTAATTGTTATTAAATTTTTCAATCTCTCAAAAGTTTCGCAACTCTCTCATTTATTTGGAAATATTTTAGTAACCTATACAGCTTTTAATCTTTTCCTAGAAGCTACAGATTTCATAAGGTGCTTTGAAAGATAACTTTTTTTGATTTTCTAGTAATTCCTATTAATTTTTGATTTTTTTTAGAAAATGTGAAACATAGAGATCTGAATTTTTCATCATAAATGTTTCATAAAGTTGTTATAACGACCATTTTCTAATGTCTAATGTCATATTTACTTGCCCTCGTTTGGTCTTTTAAGAAATGAGCATTTCTATGTAGTAAATATAAATTTATCAAGAAAAAATAAAGGGTGGTTAAATTTTCAAGGGCCGATGTTGATTTTGAATAAAACACAAACTATTCACGATAGCGAACACCATTCACAGTAACTGCCTGACCGGCCTCATTTTGGAAAAAATACGGCCCGATGATGCCGCCACCCCATAAACCGCACCAAACAGTCACTCTTTGTGGATGCATTGGTTTTTCGACAATCACTCTTGGATTCCCATTCGCCCAAATGCGGCAATTCTGTTTATTGACGAATCCACTGAGGTGAAAATGTGCCTCATCACTGAAGATGATTTTCTTCGAAAATTTTCATAATAAGTCTGGATAACCTTAACACGTTGTTGGATTGTGTATCTCTCCATGGTTCAAATTGAGTAAGTCTGAAATAGAGAAATGTCAAATTAAATTCGGAAAAAAACTTGGCGTTTAGGTGTGGTTCACATTCAACATCGGCCCTTACAATTTAACCACCCTTTAATAAACTTCTTTATTATAAATTGCATATATGAAAATAGCAAAGAAATGCTAGCATTTTTAAAAACTGAATTTCGATGATTAAATGTTTTGAAAAATTCTTCGAGAACCTTAACCAAACTTAATGAAAATTCACTGAATTTTCAGAAACTTTTCAAAATGTTTGACATTTAATAAAGGATTTTTAAAGATTTAAAAAATTTCTGGAATCAAAATTATGCCGCAAAAATTTTATTAAAAATATTTTTGAAAATGATTTTTAAAATAATATTTTTAATTAATAATTTTAATGTATAAAAAACCAAGGCTGCATCGCAACGACAAATTTCATATTAATCAAAAAACTTAAATCGATTCGGTTGCAACATTTGGGAATGTAATCGTTAAAGCTGTTATCAACAGAACTTTTTCTTCGTTTTTATCCGAAGGAAAATGTTGTCGTTAATGTTAAATCGTTAACAGGTAATGTTAAACTTTAAAGTAGATGTGTGCTGTTAACATCATAGCAAACAGGTACTTTAAAATTAACATTAACAATTTCGTTTCGTTTTGAAAACATGACGCTAAGACGGAACAAAATCAATTCGTTGAGTTTATTTAGTTGAAAATCTCTGATGAAAAAAAATTTTGCCCACCTTTGTCACAAATGTTTAGCGTTGGAATTGTCATAATTGTTTTTACATTACCGCTTGTATTTAATGTTTAAATGGTTGGCAATACTCCAGAAAACTAATTTTTAACTATAAAGACATCACAAAACAACACCCATTCCATTAGTCTATTTCCTGCACGCACTAAAAACATATATCGTAAATAAATTCTCCTATACATGCATAAATCTATATGTATGTAGTGTGTGTATGTAGTGTATGCATGTATGTACAATATTTATGTGTGTTCATGATGTCCGCAAAGTGCTTAAGTCTGAAATTAATGGGTGCCATTGCTGCCTGCCAACGGCAGCATTGAGCTGAGCGCAAGCCGTAATCACCTTCACCAACAATACAACGCAAGGACGGGTATTAAACAATAAAAACAACAGCAACAACCACAACAACAGCGGTTAAAATAATAACTACAGCATCAAAAGTGGAAACAACAACAACAGCATAAGTTCTCTCTCTCTCTCTCTCTCTCTCTCTCTCTCTCTGTTCTCTCAGTTGTAGCAGTAAATTGGTAATCGCCGCCGAACAGATCGTCGCTGTTGCTGCCGCTGTCGCCGTCGTAATTGGGCGCGGTCATACGCAATAAACGGAAATTTCAATTGGCAATTGCGCCAAGTCCACCAACAACCGAGACCAAGCAGCGGCAATAGCCGATTACCAATGGTTGGCAATGGACGCATTCTGTATGGTATGGAATATGTACATACATACATATATATGTATATACAATGTACATACATACAACACTTATAGTTATCCGTGTATGTGAAATGTCCATATGTGATGGTAAGTCGGTGAATAATCATAAAATAGGCTGAATTGTGCAAGTCCACGTGTGAATAATGCATTGCGGATCTTGTAAATAGGCGTTTGTAATCAAGTCTTCATGTCCATCTACATACATGCATGTGTGTGTGTGTGTTTGTACGTTGCAAGGTTATTGGCGAAGAAAGCACACACAATCAACTAATTGAAGCGGTAGTGCATCATACATATGTACCATATATATATGCAAGGGTACAAATTTAATTGTATTTACATGTGAGTTAATTTATATACATATATACATGCAAACATAAATATGTATGTAAATACACAGTTTTATACAGAAAAGGAATATATGCATTAAAAGAGCTGAATTAAGCAATGAAAATGTTGCCTATCCAATCTTGGATTTTCCATTCTCTGCTTTTCGTCTTCTTCGTACTCAGTGTTGCCCATTTAGTTTAGAAGACGAGCTCAATAATGGAATTCCTTTAAATCTGAGTTTTTCAAAATGTTTTTTGAAATATTGCAATTAGATCAAAGGTGGCTATAAGACCAATACTCCATTAACGCAGCCATAATAACAGGTTACTGTTTAACGTGGCTTCATGACAAAGAAGTATGGACTACCACTCTAGACATCTGTGAGGCACAAGTTCCCCGGGAGACAATTCCTCAACTGTCTTTTTATGAACGACGAGGAAAATTGAAAAATCCAACAGACCGGTGACCAAAAACCTGTAACAGTCCGAACTGCCCTGAACCTGAAACCGATTGCGGAAGGTCGCGGTTACACTTTCCTCTTCATCAGCTGCTATAAAATTGCAGGGGGAAACATTTAAAATACTCAGTAAGTAGGTTTTGATACAGAAAACAGAGTCAGAGGAATCAACGTTGGGGAACTGTGTATTAAAATCGTTACACAAAGATCTAAAAGGGTCGTGCATTTCAAAGTTTGTTCTGCATGAACCCAGTGAAAGGAGCCTAAAGTGTCTATATGATCTTGAAAGGATGGTAAAGTTAAGCTCGCTAAGTAGGAATTAGTTAAAAAATAAAACTCCAAGCATCTTTCTACGACTATGGAGTGTAGGCAGATTAATGAGCTGTAAACGACTTTTGTAAGAAGGCAGGTTCTTGTTGGCATCCCAGTTTAAATTTCTTAGCGCGAATAATGGGAATTGCTTTTGTACAGATCCCAATGTATCACTATCTTGGTCAGCTGTCTTAGTGAGCTAGCCTCCAAATGGAAATTTCATTGCTTTTATAAAGTCACTGACTAACAGCTGCATCAATTCAACTCAACTCCACTCTACTCGCCTTAACTCAAGCTACCTGTACGGCAAGGCAATCCCTGTGATTGTATTTCTGTCATGAAAATAAATTCTTCTAATATATTAGCGACGTGATAGAACAGATATTTCTGTGTGTCTGTCCTAATGCCTCATATATTTTTTATTCTAAGTAGTATGTGGTGGTTTGTGTAGAAAACTGTGGTTCACTCAGTCAAGGGATGCCACCTCATATATACTAAGTACTGCTGCTGCTGAATGGTAACAAAATGTAATCATTCTTAAAGCGAATGGTGACTAGTGATAAAAAGTAGATAACTTGTTTCAAAGTTAATTGAAAACGGTCGTGATCGAAGAGGAGTGAGCTGGCACAAACGGTCTTCAAGCCACTATAGCAGGCCAGGAAGGTTATTTTCGTTCATTGGTCAGATTGCTGAAGAAAGATCAGCTATGAGCTGCTATACTCTCAGCAATTGGATTGTCTGAAGCAAGCAAACGCACAGAAGCGCCCCGCTGTGGCCAACAAAAGACTAATTGCGTCTTATAAGGGAATCGTCAAGCCACGCACATCGATATTGACTCACCAGAACCTCAAAGAGCTTGAAACGGAGGTTCATATACATCACCTTATAGACTGGACCTCGCACCAAGTAATTAATATCTGTTCCTATCTATGCCAAATGACTTGACTATTTATTGTTAAAATTTTTTACCAATAGTGTGAAAGACTGCTATGTGAGAGGCTTAATGACATTACCTTCAAAATTGTAAAACTTCAATTATCGGCTACGAAAATCTTTCCACACCGAAATCATGATTCTACCGCAAAAATTAAAAATTCAGCAACTAAAAAAACATTTCAATACTAAATTTCACTGACTCTGGCAACACAGGCAATAAACATGTGCATGACGCAACCATTGAGTGGTGTTCTACATTTATTTATTTGCATATGAGAACTGCTTGTGTAATTCACACATGTGCGTACATATGTACATACATACGTGTATATTAAAAAAGAGATATGTAAACATATAGCACAAGTGTAAACATATACCATACATATTTGTTATGTAGGTTATTCCGCACTTTTGTGCCTGCGCATCATTTACATGGATCAGTATGTATGAATGTGTGCATGTGCGTGTTTACGTTTGTGTGCATTTCTTAATTAAAGTCGTTAATTTTACTGTTGACTTGCAATGCTTGGTTCGTTGGCTGGTTGGCTGGTTGGTTGGCATTGAATAAATGAAAAGTGGCCACAATTTACTTGCCTTCTTTTATAATGCTCTCAATGGTAATTATATGTATGTAAGTAGAAGCAATGCATTAATTTGCTTTCGTAGGTAAATGTTAAAGTTTATCACCAAAAAAAAAAAAGTGAATTAAATAAATACGAATAAAAATAAGTAAGGGACAACAAGGAAAGCTAAAATTGGTAAAAAATATATGAATATTTGAAAAAACATTGAAAGCTATCTACATTTTATATCTGTAATTTCTGGAGCTTTTACTAAATATAAATCATCGAGATAAGTTTAATTATTTAGAAAACTAATTGGAATTACATTAAAGATGAGGCTGGGCTATTATATATTAGAGATAGAGATAGAGATAGAGATAGAGATAGAGATAGAGATAGAGATAGAGATAGAGATAGAGATAGAGATAGAGATAGAGATAGAGATAGAGATAGAGATAGAGATAGAGATAGAGATAGAGATAGAGATAGAGATAGAGATAGAGATAGAGATAGAGATAGAGATAGAGATAGAGATAGAGATAGAGATAGAGATAGAGATAGAGATAGAGATAGAGATAGAGATAGAGATAGAGATAGAGATAGAGATAGGGATAGAGATAGAGATAGAGATAGAGATAGAGATAGAGATAGAGATAGAGATAGAGATAGAGATAGAGATAGAGATAGAGATAGAGATAGAGATAGAGATAGAGATAGAAATAGAGATAGAGATAGAGATAGAGATAGAGATAGAGAGATAGAGATAGAGATAGAGATAGAGATAGAGATAGAGATAGTGCGGCACAAGTTCCTCTGGAAACACTTCCTCGACTGCCTAGGTGAGCTAGCTTCAAATTGGAAAGATATTTCCGTGTATCTACCCTAATGCCTTATATTTTTTTTATTCTAAGAAATATGCGATGAGTTGTGTAGAAAAAAAAATTTTGTAAAAGCCATTTCGTCTTAGCTGTTGCATAGCCGCGCTTTCTTCTTATTCTTATATTTTTAGAAATATCTGTCCGATGCTTCAGAAGTGTTAAAATTCTCCTAAAAGTTTCAATAGTCCTACACAGACATGCTATGGAATGTTTTTTTGCTCGCGGAACGCGGAATATGAAATAAAACCAAGTTAATTTTAATTTTCAATAAATGCATTAATTTACTATGACCCTCTTGAACGAATTGTTTCTCCTGTATCCTTGAGTTAATCATCGGGTGATCCATTTTTTACATTTTTTTTGCTTCGGCCAAAGCGGGTACGCCAAAAAGGAAGAACATAGATCTGTCGATATTTTGTAGTGCTTCAAGTGCTTAGAACAAAGCTACCTTTGGCCTCTTTTCATACATTCCAGTAGAGTTAGGATATTCTGTTTTGGCATGTCTCAGATATAAGTACTATACCTAGAAGTCTTAAGGTTATCGGGAGATTATTCGCCCCTTACATCCGTCCTTATCTCACGTGCATACCTTTGGGTTGCTGTCTCGTTTCACTGCGGAAACACTTGACATGTTCAGACGAATCTTCGTTTCGTGTCGAGTTAACGCCGCTCACAATGCTTCATATCATTAATAAATTTGCTTTTACTTATTTAATGAAATTGTTGTCTGCGTCACAGACTCATATTTATTTAGACTTAATGGCTAAATAAAAAAAAAAATTATTATTTTTTGCTTTTTAGTTTTTTGAAGATTTTATTTTTCAAAGCGTTTTCCACCTAAAATTTAATTATAAGAAGAAACAAATTTTGTCAAAATTTTTTCAGCTGCCAAAATAAAAAGTAAATTATTCCCACTCAGAATTGCTTTGGATTTTTTTGTTTACATTATAATGCCTACTTATATATATATGTACATACATATATATATTTTTATATTTAAATGAGAAACTGTAATAATACGCAATAGCATGCAGCTGAAATCATTAATTTTCTCTTGAGTAAGTAACTGTCACTGAGAAAAAGCGCGAATATTTTCCCAACAGTACCAACAGTAGCAGCAAAGGCAGCAGTAGCGGTATCATCTGCTGGCCACTGTCGCATATTATTTAACACTTAAATGCACTTTGCAGTCATTCATGACGCTCAGCACGCATTTTGCCACAAATGGCAGAAAGTGTTCGAGTGGCCAAATAAAAAGACACTATACACTGCTACGCATTAGTCACCATTGCTGGTATTGTTATTGTTGTATTTTTTAACATTGTAAACGCATTTTGGTTGTGCTTTTAATTCATTTCACCACCATTTGTGTGCGCAACATTTTTCATTTTCAACTTCCGTCCAATCAGTGAAATGGTAACATTTGTCGGACTCACTTGACACTCTCTCAAATGGATTGGTTGTGGGAGTAGAAGCAATAACCGAGAGCCAAATATATATATAGGTGTATGTATACAATTGGCGCTTTGTAACCGCTGAAGGGTTTTTCGGCCGAGCACCTCCTCCAATTTGTGGTTTTACGTATTGATGTTTTCCAACAAATGGAGGGACCTACAGTTTATACTAAAGTCGCCTCCGAACGGCTGATGGTTTTTTATGTGGAGCTTTATTTCATGTCAGAAATACACTCGGAGAGGTTGACAGTCCCTGCGGAAGGTCGACCGAGATTTTTGAAAATTTTACTTAATTTTTTATTTAAATTAATTTTCTATAACTTTTTGGATGTTTTTGCGACACTGGGATTTGAACCCGCGCCTATCGAATGACAGTACGCTGTGCTAACCACTCGGCTATCGCGGCCGCCAAATACGCAATTTAAACTGAATGCAAGGCATTCAAGAGTTTCCACCATTTACGTCCATGCATTTCTATTAAATTTTTTTAGTTTTCTTTTTTTTTGCTTTAGTACATTTCAACAAATTGCTTTATTGCAAATAGTTTGTCATTTTGGCATCAGCAACAACAACAACAACCAGGCACACAGGCACACAGTTGGGGGCTGGTGAATTACACTCAATGCGTTGCGTTTTGTCACACCTCTGAGCAGTTGACACTGCCACTGTCAGCGCCATTTGATGTGTAGCCGTGAGTGGACTTCTCTCGTTGACGTTGAGCAAGCAGTATTTTCTCATTTTAGAAATTAAATTAAAGTACTTTTTGTTGGAATTCATTAGAATTGGCATATGAAACCATTGAAGCTGTACTACATTTTTAGACAAAATTTTTAAATTTAAAATTTTTAATTCATTTTTTTTTTTTGTTAATTAAATTTGATAAGCTCAAAAAAACTGAAGACAACCTATTCTTTAGAGTTTCTAACTTCAAAAAAAATATAGGTATACATATATTTATTTACTACTTTCCATCTCAAGCCTCTTCAATCATAAACTAAATATTTTGTTTTTCTGGTCGCTCAGACTTTTTAAGTCACGTCTCGTATACAATACACACATAAACAAGTAAAAATATGGTATATATGTGTACTTCACATATTCATTAAAACCTCATGAATCATTTTATGTTTTCCTTCATTTTAGATCTTTACACTTGGACACACTTTCTCTATGGGTTTTATATGTGTTGCTAACACATATGTACCATATACCTATACACATACATAAATTTTCATATTCATATTCATATTAGCACGTATGCATATTTGAAAAATTTGCATGTGTGCTAGTGCACGCTTTTCGACTATTTCCACATCACGTGCCACATTTCATCCCTTTGACGTGCCACATTATTGATGTTGGCACTCTAGTGATGCCACAGTGGCACAGTAGCGAATGTGTGGTCTCATAAGTCATAATTGATAAATTATTGTTTTACAAAAAATTTATTCATACACACAATATGTACGAGTATATCTTTTATATTATACATATGAACCACAAGGTCAGATAAATTTTGAATAATGAAAAATTACTTTTCTTTTAAAACGTATAAAACTGTCAAGCATGGCTCCATGAATCATGCATTAAAGAATATAATAAAAAAATAAATAAAATAAAGTAAAATAAAATTAAAATAAGATTAAAATAGTAATTTGAATAATTATAAAAAGTAAGAAGTTCTATTTAACGTACTGATACTTTAAGACTCAAACATGCCAATTATTAAAAAGAACTGCGTTTAAATCGTTCGAATCAACAGCACCTTTCTTTGAAATATTTACACCTTTTATCTACAACATCAAAATTGAGCTTTCATTACGGCAAATTGAATTACAATGGCCTTTGGCGAAAACCGAACGCCAGCAAAAACCACTAAACTATCGGTAGACACCTTATCAGCTGGAATGGACATTAATCCTCGAGCTTCGTTGCTTTCATACATGGTTTTTTCTTCCCTACCTTAAGAAACAGAAATTTAATTCAAATCTATTTACATTTGTCTTATTATATACTTAAACAAGTTTTTGGAACAGCGCGGCGTATACGTAACATACTTGTAAATACTTCTCGGATATTCTTAAATACATTTTTGTACAAATAGTTATTATGAAAACAAAACAAAAGCACTGTTTTACCGTCCTCAAAACACTCTTCGAGCGATACAAATATCACGGAGTAATTTTTCATGGCAAAACGAATTCGAATACCTGCAGGACGGCTGTAGCGCCATAAAGTCAATCGCCTAAATACCTTGTCACTTGGATCCTTTAGCAAACATAACTTTATCTAAACGTACATTGCGACCAGGTAAAGGGAACCTTCTGACAAGTGCAAGATATCTACAGAAATGAAAAATGAGGTCATCAATAATAACGACGATAGGTTCAAACTCAATGGCTTTAATTCTGTCGTCCATGCACAGATTTAGAATATCAGTTAAAATGCCAATGAGCAACCGTGGGAAAATCCATAGTTTCTAGGCTCGCGAAACTAGCCACACACAACATCAACCATTTTTTTATTTATTTTTTTTTTATGTATTATAACAATTCAGCCTGCATAGTTAAGTCAATACATATGACTTTAACCTTTTTTATGTTATGAAATTAAATTGTTTCTATGTATTGTAGTTGCCACCATCAATTTTTGGAAAAGAAATATGTCTGTATTTTTATTAATTTTTAAGGAAAAATTTTTATTTCCATGAATTTTTTAAAATTTCCAAAAAGAACATGCTCTGTCAATTTTGATTATTCTTGACGTTTCTGAAAACAGTACTCATTCAAGCTGGTATAAAATTAAAAGTAAAAATATGTCTTGTAGTTTTTGAAAATTTAAATAAAAAATTAGTTACACTTTAATATTCAGTTTTTACATCTTGACCAAAATTCGTTCATACGTACAATGATTTAAACGTAAAGCGCTTTTACATATATAATTTCCTGCAAAAATATTTAAATTTGTTTAATTGCCTGTAAGAACACATAAATAAATAAAACCAATATTTAAGCCGGATATGTAAAAGTGAGTGCAGCTAAAATGAAATAGAAATTCTTTGGATTTTATAACTTTTTAAAATTACAATTTCTCCAAATTTATTTGAATTTTCAAGAGAAGATTTTATTTTGTGGCTCCACGCACAGCCAACGCCTTCAAGCAGTGAAGCTACTCAAGTGTGTGAATGTAAACTGAAGCATACCATAAATGAAGAGGATTAAAAATAAATAGTTGAGTAAATACATACAGAAGTACACAAACACATTTTATACTTGTGTAAACGAGATTTGTTCAAAAGAAAATCTCAATGTTGATTATAGATTTAATCATCAATATTCATTTTGTTCCCTTCAATGTAATGTGCATATACCAGTAGTTCTTCTAATCCTCGAAGCATATGAGAAAAGTACTTTTCAGTATTGCCTTCCAATGATTTGAGTTCAAACTTGGCACAACACGTTTCTTTCATTGGTCTCTTCAGTTTTGATAGTAGAAAAAGTCTGAAGGCGCCTATTCTGATGAATACGGTGGTGGAACAGGAATTGATGTGCGAGTTGGTGCCAACGTCCTCTGCAACTTCCCTAATAGCAATTCAATAATTTACCAT
This sequence comes from Ceratitis rosa, assembly GCA_037013455.1. Classification (NCBI taxonomy): domain Eukaryota; kingdom Metazoa; phylum Arthropoda; class Insecta; order Diptera; family Tephritidae; genus Ceratitis; species Ceratitis rosa. The sequence goes on from JAWMAG010000006.1 coordinate 19,484,577, forward strand.
AAAATTTTCTTTCATTGTTTCGATATTTTTGACGCTTGTTGAATGTGGTTGCAACTCCAGGACGTTCATCGTTATCAATATCTTCTTGGACTTCTGTAAAGCACTTGAACTACTTATAAGCATTATTTCGTCGTACAAACTATTAGATTACGCATCAGCAACATACTAGTTAAATACTAGTTCGTTTATGCATGCCCTTTGCATTAATTACAACTTCTCCAAAGAAAAGAAATTAAAATAAAAATCATTTTGCCTGCAGCGAGATTCGAACCTGTAATCTCAAATTGCTAAAAACGTCAACTTCAAACCACTAGAATCTCGTTATGATGTAGAGAGCCACGAGATCTGCGCACTGCAACAGAACTAATGGGAAATGAGAATGGAGCTCAGCCGTGGTGTATTAGCTGGAACAACAAGCGGTGGTGAAAATTATAATTTCACCCATTAGTGGTGAACTGCTGTCCACATAACCAACTGGTATAATTTCATCTTCAAAATAGTAGTTTTTAAACAATCTACCTCTCCCTACAAGGTATGAACTCCACGTTGTCTAGTATATACACTAGGGTGATTCAAAAAAACAACAAATTTTTTTTTCTTCTTTCCAACATGCTTAAGAGTTCAATATAGATGTAAAAAGATCCCAGTTAAAATTTGAGCGCTTAATATTAATATTAAGGACGTCCGCATCGCACTTTTCTATTTTCCATAAGAATAACATAGGCAAATATTTGTTTGCGCCTTCTGATTTTTATTGCTTATCCATCGTAAGCCATACAAAAAATCCCTGCACATATTTTTGTAGAGAATTGAACGCTCTACAAAAAAGGTCTCATATGATTTTTCCGAAAACCTAACCAGCTGAAAGTTATTCGAGGTCAAAGTTCAATATGCTGAAAATTTGACCGTTTGTAATGCATTACAGTGAATTCGATGAAGTTATGGAAATCATTTATCAAAGTTTTATGTTTTTCTTTAATGTAGGCTTTCAGGAAATCTTCATAAATTTTCCGCAGTAATTTGGAGAAGTAAAATAGTTTCATAAAAAATTTTTAACATTATTTAAAAAATTTTTATTTTTCTAATTTTTATTTATAGAAATTTCGAAATCATGTTAAGTACAACACTTCATTTGATTGGTTTTTTAATAAGAATATAACAACTACCTCACCAAAGATGAAGAGCAACTACAGTATTTATTACAAGTAGTACGAGAACATCGGCAACGTTACCCAGATTGATTAAAAAGAAATCTTCAATAATAATAATATAAAGTATTTATGAGCTGAATAATAAATTATTTCCTTAAAAAAATCAAATGCAACTTAATTTTGACCTCATGTTAGTAATCCTCAATGTCAAAAAGAATGTTTCGTTTAAAAATCAAAATAATCTGAAATTTTTATTCTAAAAACTTTCTCAATGAGTTTCACTGGGCTTATTACTCCATAGAATTGAAGTTAAAGGTTTTCTGAACGCCTTCATTAAGGAAAAACATAAAACTTTGATAAATGATTTCCATAACTTCATCGAATTCACTGTAATGCATTACAAACGGTCAAATTTTCAGCATATTGAACTTTGGCCTCGAATAACTTTCAGCTGGTTAGGTTTTCGGAAAAATCATAAGAGACCTTTTTTGTAGAGCGTTCAATTCTCTACAAAAATATTTGCAGGGATTTTTTCTATGACTTACGATGGATAAGCAATAAAAATCAGAAGGCGCAAACAAATATTTGCCTATGTTATTCTTATGGGAAATAGAAAAGTGCGATGCGGACGTCCTTAATATTAATATTAAGCGCTCAAATTTTAACTGGGATCTTTTTACATCTATATTGAACTCTTAAGCATGTTGGAAAGAAGAAAAAAAAATTTGTTGTTTTTTTGAATCACCCTAATATACACGTATATGTATACGAGCAACTCTTAATCGCAATCATAAAAGTAAATATGTGAATTTTTCAACCAAAATTTGAAGTTTTTTGAAGGTTTCTAAACTAAAAAACATGCATAGAAATTCACATATACATATATCTATTTCACATATGTAAATGGCTATGAAATGTGAGTAAATATTCACTTGTGTATAGGTAGGGGTAGAGGTACAAATGCACATAAATGCAAGTGCTTTCGCATATGGAAACACAGACTTTACGCTTTAACGCCCTTTTGAAAATATATATTTGCAAAAGAAATTTTACTTTTTTTCCATACAAACTGTTATGTATATGGTACAGTTAGTTTTACATATAAAGTAATGACCGAAATGTGCCAGAAAGCTAACGTGAGCACATGATGACTTGTAATTGAATGCATTATACGTAAAAACTTATATTTGTTTGTATGTAATCATAAGTACATATAGACAGATATATGAGTATTCATTTACTTTTTTTGTGTTGAACGGATTTGCATTCATTTTAAAAAGTTTATACTGGTCATTGCCATTGTTTGCAAGGTATCCTTGCATACTACAGCGCTTTGCGAATAATGTAATTTTAGGTTAAAATCTGCCTTTGTGCAGGGAAAGAGCAGAGTAGTATGCAAAAGTTCTGATCAAATATTGGTTTTTTTAAGATATAATCATAACAGTTCGCTGTATGTTCCCAAATCTCGTATTCCAAGGCCGGCTCATCGGATGTCGATATTTTCCACGTTTCTACATCATATAGTAGAGAGGGAATGATGAGTGACTTTACACATTGCACAAAAGTTAGTTTAAAACCACTTCAAAAATGCAAGAATGCTTGATATATGGGTATTGCACTAGTCAACGAGAAAAAAATAATCGACCCATTTCTGAAGCGGATATTAACTGCTGATAAAAATCGCATTACTTATAGCAACGTCAAATGAAAACGACGCTGAGTAGTGAGCCGATACAAACGGTATACAAACCAGTGTTGACGGTCAGTAAGGTTTTGTAGTGTGTTTTGTGGGATTGGCAACGAATCATCTACTAAGAGCTGCTCCGCAATGGCCAAAGTTTAACTCGCAGTTGGCATAGAAAACGGTGCAATTTGACTTAAATTATAACTCTTTCTGATGGATCGTCCAGGGAAAAAAAGTTAAAAGCTACCTATGTATCGAATTTCATGAAAATCGAACGGTTTAAATATAAATTTGATTTGGTTTTTTTTTAATAATTTGGTCCGAGGTCCACATCCGAGAAAATAATTTTTTATCAAGTTTAGGATCTCTTCAATCAGAAGAAAGCCTTTCAGATATAACAGAGATGGTCAATTAACGAAATGATTTTGTTATCGAAATCAAATGATATTAGTAATGTTGAAGCCGCACAAACTCATTGTTAATATCAATTTTTAATTGACTGCTTACAATGTTATTAACAGCACACTTTAATTTTAAGATTTAACATTATCTGTTAACGTTTTAACATTAATGTTGCAATTTAACATTAACGTCAGCTTTTCGTTTGGAGTAAAAACAGAATAAAATTTATTTTGATAATTGATTTAACGTTAATATTTTCAAAATGTTTCAACGGAATTGATAGAAATTTTTTGATTAATGTGAAATATATCGGCCTTAAAATATATAGATTACTTAATATCAATCTAAATATTCAAAAAAGTTAGTTAATAGTTTAAAAAAATAGTTTTTTCCCTTTATCGCTTTTAGTATAAACTAATATATAAAGTGATGCCAAAAACTAATTATTACTGTTTATTTAGTTATTATATTTTCATATTCTGAAATCTTTCAACTTTCTGACCTACCTTGCTGAGTAGCATATATGTATGTGCATGTGGCATAAATATACACATACATATGTATATACACACAAAGTAAATATGTAAATTTATAAAAGAACGTATAAGACTGCAGGTAAAGTTGAATAAAATGCAAATGAAAATTTTGAAATTTTATGCATCGTTAGTGGTTGGCAACCAAACAGCAGCAGTAGTTAAGCGGTGGGCGCAACTGTGAAGCGGGAAGTTAGTATAGTTTTTCGGAATAATTTTAAGAAGAGATACAAATACACAGTATGACATTATACACATACATATATATATGTTTATGTAAGCGCAAATCAAAGAGTTGCATAAAAACGTGCTTCAAGCAAGGCAAGTCACTACTCTTTTTACACATATTCGTGCATGTGTATTCATCTACGAGTGTATATGTGTATGTATGTGCATGCGCTGGGTAAACCAGTCGGTAATTACGATAGCATAGAGCGGAAGGAAGCAGCAACAGTGCAAAGGTTGCGGTAGTGGTGAACATGCAATATTATACATATATAAAAAGTAGCAGATTCATTGCCTCAAGATGCAATTTAGCAGATTTACACATTAAAAAATATTGCAGGATTTACACTTGCCAAATGTTTGAGTGTGTACATGCATATACATACACATATATAAGAGTGTATGTCATATGAGAAGAGAAATGCAGAGATTTTATATTTTACATATACATATTTATATTTAGTTATGTGTAAGTTTGTAAGCAAATATGCAATTACTTAAACGTACATGCGAGGACACACGCAAACAATTATATGAATATATATATATACATATATATAATATATATATGGTATATATATAATTTAAAGTGTGTACGTGTATATATCTTATAAGTATTTGAAAAGTTCATCATATACATACGTATATATGTATGTATGTATATTTGTTTGCAATCTAGCAAGTAAGCAAGCAACTTTTTAATACATTATTATTTATTTCCTGCTCCAGCAAAAACTTTACTCTTACACTTAATAACTGTTTTTACTTATGCCACTCTTTCTCTTTCTCTTTTCTTTTCCATTTCATTGCAGGTAAGCGTTTTTCCATTGCGCAAATAAAATATATTGGTGTGGGCGAAAAATTCTGAAATGAGTTGTGTGTGTATATGTGTGTGTGTGTGTTCGCATAAGTAATTGCGCAATATGTCACAAAAAAAAAAAAATAAACAAAAAACACATGCATTTGAATATGAAAATTTTGAAAGGATGTGTCTAGTATGTGTGAGTAAGTATAATATTTTATATTTATAATTTTCAGGCTTATCACTACATGTGGTGCAGAAATGAAATAATTCAAAAATTTTTCTTTAAGATAAAAGTTAAAATTTTATTTCGTAAAGTTATGGATTTAGATGTATTTACACATACTTGCTTGATACATATGCGTATGCTGTGTGTGTGTGTGTGTGAGAGTGTTTACGCTCAGGCAGCTATGCTGCAATATTCCCATAAAATAAATTGCCAACTTAGAGATACTAGTTAGTGCAGCATGCCGATTTGTTAAAATTGAGTTGAAGTGGAAAATTTACATTTTAAGAGAAGATTTTATTTTACTGCCAAAATTTGTTTTTCTGGACATATACAAGTTTATTTTATTTGTGATTTTATTTTTTATAAATTTTTGTTTTTTTTTAATACATATTTACCTCATGCGAAGAATTTGCATATACATTTGTGGCTTAAAATCAATTTATTTATGAATAGAAATTTCTTTGTAAATTTTGTGGTTATGTAATTAATATGTATACAGAGTTTTTGATAGGTTATGTAAATAAACTAGTCGTTTTGTCAATGAAGATGAAAATAATTTCCAATGCATATTAAGATTTTCAAGAAGGAAAAAAAATTTGAATTTAAAAATTTGGTGCAAAAATATCAATTTTAAATTGCTTATTTATTTCTTACTAAATATATCTTAAAACATTTTGTACGTTACAAAATATTTCAATTTCTTTTTAATTCGCACATTTTTATACTCTTTATGATAATTGAATAAAAATTTTCAACCGTGTCCTTTGAAATTTGTTTAGCCATACAACAAAGTCAACATTTAAGTGTCTACTATATTCTATTTTAAAAGCACTAATGTTCTTTTAAAAAGAACTCTCAACATTTCTCGGACCTTCAAATACGGAAGTATATCTCTTAGGTGTAATCCAAATGCTTTTATTGAAAAGTTAAGCTTCAATTATTCATTGAGAGCACTTCAGAAAACACACAGGCGTAAATAAAGATTTCGGAGAAATTTTATTTGATTTGAATTGTTGTATTAAACCTTTTCTCCTATACAAAGGAAGCCATATGTACACAAATCTTTGAACACATACGTGGCGAGGTCAAGAGTTTTCAAGTAAATTAAATTTCCCTTTACTGTAACTTTCACCCACTTTTAATTTAAATTTGATTAATTCAGTTTACATTTATTTTTAACTCAATTTAATTAAATTTCATATTTTATTTTGTTTTATTTTATTTTATTTTTTTTTTATTTTTTTTTTTTGTTTTATATTATTTTATTTTATTTAATTCTTTTCCATTTTATCTTATATATTTTATTTTATTTTTTTACTTTATTTTATTTCATTTTACTTTATTTTATTTAATGTATTTTTATTGAATTTAACTTAATATAATTTTATTTACTTTAATTTAATTTTATTTTAGTTTTTTATTTAATTTTGGTTGCTTTATTTTTATTTTATTTGATTTAATTAATTTAGTTTTATTTAATTTAAATTAATTTTTTTTATTTTAGGTTATTCTATCTGTTTTTTGTTTCATTTTATTTTATTTTTCTTTATTTTATTTTATAATATTTTATTTAATTTTTTTGGTTGTATTTTATTTTATTCTATTTGAATTTTTTTTATTTTAATTAATTTAATATATTTTATTTTATTATACTTAATGTTATTTTATTTTATTTTAGTTTATTTTGTTTTACTTTATTTTATTTTAATCTTATCTAATTTAGTTTAACTTAATATAATTTACTTTAATTTAATTTAACTTAATATAATTTAATTTACTTTAATTTAGTTTAATTTATCTTAATTTAACTTAATTTCATCTGATTTAATTTAATTTGGCTAAATTTTATTTATTTTTATTTTATTTTATTTTATTTGATTTTATTTTATTTTATTTTATTTTATTTTATTTTATTTTATTTTATTTTATTTTATTTTATTTTATTTTATTTTATTTTATTTTATTTTATTTTATTTTATTTTATTTTATTTTATTTTATTTTATTTTATTTTATTTTATTTTATTTTATTTTATTTTATTTTATTTTATTTTATTTTATTTTATTTTATTTTATTTTATTTTATTTTATTTTATTTTATTTTATTTTATTTTATTTTATTTTATTTTATTTTAATTTATTTTATTTTAAATTATTTAATTTAATTTTATTTTATTTTAATTTATTTTATTTTAATTTAATTTATTTTATTTTATTTCATTATATTTTATTTTATTTTATTTTATTTTGTTTCATTTTATTTCCTTTTTTAATTCATTTTGCATTAATTTATTTTATTTTATTTTATTTTGTTTTATTTTATTTTATTTTATTTTACTTTATTTTATTTTATTTTATTTTATTTTATTTTAGTTTACTTCATTTTATATTATTTTGTTTTATTTTTTTATTTTATTTTATTTTATTTTATTTTATTTTATTTTATTTTATTTTATTTTATTTTATTTTATTTTATTTTATTTTATTTTATTTTATTTTATTTTATTTTATTTTATTTTATTTTATTTTATTTTATTTTATTTTATTTTATTTTATTTTATTTTATTTTATTTTATTATATTTTATTTTATTTTTTTTTCATTTTATTTCCTTTTTTAATTCATTTTGTATTAATTTATTTTATTTTATCTTATTTTATTTCATTTTATTTTATTTTATTTTTTCTTATTGTGTTTTATTTTATATTATTTTATTTTATTTCATTTTAGTTATTTTATTTTGTTTTAAATTGTTTAATTTTATTCTATTCATCTTTCATTCGTCAAGTGCAAGTTTATTTGTGTGAAATATGTGAATATAAGTCCTCATCGAATTGAAAATCCTTTAAAAACGGCAAGGTCGCACATTTCTATAAAATCACTCAAACTAAAAGTACTGAAAAAAACTATTTGTAAAACCAAAAGCATCCATTTCAAATGGATGAAATTTTAAATGCGGAAATAATTGACACAATCAAATTTGTATGTCATTTTCAACATGAAGGTATAAACTACAGATTGAAGATTTGAAATAAGATAGCAAAAAGTTTGAGGAAGGGATTTTAACTCGTTTGCTATTATCGGGCAACACAGATATCACTTTATGTACTTTACCTATTTGCTGCACTAGCTAGCTACCTTTTTGTGACCGCTCGGCGTTACAAAATTACGTTTCATCCCTCAACCCTAGCTTTTCGTAAATTCAGCTGAAATTTCTTTGCCATCCTTTGCTTTTTGGCTACACTTAAGCAATTTACCAGCCGCATTTAGCACTTTACCACTTAAGTTTTCCCTTTTTGCTCTTCATACTTACTTCATTATATTTTACACTTACTTGCATACCTAAATATCTATGTATGTGGTATGTATGCAAAAACTTTTCAACTGCTTCAAGAAGTTTGCTAGCTTTTTCTCTTTGCATTTTCTGCACACCTTGAATTTCTCCTTTTAAATTTTTTTGTTTTTTACGATTTACAGATGATTTTTGTTACACTTCAACTTAATCCGTTTTTTAGCACTCAATAAAAGTTTTTCGCTTTCTCTTTGAAGACTGGTTGAAATTGTTCGTGGCAAAGTATTTGAAAGTACCGCAAATTTATATTGTTTTATTTTTATTTCTCTAATTTTTTCATTTTTTCATGTTTTTCATTTTGCATTTTTATTATTTATTTTTAGTATTGTTCTTTATATTCGCTTTTACTTTCAGACACGTTTTGTTGCAACAATAAATTCTGTTATATATGTTGTGGTTGTATTTTTTTTTTAGCTTGTTGGTTTGTAAAACTTTTCATTTCAAATTACTTTTCGGTCGGGTCAATGGTGGATTGCGGATTTTGGTGCTTTTCGCTTTATAATGCTGGTAAATTTAATTTCACTGGCAGCAGCTGCGAATTTCTTGCACTTTGACTATCAGTACGGAAGTACGTAACCTTCACTTAAAAGTATTTTATTTTTATGTTTTCATGCGAAAGGGTTTTTGCACATATTCAGTTTATTTTGGTTATTGTGAACACACATGCGGTTTAACGGTGTACCAACTGATGCTTAAAAAAATAAAGCAGAATATAAAGTAATATAAAACTTATGCGAACTATATTTATTTTTCTGTGTTAACTTCGATCGGTGCTGTTTTGTGCCAACATGGATTATACAGTTGTAACTTGCATGAAATTTTAAAATTTAAACTATTATATATTCGATACATTTCTTTCATAGTTAAAATTCATCGCTTATTTTTTTTTATTTTTATCTTATGTTTATTTTTTTGGTAGCAGTTTATTAAGCTCTAGGTAAACTCTTGTTGTGTTACTAAAATACGTCTAAATTAATATTTGATAAGTTTCTTAAAATATCACATGATAATAAGTGACATCGCACTATCCAATACCGCATCATAGCATAGCATTGCATATATCAAAAAATTAGGAATTATGAATAAAATGCAGAATTACTAACAAAAATAATTTTCTCCATCACTCGCAATTTTTTTGTCCAATTTTTTTAGGATACAATTAGCACAACAGTACATATGTCATATGAATTCATATCACATCATCACAATTGATCACATCACACCTTTAAGATTCCTACTTATTATCATTTCGAACTATTAACATATTTCAAGAAAAAGATTAATTAGTGTTTCTATACGCTTTGTGAATATATATATATATATATATAAATGTTGTGTTTTCCGAAAGTTAATCCGCTCAGTCGTATATGATGACATCATATGATTTGACATCACTTGATGATTTATTTAATTTATTGCTGTAAAAATTCGGGGCATCAAACAATATTTTGTATACTGCACTAGTATATACATATGTAATAATTACATCAACTGATAGCACAACACATAATGTGTTGATTAAAGCATACAAGCCATAACACCATATCAAATGATATAAATTATATCATCTGATTTATAGCTATTTAATTAAGTGTTGTTGCTTTTCATACTCCTTATAAAATTAATATTATATATTATATATGTAGGTTTAATTGTACATCAGTGATTCAATGAATATATTACTCCACTTAAAATTTATTGTCCAAAAAAGATAGAAAATTTATTTGTGATTATTTATTAATTTATGGACGAAGAAAAAATTAATTTATTTTAAATTATATTTTTTGTAGATTAAAAATAAGCACAAAAATACTTACTTAATTGCCGTCACATTTATCGTCATCTCATTGCCCTACCACTCACACTCTCACCGGATGAATCACTTTATGCGCACAATTACCGACATCAAAGTTAATAGTATTTTCATGTTCATTTTCGCACACCTATTCATCAAACTCACACACAGGTATACCTACACTCTTCCGCGCAAATTCAGAATTGCCAGCCTCTTTCACAAGTGAATTTCACCACTTATAAACACATGAAATTGCCATGTTCATATGCTGGGGCTACAACCGCACGACGACATATGTCTTTTTATGCCAAACACAAACATACTACATATACATACATACATTTAAATATACATATACACGTATATGTATATACCTACATATAGAGATAAAGAAATAAAAAAAAAGGAACCGAGAAATCCGCCAACACAGTGCAAAACGAAATTTTCCATTACAAGTACTATTGACATATCTACCGTCAGCTGAGTCGCTGCGCCGTAAAAACCAAGGCGTTTTATTTGTTCACACTCGCCACTCAATATCTCGTTTTTTGTTTTTATATTTTCCATTTTTTCAGTTTATTTCCGCTCACCGCACTTATCTTTCCATTTGCGGCTACTCGCGCCGACCTGTCATGCGTTTCTTATTTTTTTTCCTTTGCTGTTTTAAACCAGTCGAAGCTGCGCTTTTCACTGTTATCTGAAAGATTTTTATTTTTTTATTTTTCAATTTTCCTTTCACTGTTTGCATTGCACTGTATTCTCGTGTATCCATTTGCTTTATTTGATTTATTTCAGTTCGTTGTTGCGGTTCAGAATATTTTCTGGTTTCAGTTGAGCTTCGATTTGTGCTACTCCCTTCCGCCAATCTCTATTTTTTATGTACATACACGTATGTCTGTAGTCAGTACACGTTTATTCAATAGCTTTTATTTCGACTTGCGGTGAGGCGAGTTATATGAATGTGAGTTTTGTTCAATATTTTTTTCTTTATTTTTTTTTTTATTCAGCTTCAAAATTGACTCTTTTCATTTGTTCTTAACTCATTCTTAGCATTTGTATTTGTATTTTTGTGGTTTCGCTTTGGTTAGTTCATTTGTTTTGAATTAGAAAAATTTAAATTAGAAAATCTATGGTTTGTCTCAAACATATGAATAATTTCGATTTTTTTCTGAAATTGGTTTTGACAAGGGTAATATTTTTTGTGGTCTTGCTAGATAATGCAAAGGCAGCCAATATGCTATTGTTTCATTTATTAGAATTCCTTGAATACCAATGAGTTTTTATACTTTAAATGATTGTACAAAAGTAATTTACATATTTTTAGCTCAATTTATTTTGGAATTTTTTTTTATAATAATTTAGCACAGCAATGCTATGGTGAAAACGAGCTTCTTTAGAAACAAAATTTTGATGCTCATCTTTTGCCAAGCGATCTTCAACCCATTGAGAAAAGTAAAATTGCATCAGGTGATCAAGTGATACAAATAAATTGTACATAGGTCTCTCCATTTGTTGGAAAAACATCAAGAAACTAAACTATAAATTAGAGGAGAAGCTCGGCCGAAAATCACTTAAGTGGTTACAAAGCACCAAATACAATATAAATATTTATTTGCTTTACATACGTGTATATACATAGTGTAAGCAGCTGCCTTAACCGTTTGTGGAGAAAAGGTCACAACTTTAATTTTATTAATATTAAGGTCATCCAACCACCATGTCACCATTCAGCCATGCTGTTTAGGGTAGATAGTTTCATTTGCAAATATATCAAATTTCAGTAAAATGGAACAATTTAAAAATAAATTTTACTTTTTTGTGAATAGATCGGCCCCACATCCTTCTTTATCGGCAGCCTACGTCATGCGAAAAATACACTCTCCAGGTTTCAGATCCCTAAGATGAATGGTTATGGCTGTGGGTTGATCCATCAGTCATTCAAGACAAAGCTTTTCACATACATAAGTATAATATATAAATAAAATTATTACCATAAATTAATATCAACTTCAAAATAATTGCTCACATCACATCATTAAGCTTCACATCTCACATACCCACTTTCAAACTATGTATTAACATGTTTTAAGAAAAACTTTGATTATCTTTTGTATTTGTATTTGTTTATATTTGCCTAAAGTTAATCTGGTCAGGCTGATATGATCACATCATATGAAATGATATCATTTGATGATTTATTTAAGGTGTTACATCCAGTTAGAAGGCCTAAAAAATGAGGTTTTTCGAACATTTTTCACGATTTTAACGGATTTTGTTAAAGTAATGTATAATTTTATGATATCAATATGATAGCGGCTTCTAAAAAAAAAAATAAAATTTCCTCCATAATTTTGGTCTTGAATTGCGCATTAAAAAAAATTTTTTGTTGGTAATGGAAAATCTTCGATTAAGTGCTAAAAAATGTTGTTCAGAAGCCCGTTATTGTTCTAAAAATTCAGAGCACAAACAATATATCGTATCTGTTTCTTACATCGCAGAATGTAATAATGTTAATAATTACATCAACTCATACCACATCACATCATATGATGTTTTAATGAGACAAGTCATAACATCATATCAAATGATATACATTAAATCATCGTTTATAGTTATTTTATTACGAATAGTTGTTTTTCATGTTCCTTCTAATATGTAGTTTTAAATGTACATACATCAGAACAATAATTTTATGTATGTTTTTTTTTTTAACTTACTCTAATTTAATGTTTATACCACATACTGACATACAAAATACAAAATCTTCAGCAATCAATTTTTGTTTTAATGAAAATATTTAATTTTAGAAAAATACATAGATAAAATTATTAAATATTTCAAGTTAAATTATTTTATTTATTTTTATGATATCTCTTATTGCATTCGGAAAATAATGTTCAGTGCCATATTAAGGCACTGGTGACTGCTAGCAAATGCTTTTTTTAACTATTTTTTAATAAGTAAAAATATCTAAAACAAATACTAGAATATTAAAGAAAATTAATTCTATTAAGAAAAAACTGAAAAGTGTTACCAAAAAATATATTTACGTGTTAATACGATTTAAATGAAAATTGAAGGATATAACTTTTTGATGGGTTTTGGGGACTACATAACTTATATGTAAAGGGTGGTTAAATTTTCAAGGGCCGATGTTGATTTTGAATAAAACACAAACTATTTAGGAAATTATTGAAATTTTATTTTATTATGATATATTGGTATTACTCAATTATGTATGTAACAAAATATCGGCCAAATGAGCGCCGCGACCTCGGCGGCACACCTCCATACGATGGTCAAAATTTTCGATGACGCTGAGGCATAATGGAGTTTCTATGCCGTTAATGTGCCGAATTATCTCATCCTTTAGCTCTTGAATTATTGCTGGCTTATCGACGTACACCTTTTCTTTCAAATAACCCCAGAGAAAAAAGTCCAACGGTGTCAAATCACATGATCTTGGGGGCCAATTGACATCGCCATTACGTGAGATAACACGGCCATTGAATTTGTTGCGCAAAAGAGCCATTGTTTCGTTAGCTGTGTGGCAAGTGGCACCGTCCTGCTGAAACCACATATCGTCCACATCCATATCTTCCAATTATCATCTCACGATAGCGAACACTATTCACAGTAACTGCCTGACCGGCCTCATTTTGGAAAAAATACGGCCCGATGATGCCGCCAGCCCATAAACCGCACCAAACAGTCACTCTTTGTGGGTGCATTGGTTTTTCGACAATCACTCTTGGATTCTCATTCGCCCAAATGCGGCAATTCTGTTTATTGACGAATCCACTGAGGTGAAAATGTGCCTCATCACTGAAGATGATTTTCTTCGAAAATTTTCATAATAAGTCTGGATAACTTTAACACGTTGTTGGATTGTGTATCTCTCCATGGTTCAAATTGAGTAAGTCTGAAATAGAGAAATGTCAAATTAAATTCGGAAAAAAACTTGGCGTTTAGGTGTGGTTCACATTCAACATCGGCCCTTACAATTTAACCACCCTTTAGATTATTATTTATATCACTTCCTTGCTTAAACTTTAAAAGCCTAATATTATTAAACAACAATTGCTAACAGAAGCGAAATTAATTTGGCACTTAAAAACATTTGTATTTTTTTAGATGAAATTAATTTTTGAATTTTATGCACCTCCACAATAATTTGAATATTCAAAAAATGGTAAATATATTATTAATTAGTTAAACTTCCTGGGAATGAAAATAACGAGGTTAAATGAAGGTGTAACTTGTTCCCACAAAGTATGAAATAATTTACATAATAAAAATTAAAATAAAATTTCACCATTAGCTGTTGAATGTAATCATTAGGCCTGCTGCACGCATCCATTACCGTCTAATTATCCATCCGCAGACCATCATTCTCAATAGCTAATTACAATTTTTCGCCTTTCTCCAAAAATATTACAGCTATTTAAGATTTTCACTTAACCCACCATGACCTGTAATTTATTTATTATCATTGGCCCAAAAAGGACTACATACATTAAGCAAACATGCACACATATAAATATAAGTATATAGTTAAAAGCACATTTACACCAGAAACTCCATAAACTCAAAAGAAAAAAAAGCCATAAATTTGGAAGTTATACAATTAACTACAGTCTGAAGAAGGTGAAATATCTTATACATATGCGTACATATGTACACTTATGCCCACATATGCATGTATGTATTTATGTTTGTGTGCACATAAATTGTTGAAATGTTATTAAATTGCAAATGCCAAGGCAAAATGGACACTTGCAAAGAAGGATTGTACATATGCACACACATATATTTATATGTACGAGTGTGTTTGTGAAAGAACTTTCTGACCTAACCGCCGGACCAGCATTGAGGTTGTAGGTTTATTGTTGAGGTGAAAATTTATTTAAGTCAAGGCAAACTTACGAGTATGTACATATATTTATACAACTAGCATGTGTGTGTCTGTGTGTGTGTGTGTGAAATAGGCAAACTTAATTGCAAAACTCATTAAAGATATGTTAACTCACTTTATATGCACATATGTACATATGTATGTATGCATGTATATGTATGACAGACGTGTATAGATATGTGTGCTAGAGAAAACATTAATTTTGCCATTAAATAAATGAATAAACACACACTGACAATTGCGTTTATACATACACGTATGTGCATAAGTAGTAAGTTGTTCAATAACAACAAAACCACTACAAAATATACACTTGCCGTCTTAAGACATCGTTTGTTGCACGCGTTGCCTTGGGCATGTGTTCTTAATATTGTACTTTACATACCATACATTTTCCTATACATACATACATAGTTATGTATACATATATATGTATGTATGTGGAATGTGAGCGGATACGCATATTAAATATTGATTATGCAATACATTCTTGGGAAATTACATTGTTCAATGCCTTTTAATACTAGTTAATGCTCACTTTTAGTTAAGAGTATATTTGAATAAAATATTAGTAAAACGAACAGTGTTCCCAGCGTTCTCGTAATTTTCTTCAATTAAAAGTAAAAAAAAAATTAATTGAAGCCACTTTTGTTTCATTTTTTATTTATTTTTTTGAAATAGCCACTTCTGATGGAAAATAAATTTAAAAAATGAAAAAATGAATTTCGTCGAATATAGAATCCGCATTAAAAGGTGCTGCTAATATTTACTGTGAGAGCTTTAGAAAAATACTAAAATAGCCTTTAAAGGTTTAATATGAAATTATACATAAAAATCACACGATTAGTCAGCAGTGTGAGCTATTATCCAAAGATCATATTTCAGAAGCCTTACCACGCCCACATGTACCAGGGGTGTGAGTTGAAATTTGACGTTTTTTTCGGTAAAGAAAACACTTAATTTTAATAGGAATCTCAAACTTTTTTTATTCAAAGTATTGACCATTGGTTTCTATACATTTCGCCCATCTCTCAGGCAAATTATGGATACCATTCCAAAAAAACTTTTTCTCTTTCGAGGCAAACCATTCGACGAGCCATTTTTCGACTTCTTCAAAATTAGCAAACTGCTCTGCAAGGGAGTGTTCCATCGATGCGAAAAGGTGATAGTCGGACGGGGCGAAGTCTGGAGAGTACGTCGGATGCGATAATATTTCCTAATTAAGTGTTTTTAATGTGTCTTTGACCAGTTTAGCGGTATGAAACGGCGCGTTGTCATGTTGCAGAGACAACTTTGCCATGTCTTCAGGCCCATTCCCACCGTTTTTCGATCAAAGCATGATTCAAATTGATCATTTGTTGTCGGTAGCGATCCGTGTTCATCGTTTCACCAGGTTTTAACAACTCGTAGTACACCACACCACACTGATCCCACCAAACACTAAGCATTGTCTTACGGCCAAAGCGATTTGGCCTTGCAGTCGATGGGCTAGCTTCACCAGGGGAGAGCCATGATTTTTTCGCTTCGGGTTCTCAAAATAAATCCATTTTTCGTCCCCCGTGACAATTCGATGCAGAAAAGATTTCCTTTCGAATCGTTGAAGCAGCATTTCACAAACGGTTTTTCGATTTTCCATTTGTCTATCGTTCAGCTGGTGTGGCGCCCATTTTCCATACTTCTGGATCTTTCCCATGGCTTTTAAACGTTGGCAAATTGCTCCTCGAGTCACATGTAGTGTTTCTGCAAATTTTTGTTGCGATTGGGTTGGATCAACATGCAATTCCTCGTCTTCGAACTTTTTCGCTGCACCAGGATGTTCATTGTCTGTCAAATCGAAATCTCCACTTTCAAATTGACGAAACCATGTCTCACATGTTCTAATCACTGGAGCATGTTCATCATAAGTTTCTACCAGCTTCAGCTGCATTTTTCTTTTGATGAAATAAGAAAAGCAACGAATGCCTCAAATGCGATTTACTTGGAACGAAACTCGACATATTCACTGAGGTAAACAAATATGAAGCTATTATTTTGGCGGAATGTGACTTGCGTATTTTTGTAGGTTAATGTCAATAGAAAAAAATTATATACATGCCAAATCATAGAAATTTATACATATTGCTAGCGACATCTACTAGTAAAACCGGCAACCTTCAACAAACACACCTGGTAGTTTTTAATTGCAATTGGCCCTCAGCCGGGAATGAAATAAAAAAGCTACTCATAAAAGTCCATCAGCATTTCGGAAGCGGTTGAAAAAGGCACAAATAGGAAGAGAATCCCGGCCGAAAATCGTTTAATCAGTTTTCAGGTGCTAAAAAAAAGAGAAATTTTGCTTATTTTACATATTCTTATATTACATATTTTACTACACTGATATAATTTCCGCTGAATGGATTTTCGGTTAAGCTGCTTCTCCAATATGTAGCGTGTGTCTTGATGTTTTTTACTAATTTTTACGTACAAAATTAATAGCAGGGGAGGTAAGGGCATTTAAGTGAAAAAGAACGAATTTTAATAATTTTGCTTAATTCTAAAAGAAATATCAGCAGTTATATACTACTGAAAATTAAAATAAAATTTATTGTATTCTTTAAATAATTCAATTTCGTTGATTTTCTAAGTACAACACGCGCAATGCTACCATCAATAAAAGAATAAAAGAAAATCATAATAATGATAATAATTTCCCACTATCCCGCTTTAAGAAAAGTATGCTCAAAGTCGTTTACTTTCGGCAACTAAGCCACTCAAGCAACATTTCAGCCTTCCACATTAATTCAATAAAGTCAGCTTAGCGTCGCTCATGCAACAAAAATTTTATACGCTTACTGACCATATTCCTTTGCTCTCCTCCACGCTTTACAGCTGGCCGCTATGCACTTAAGAAGAATTCGTTCACTCATTTCTTTTAATACTGCAAATAAAATAAAATAAATTTCTGCGCACACAAAATGATTTCAAGTACGTAGAGTAATGTTAAATGTGTGGGTGTGTATGTGTGTGTGTGTGTGAAGAGAGTTTGCCGCACTAATGGTTATGCGTAGCGCATAAAAAATGTGTCTAAGTTGTTAAAGAATGCCAAGATTTGATGCTGATTTATGCAGACTCCAGCGGAAGCTCTAGCGAATACGCAGATGTGAGAGCGAAAGTGTGCGCTAAGAAGATTTTTGAGTTTCCTTTTTGTCATTATTACTTCGGTAGGCTGTAAGTAGATATTTTATTATATCTTAGAGTTTTTTTTCGCCCTTTTGAAGATGATGAAAAGTACGTGATTTTATTTTATTTTCTTACTAAGAGAAAAATTGTGTTGGCGGTCTATTCATTGTTTGGCATTCCACACTCGAAAGAATCAGTTAAATAATGAAATATTTTGTTGAAATTTAAATTAATTTATAGTAGATATTAACATTCATATTTCAGTTGCCTGCTCAGTCCAAAGCAACACACCTGTTGGCAAGAGTGATTTTGTGTTAGACTTCAAGGCTGACACTATTTCCACTATTTCTGGTGCTTATGTTGGTTCCACGATAGACGAAGTTATCTACGACTTTTGATTGTTTGGTGGCAGCAGATATTTCGTCTTGCCCTGGTTCACTACCAGGCCCATATCCTTTGCTTTCTTATCCAGTCTGGAGATATCAATATCACCGGCGGACTCCAGCAGCTGTACACCCTCATAGAAAATTTTACTTTTTCTATGCAGCACTGCAGCTCGCACTATTTTCTCCAACAATAAATAAAAGAAGTCACACAGTAAGGAATCCCCTTGTCTGAAACCTGGTTTGCAGCAGAATGGCTCTTTCTGATCCTGACGGAGCTTTCGATGCTGTTTAACGTCAAGTTACACATCAAGCGCAGAGGGCGTTCTTTTTCATGCTATCGAAGGCTGTTTTAAAACCGATAAAGAGATGGTGTGTGCGGATTCTCTTTTCATAAAGCGTTCGCTAGATTTGGACGTCAGTCACATGAATACCTCTCTAGATCCTACAAGAGTTTGCTATGGTCTTCCAACCTGCTGACAAACGCCGTATCTTGTCAAAAGTGGGTTATCACTTACGAGTTGCAAAACCTTTCATTGCCGCTGGTTTCTAAGTGCCGAATTCAAACCCATCACGCAACCTCACTAAGCGAGCAGGTTTAAATTTATATCACATTTAGTGTCCGTGAAATTTTCTCTCTATTTGTCGCTACCCAAGGCAACACCACACGGGTTGATTACCCCAACTTGCACAAGCGTTGCTCTCTGCTCCGGTGTGCGCTACGTGGATGAAAGAGCAAGAGCTTGACTACACCCCATAGTAAATCGAAAATTGGTAATTAAGTATGCATTATTGAACTAGTATTTTACTAGTTTATTGCTGATGCATTTTGGGATTTTGTAATTTCTTCTTTTTTTCATTAAGTCACAATCTATTATGAAAATCTCTTCAAAATAAATCTTTTTTAATTTCTTCGGTTTCAAGCTTTTTAGAGTTACATATATATAAATAGATTAAATAAAATCTCTGAACAGGTAGCAAGTTTGTGATATTATTTCTAAGTGAACCTTCCTTGATATCTCTTCAATTTGATAACCATGTTAGAAGAATTTATTTACTTGGCCACTCTTACCAATTTAAAATTTTTTATCGCACTATTTAACTAGTATTTTACTAGTTCATCGTTGATGTATTTTTGTATAGTTGATTTTTGCTGGAATATATGAAAAAGGCCATAGTTAAGAATATGGAGAAAATAAAGGAAAATGAACTAATTACCTTTAGCTCGGAAGCGGGCCGCAAACTAGTTCATAACTAGTATTTTTTCTTGCAGAGAAGTTGAGTATGCATATGCATATATGTACATATATTTCCATACCCAGCATTTCTGCAGTTCATAATCAAATTAATTCATTTCAAGCAACTGTGTAAGTCATTTGAATTAAACGAATCTCGCTGAGATTTTAATGTAATTTGCATTACAAAAGCAAAATGTTTGGCACAAATTTCCAGCAAAATCGAATTGTGAAGGATTAATTTCAATTTAGTAACGGCAATTGGTAGTGCTTTAAATAAATAAACTTATAGTTTTATTATAATGAATAAAGAGAGATTTTCTCCACATTAAAATGCAAGTCACAGCAATTGTTTAAATAGTGAAAATTGTGCATTTTACATGCATTTACACAAATGCGAGTGCATATGCATATTATTACTATTATATTATTGTTGTTGTTATTATTATAATTAGTGCAGAACAATTTGCGCCAACAAACATATGCTATGCGCATACAGATTAGCATTGTGTTGCATTGATTTTCATGCACATTACGTGATGTGCGTATGTGCGGCATAAAACTTATTATATTCAAGCCACTCAACACTTGCAATTGCAATAAGCTTTGGCAAAATTCAATTATAGCATAACTATTAATAAATAAATCATTTGACATTTCAATTTACTGACGCACATTCCCCATTATTGAAATTTAAATTTCAAATTAGTTTTGGCTAAAATTTATTTCAGAGTTACTTGCTGAGAGTGTGTGAGAGAGAGAGTAAGAGAGAGAGTGAGAGAGAGAGCGGAATAGTGAGTGAGACAAAGACAGTGTGGGTATTTAAAGCATGTTATTGTAAATATTTAAGTAGAAATTCGAAACAAAAAGTTCGGTTGGAGTTAGAACAATAATTTATTGTTGCAGCTTCACCATAAAGGCTATTGTGCATAAACAATTTCAATGTATTATATTTATAGCACAAATATAATGCATATACCTACTGTATGTTGAGGTAACAATCATAAATATATGGCATAAAGTTTCTATTAAACTTTATTTTACAATTAACAACATGCAATAAATGCATTATACGTATTTTTTAATTGATAAAGGGTGTTTTTTATATACATAATCTTCAAGAAGTATTAAAACGCACATAATTTAATATTATAGCAAAGAATTCAACTTTATTACAGATATATGAGCTTGCTATAAAATTCCCAAAATGATTTAGCGCGGCCGCCAAAAATATGCTCTAAAATTTGGATTTTTATGTCGCCTGCCTGGGGTTCGAGTTCTGGTTCGACCAACATCCAAAGGTTATAAATAAAAAATTAATCTAATATTTCTAATCTCCGAGTGTATTTCTGACATGAAATAAAGCTTCTCATAAAAAGCCCAATCAGCTGTTCGAAGGCGGCTTAGTATAAACTGTAGGCCCCTCCATTTGTTGGAAAAACATCAAGACGCAAAAACCACAAATTGGAGGAAGAGCTCGGCCTAAAATCGCTTCAGCGGTTACAAAACGCCAACTATATATAAAAAAAAATCACAGAACTTTGTTGAAACGCTTGGTTAGCGGTGTAGCATACTTTTAAGCGCATAGTCTATGGTTTACTAAAGAATTGGACCTCATTTTTATAAAAATTAGACCAAAATTTGTAAATAATTTTCAGAAGAAATTTTTAACTACAAGAAAGTTTAAGATTATGACTAAACAGTTTAAATCATCAATATTCCTTAAACATATTTTTACATCTAAATTTTCTTCTAATTCTAAAACTGTTCAAATATTGAAGACATAGAAACCTGCTTACCCATTTATCACGTATTTTAATTAAAATTAGAAAAAATCAATTCCTCATTTGTTTGCCGCAAAAGGCTATAAAATAAGGGAAACCAATTTGAGATAATTACTAATAAGAGAACACCATTTTCCAAAAGTGATTTCATTAAATTGGCAACACTCAAAAACGCAACGAACCACAGAACCGTCACATCAAAGCAATCACTTCCGAATTACAGCTATTAACACAAATGAAGTGTGAAATAGCGGATAAGTAACGGTTCACAAAATAAACTAAATGCCGGATGTGCTCCGTATTAGAAATAGAAGTAATGGAGCAAAAACTATTAAAACCAAAAGCGCCAAAAAGGTAGTAAAGTCAAAAAAAAAAAAAAAAAATGTAAGAAAGTAAAGAGAGGAAAGAGCTCGTAAATTATAAAAACCAAAAAGATTGTTATAATAAAATCCTAAGATCAAGCGGCAATACGTATTAATGATATCAAAAACAAAGGGGCCAGTTTGGTGAAAAGGAAAATCATTTTTCTTCATATAAATAAACATAGACTATAAATATATGTATATACCTATACGCATTTAGTATCATAAAAGTTGACTGACAGGCAATTGCTGGGCAACTGCCACAAAGCTAAGCTCAAAATGCAAGTCAAAGTGTCAAATCAAAGTCACGTCTAATTAATTTCTGTGAGTAGTAAGAATAAGAAGAAGAAGAAAAAAATATTTACGCATTTTTGTTTAAAAATGTATGTATATAAACAGCAACTTTGCGACGTCTTAGGTCAATGCGAGTTGACAGTTTGCTGTATAAAGGGTGTTTTTCTAGACGTGGGGTTTTCAATGAAGCAAACTTTTTGCAGAGTTGGCTTGTGGACAGTTTTTACTTGATTTAGAGTTAGTTTAAACTTACTAAAAAACGGAGTTTGTAAAGTGTGAAAATTTATTAGCAAAATAATAGTTTGTTTCGAGCGACACATCGCGCGCTCCATCCAATATTCGGTAAACTGAATCACTCAGCAGGCTCGGTCATTCGATCAATCACGTTTACCCTAGTAGATTATGAGGGTCCTCAGAGTGGCCGCAGAGTGCGCACCGCAGATTCTAATGCTGTTGTGAAGCAAAAAATCGAAAATGACTCGAATGAACCCATCCACCATTGCTGTGCCCAACCACTTTACGGAAGATTTTGTGAAAGATGTGGCAAGAATTGAAGCCCAAAATGAGATGATCTCCGAACTCGAAAATTCTGTTCAGGGATAAAGTTCACTTTTGTTTGACATAGTACCTTAAGGGGTTAGGGGTAGTCAGAGGCACGAAAAAATGAGAATTTTCAGTATTTTTTTTTTGCTATTAAATAATTTTATTTTACAAAAGTAGTGATATGGTATTATTAAACAATGTTTTGACTTGAAGTCACGAAAATTTAAAAAAAAAAAAAAAAGAATTATTTCCGAAGTTACAGCTGTCTGTGTTAAACCAGTTCCAAAAAAAGGTCCTTGCGGTGACAATCATAAGTCCTTGGAGATTCATCTGAAATCAATCGAATAAAAAAAGTTAGTTTTATAAGTAAATAATCCTGGGCCTGAACCAAAGATTTTTTTTTTTTCAAAAATTAACAAAATGGAGACCTCAGGAAATTTTTGTCTAGGTTTTTGGGAAAAAATCAACAGTTAATTGGTCTTAAAAAATCGAAATTTTTCAAAAAAAAAAAAATTTCAGGCCCGAGTTTATTATGTATTCTAAAAGCTGTATAAATTTCATTAAAATCAACTGAGCGGTTTTCGAGTTACAGTTGTCACCAGTTCAAAAAACATAGTTTTGAGAAAAACGCGTTTAAAGTTTCACACTAGCGCTTTGAAAGGCCCGAGCTCTTTTTGTTATTTGTCGAATAACTTAAAAACGAATTATCGGATTAACTTGAAATTTAAAAAAAAAAAATTTGATTTTTTGAAAATTCTGACTACCCCTTACCCCTTAATAAACAAAAGTTTCGCATTTGGAAAGATGGCAATCCTCAAGGCATTGTTGAAACGCTATAACTTTCTCCAAAGTCACTGTTTAGTGTGGTCTATGGACAGAGAAAAGCGTTGGGAAATGCCAACCGGGCATAATGTTGCAGTCAAAGGGAAACGCTATAATAGTACCATCATTAATTACTTTTTTGTGCCTGAATTGGAGAATATTGATATGGATAACCTTTGGTTCCATAAAGACGACGCTACATGCCTCAGAGTCAAAGAAGCAGTCTGCTTTGGTATTTTAGTCTCCAAGATCATGTTAATTAACACCGCTGGAATATTTTTTGTAGTGTTAAGTGAAGTCGCTTGCCTATGCAGATAAGCCCGAGACGATAGACGACTTTGGAGAACATATTGGGTACCTCATTGCTGACTTACGGTCCCGCATTCTGCAAGAAGTAGCTGAAATTTAGTCTTTCAGCTGTAATTATTCGAACCAGCCCCGACGGTCACTTGCTCCCAAATATTTTCGAAAACATAGAGACAAACTCTTATCTCTGAAATAAAGCTGAATTCTTCGCAAAGCCATATGTATAAAAAAACACCCTTGATATGCTACAGATATGTATATATATACCATATATGCAGATATATAATATATTGGTATGTGCGCGCTCTTCAAATTTTATTTCCGCTTCATAAAATATTTGCACTAAAACCACAAAACGAATTTGTTTACAAATTACATTTAAGCCAATGTCAAACAGACAAATTCCTTGAATATACAAATAAGCAACCATACATACCATGTGGCACACAAGCTTTGCTGCGTCGCCTTGCGTTGAATTGAAGACGAAGACTAAGAATGATGTCCACCGCTGGACGTTGACAGTTTTCACAAATCTGTTGGGTTGCTGGGTGCACAACTATGGCTGACTTTATTTAGCCAAAATGTAATTCTCTTAAAACCATACCAACATTTGCTCTAAAACATGTGATATGTTTATATGTATAGAATTATATTTTATATATGCATAGTTTATAAGCTTTTACGTACAAGTTTACACATATTCGTGTATGTAGATATGTATGGAGATGTACGTATTCGTATGTACTTTATGCACTTAAGTCTAATTTATGACACCACAAATGCACTTAATCCGAAATCATAAAAAATAAACACAAATGACAAGGATAAAGCAAGACAAGACCCTTATTGAGTGTTAGAAGAAGCAAAAAGTGGAAGTTGGTGAGTGTATACGTGTATGTAGAATGCCGGAATTGAACTGACTAAGATAAAATTGAAATATGAAAGGTTAGAGCTCTTGACTTAAAGTTTTGGAAATTCAAAATACATATTCGAAATTCAATCAAAAAGCACTAACTATGTGATGTTAATATTTTGGAGAAAAATTTTAATCGATAATATTATATTGAAGTTATTTCACGTTTTCTCCCCATTTTTCTGAGTTTATGCTTCCTATTATAGAATATTAATTAAAAGAAAAAAATATATATTTCTTACACGAAATAGAAAGCTTCTCATAAAAATCCATCAACTGTTCCTAGCTGGCGTAGTATAAACTGCAAGCCTTTCAATTTATTGGAGAAAAAACAAGACACATATCACATGTGTGTCGCTCCAAGGGCTTATGAAGAACCAATTGTGGCTTATAACATGACTTTCATAACTTTTTCGCGTCTAAAAGCATTAAGCTAAGAAATACTTCTAGCAGATACAGACAAGGCAAATAGTTCAACATTAACATACAGATGGTTAAATAATTTGACACAAAGTTCTATGAAGAGAAATCGGATATTCCTTGAAAAATTGAAGGGTACGGAAATGAGTAAGAAACGTCTTCAACACAAAAGTTTCCCAATTCAGAGATATTAGATTAAACTAATAGATTCTTTGTACTACTATTTTGTCCCTGGTCAAAAAAAAATGATTGATATGACTTTTGATACTAGTACACCATATACTGCACCATTCTCCGTGTAGAATTGCGGTAACTCTGCTCCCACTTTTATAACAAATTTTTTGCATCAAATACATAAAAATGCGCCGAAATAACTTTATCTACAGCCGAAGCGATACTGTATGTAGGCTGCTATATATATTTCTGGCCTAATAAAGAAAATACGAATATTTATCAACGAAAATGGTTTTTTTTTTTTTTTTGGGTTTGGCTCGTCTTGGAAGACCCACACGGTCGATTGCTGTTTAGTTTCGGGCTCATACGCATAGATCCATGATTCTTAAACGTCTTTTGAAGCAACGCGATCTTATTTTTTCATCATTTCTTTACACCAATCCACGCGAGCAAACCTTTTTTACGGCCAGATGTTCATGCAATATCGAATGTATGCTGGTGGGAGAAATGCATAGGCATGCCTCTATCTGAAGGTATGTTACATGACGGTCTTGCATTATCAGTTCACGTACGGCATCGATGTTTTCTGGCACAACGGCTGCTTTGGACGACCTTCACGGAATTCGTCTTTGAGCGAGCGTCGGCCACGATTAAATTCAGTTTTTCACAGTGCTATAGGATGGTGCTTCATAGTCATATAAAGATTTAAGTTCATCGATGCACTCTTGTCGTGATAATCCACACCGAAAGTTGTGAAAAATGATCGCACGAAAATGTTCACGAGTTAATTCCATTTTTTGGCCGAGATGAATTATTTAATTCCCTGTAAATAAAACAATTCACTATTAAATGACAAAACGTTCTGAGTGATGTTATGCTAAAAAATGTCAAACTTTCGAATGGAAATGTCAGATTGCACCTGGCAACACTTAGTGTTGCCTAAGCCAGACCTATATATAGCAGCCTACGTGTACATATACCAGCCGCTGTTACGACAGCTAGGCTGTCATAGAAGTAATGTCAGAGGTATTTGTTTGGTATAGTGCTTAGAGCTGCACAATGACGGAGATAGTGCTCGAAAGTGTGCGTCTTCTTTACCTCTGCGGCTGCGACACATATCCTTGGGAAAGTTTGCCATTCTACTATCGTAAAGTTCCATTAAATAGTATTCAGTTAGCATGCCCTTTATTATATTAATCGAAGCGGTCGGGAACTGGTTGTACTGGTAAAAGCTAGATTTGGCCTGATTTAGTCGGCGACGTGTGTGGAATTTGTTGTAGTTAGAGTGGTAGCTTCTCTCACGGGCGGTGTTAAATCCCACGATTTTTGAGATCATGATACAGACCTACGACGCGAAATAATGCGCTCACCAAAAGTTTCCTGCAATAAATTGATAGTAGTTTTGGATGTATACCACTAGAGTAAGCAAAGTATGAAACCGATCCATAATTGCTGAGTATTGAACGCAGTGCATGTTTCGTCGCAGGAACCGAAGCTTCATTTTGGTAATAGGTATTCACAGTTTGAGATTTCTTGTCTAGATCCCATCGTTTCTCGACTACGTCTATTGGTATTGTTTATTTCGAGATTTTGTGTTTCGGCAATTGTTTCACACTATTAAATACGAAGAAAATTGATCTCCAATCATGAAAGATTGGATCTGAGCTCTATTTTTTATGGCTTCAAGGATATCTCTAATAACTCATACTACATGGCGGCCACTTACATACATATGTTTTGAAAAACATGGTTTGTTGAAAGCCCACACTCAAATATAACATTTTTAAGAAATCCTTATTGCAAGAGGAATAAATTATTATAAAATCATATGTGATTCAAAAAAAAAAAAAGAAACAGAAAAGAGAAAAGAGAAAAGAAAAATGAATGAGAAATTAGAGACTCCCAACATGAAAATGAAGTCCTTGTACTTCAAAAGCTAAATGAAGATGAATGAGTTTTTTTTTTATTTTTATTTTGCTATAGAAAATGAAATGTTTCTATTGTTGTTGCACTGTCTCCCATCATTTAGTTATTATTTGATTTATTTGATGTACATGCGGCTGCTGATATTTGTTTATTTGTTGTTGCCGATGCCAGCGCTGGTCTGTGGATATGCTGATGCTGATGTTGCTGCTTGTTAGCTGAACAAAGACATGAGTTGTAGTGACAGCAACAGAACATGCATTCGTCAATTACAATAACAACAAATAAATGATGTGTGTAAATGTGTGTGTGTGCGGGTAAAGTGCCAAGAGCAAACATGAAGAGAACAAAACAAAATTGACAAGAGGAGCAACAAAATATCGGTAGTAGCAACAGCAGGCGCAGGACATGACGATGGACATGACAGCAACAACTATATTTAACATATACATAGGAGTATGTATAAATTTATATATACTTATATATGTATATAGGTATGTATACACATAACGTGTATCTAC
>JAWMAG010000006.1:19517500-19530000 GCA_037013455.1 Ceratitis rosa
ATTGAAGTGAGTTCTGTTAATTGGCAACTGTCGCCGACACTGCCACTGCTGTCGTGGGTGTTTTAAGTGGTCAACAGACAAAATTGTGCTGAGCTTAATTTGGTACTTACTGCAATAAAAATTTATTTGAAAGTGTGCGTCGTGTATAAAATTAAATTTTCTTAGGTGTTTCGCTAGAAATTTAATTTGACTGAGTATTTACAGTTTGACGATGGGATTAGAAAAACCTAACAACTCACATCATCAGTAATGTCGTGGAGACCAAGCGCCGGCATTTTAAAGCGGCAGACAAATATTTTTTCTTCATCTTAGAAGAAAAATGAGCTATGCAGTAAATAAATTTATTTTGTTTCAATTGAAACCTTGGATGGCAATTTTCTAAAGAGTTTCTCATGTTCGTAATGATTTTGAAAAATTATAAAGAGTGCTTTATTGCTAATGGCAGTTGCTTGTACTATGAATTATACCGCATCAAACGTTAATCAGTTTCAAAAATGATTAAATTATGTTTCATTTCTGGATATAGAGGAAGCTTTCTGTAAATTTCCTCCAGAAGCCGAATTTGTACTAGAGATTTTGGGTGTTAAGATTCTACTGGTGGAGCTCATTATTCAGCTGTTTCATTGTAGAACAGTTACACTAGTAATGGGAATATACTTCACCGTAGCCCAATGCGGGGAGTACTTTGTCGGGTATCACTGTGATTTCACCGTCGTAATTTCTGAACTTACTCTAATAAAGTGGAACTTATTCCTTCAGAACGAGATACGAATTTCACCAATTGGTTTAACAATTTCCAATGGAATTCGCTTAAGTCTAGGAGGAAAATCGAAATTCTTAGGGGCTTAGTGGACCACTACTTCTATAACTACCCAGCTCTCAGTGTAGTTTTTTATCGTTTTCTCGGAAATTTCTTCTTCGATTGCCTTGTGGAGCTTGTATCGGTAGGTACCTTAAGCCGCTTTTCTATTTTTTTTAGAGAAAAATAATAATCATTTTTAAATCATTATAAATCCTAGCTGTTTCAAACTTTTGTAAGAAGAGAAACTGGGTTTCTATAACTTGTTTATTTTTTCAAGAGAAACTATTTTGCTTTCATTAATATTTACAGAGAAAATGTAAACGAAACTTTTAAAATTGATTAGAATTGGTTCTGGAGCTCATCAGTATTCGCTTCACAACATAGAGCTGTATATCTTTGTATTAATAAGCGCTATCATTAAAGCTAAAGTGAAATGTAATTAAGTGAATTTCAATTACTTAACTGCAAATTAATGAAATTGATTACACGAAGCTTTCACTTAGGTTAATAAAAAGCTCAGTTTCTAACGAAAAAGTTTCAGTTAAATCAGCATCCTTATCCTTTAAGAAAATTTTCATTTGTACCATAAATATTTCTGTGCTGTAAATAAATTGTCGCCATACCTATACCTACATATATTTGTATGTTCATATGTATTTGTGTACATAAATTGTTTAAGCATAAATTTTGTTGCTATGAAACCATACTCAAATAATTACAAGTAAACGAGCGCAAATAAACACTTTTACAAATACATTTCCACGAACTCAAATATATTATATAACGTGTACATACATATGTATGTGCGTATGTGAACAAACGACTTCTAAATGTGTTATCATTAAGCTAAAAGATACGCTCAGACTGTGCGTTCTCTAATGAAACGCAAAGCGAAGGAGACGTTTTAGAATAATTTACATGAGAACAAACAACATGAAAGACAACTAAACTACATCCAAACATACATAAAATACATATAAACATATATGCATACAAATTGGTGCAAAAATACGGTTCGAGTTGTGTGGGTGTGAGTCAACGCGTCGATGTTGGCAATCAAAATGTTGAAAATTGACAGTCAGTCAAGCGACTTCGCAGTTGTGGAGTTGTGGTTTTTTCCACAGCTGTGCAGTTTCAACTTAATTTATGAGTACGTAAGAGCGAATTTGGCGTTGCTGGCAGTTTTATGCTGTTGTTTTGCGCCCTTGCTTTCGTATATATGTATGTATATATGCAAGTATTTATGTCATATGTACATTAAAACTACTATTTACTAAAAAGAATGCTATACACAAACAATACAGCCAATAAGTGTATGGACACAAGCATATGTCACGGCTTTAAGATAGAAATGATTTAAGTAGGCATTTGTGAATTTGTTTGTATTGAAGTTACAAATATAATTATATTATAAAAAAGGTAAATAAAATAAACAAAATATAAAACACTAAATATTAGATAATAATTACTTAACATTGCACAAAATAATTTGTCTTCAATTTAAAGCTGTATAATTTTCAAAACTCTTTATACTCAGTTAAAATTTTAAAAAATTAAAAAAAAAAATTATTTTAAAAAAATTATTTATGGCCTTTTTACATAACATCAACAATATATTTATGTCCCTCAAAAAGTTGAATTTAGACAGACAAAAAATATTCTCAATACAAGCAAAATGTAAGAAACCGCTTACGAAATGTAAAAATGGCTTAACTGAAAATTTTGAAATTTTTAATTAAAGCAATTTTTATTTAAAAAAAACACTAAATTTGTCTACTTTATTTAGTTTTCATTTAGAAACATTATTAAATGCACAGAGTTGGAAAGAAAAGTCAACAAAAACTGTACTTTTGCTTGTAACATTTTAAACTAAAAGATTTTGGAAATTTAATTTACAAAAAAAAGCTTTTCGAACTTTTTAAGAAACCAAGAAAAGTTTAAATTTATTTTGAAAAAGTCTTACAATATTTGGAGTACTATCAAGTTTCGTGTTTCTGAAATGTCTCGCTGATGTTTGACATGTGTGATATGGTCATACGAGGGCTGCTATATATATTTCTGGCCTAATAATGAAAATACAAATATTTATCAACGAAAATGGCTTTGTTTTTTTTTTTTGGATTTGGCTTGTCTTGGAAGACCCACACGGTCGATTGCTGTTTTGTTTCGACGATCTTATAAATGTATTTTGAAGCACCGCGATCGTATTTTTTCAGATTTTCTTTACACCAATCCACACGAGCCTTTTTTTGAGCGATTGTCAAATTGTGCGGGATCCAACGAGAACAAACCTTTTTTACGGCCAGGTGTTCATGCAATATCGAATGTATGCTGGTGGGAGAAATGCATAGGCATGCCTCTATCTGAAGGTATGTTACATGATGGTCTTGCATTATCAGTTCACGTACGGCATCGATGTTTTCTGGCACAACGGCTGTTTTTGGACGACCTTCACGGAATTCGTCTTTGAGCGAGCGTCGGCCACGATTGAATTCGTTGTACCAGTTTTTCACAGTGCTATAGGATGGTGCTTCATAGCCATAAAAAAGATTTTAGTTCATCGATGCACTCTTGTCGTGATAATCCACGTCGAAAGTTGTGAAAAATGATCGCACGAAAATGTTCACGAGTTAATTCCATTTTTTGGCCGAGATGAATTGTTTAATTCCCTGTAAATAAAACAATTCACGATTAAATGACAAAACGTTCTGAGTGATGTTATGCTAAAAAATGTCAAACTTTCTAATGGAAATGTCAGATTGCACCTGGCAACACTTAGTGTTGCCTAAGCCAGACCTATATATAGCAGCCTACGTATGCACATTAGTCAAAATAAAAATTTACAACAAAAGTACAATAAGTCCTTGAGTTATCTTCAACTAAGCAACCTAACGGCAGGGAATATGGTAAACATCGAAAAACATGTCGTTGAAAAGCTCTTACTATGCACGGAAAATCAGTTGCTACAATAATGAATGAGTTCTTATTGGCTCACGGAGCCGCTGTACAAGCGGCATAGTTTATTTAAACAAAAAAGATAATCCCGTGAAGACGATCCTAGGTTGGGAAGGAGTATCCAGGCGATCACACCAGAACTTATGCAATTTTAAAAAAATCGTCCTTGACGATGCTCGACTAAAAAAAAAAAATCACTCGAAGAAATGGTTACCATATCATTTATCAAATCCTGAACGATCATCTTGGCATGAGATTTCTTATTTATTTTATTTTTTTAAGATCGAATATTAAAGGATAGGTTTAGTTAGTTTCAAACATCTGCCAAAAATTACAAAATTTATTTTTATATAATCTACGTTTTAGGTCTTATTTGAAAAAAAATCATAAACGCATAATTTCTTGAAATGTAGCTTCAAATCCTTTCTTTATTGTACATAAATTTTCCCAGTAACCATTTTGAATGAACTCGATCACCACAATGAGCTCATTTTTACCCCATTTAATACTTGTATCATGAAGAATAGGCTTTTACAAATGTACTTAACTGAATAGCTAACAATTCCGAATTATTTCCTTTTAATATATCTCGACTCAAGAATCATTCGCGGTTGGCTTTTGTGTTTAATTCAATACTTAAATTAAATTAAAAGCATTTTATTTGAGCTAAATAATCGATTTTTATTCAAAAATTCACTTATTTATTATTGTATACATATATATTTGGCTTTAATCATTATTAATTTTCAAAACCAGCAATTTTAACACAACACATTTTTAAAGCTATTAAAAAAAACTTCCTGAAGATAGATCTCACGATTACTATCTTTTTAATAATTACAATTGTGTTGGTATCCTGGATATTATTGTTGTTCGTATACATACCTGTATATGGGTTCTCCTCGATGATTTAATTTGGTGCCAGGTCTGACAGGATCACGAAATAAGAAATGACTTTGCACTTGTGTCAGCCCCATGCATAAGAAGAATACAAATAGGTAAAACAGCTTCATTGTTGTGGAAATCGTGGATTTGTTGTAGATGTTTAATGTTGTAGACTGTAAGACGTTTCAACGCGGACTAAAAAATTAAATTAGAAATGAATTCAAGTAAATTCGCCTCCAAGTTTGGTATGTAAGAAACTGATTTTTTTGTTGATTGTTGTTGTTGCTTGTTAATTCAGTAAGAATTTATTACACTCGATATATGTATATAAATATATAAATAAACAAGCATAATCATGTATATACCAGTATATACATATAATAAATATAATAAAATGCATATATATTAGTTGATTTGTAACCGCTGAAGTAATTCTTTTTGTGTTTATCCAACAAATGCAGAGACCCGAAGTAGGTATATGGTATACGAGTACATAGTACGTAGACTCCGAGCGACTGATGGTTTCCTACGAGGAGTTTTTCTCTCGTCTCAGAAATACTCGACATTAGAAAAATTAAGTTAATTTTTTATTTAAATTAATTTTTAGATTTTGGTCGGACCTGAAGTCGTGCTCTGGGCCTCCGTGTGGCAGTACGCAATGCTATGGATTTGCACATGTCGTCACAATGTTGAATATTTTAAGCAAGAATTGATTTCGTCCACAGGTGTTGATCGGGGAGTGACAGGCAGCATTTTTGTGTAAAAAATTCCGTCAGTCGGTAAACTGTCAATATATGTGGATCATTACAAACAAATGCAAGATTTATACATGAGGATATGCCGGTAACTTCTCCTCTGCTCAAAGTCTTTCACGAAAGTCGCAAAATATTAAAAATACGAAGTGGACACACCTACGCCCAATTTTTGTCAATCTGTCGGTGATCCGCTTCCATAACGAAAATATTATTTATATTTTGGGCAAATCGAACTTAGTTCGACGTCTCTGGTCAATTTCCAGGAAACAAAACTATTCGAATTGAGCATATCATCCAAAAGTGTAACCAAAACGAGCCATGCCTACGCATATCAAAACAAGTACACGATCCATTTCCCGAAAAAACAGACTTCAAGCAAATATAACTATTAATACGATTAATACGAAGGAACCATAAGGACGACTTTTTCGAATAGGTCGGCCTTTGAAAAATCGTTCGAATTTATGTTATAGTGGTTGTAACTGTTCGGCTCCGAGAAATGGTAGTTTCAATAAAAGTTCCGGTAAAAAGTAATCCATAATTTTTGTATTAAATTGAATGTCTTAATTACCGGCGGCCGCGGCAGCCGAGTGGTTAGAATTGCGTAGTGCCCTACGGAAAGCTAGCAGAGTTTGAGTTCTGGTCCGACTAACATCTAAGAATTATAGAAGGCTAATGTAAATAAAAATTAACTTAAATTTTCGAACTGCGGTCGCCCCTTGGCAGAAAGAATCAAGCCCTCCGAGTCTTTGAAGAAAAACACTTTATTTCTTGTTAATTTTACAACACATAAATTTATGATTTTAATATAAATATGAGATGAGTAACTGCAAAAGATTTGTTGTTATGTTTATACAAATACACAGTGAGGTAGAAGACGTTTCACTCAGTTGCTCTCCCCAAGATCTTCATGGTTGCTAAAACTGAAATTATGTATTTTTTTTTTATTTAATTAATGTTTACTTTTTAATCTGTTTTTTGCAATTAAACTTTATTAAGCATTATTTATTTACAATACAGTAAACTAGTATACATTGCGTTCGCTAATTCCTTACAAGTTTTTTCAATTAACTTACATTGTAGTATTCATCAACCAACGCATTCACCACGATGATTCCGATTTCGGCATCCTGGTCGTGGTTTTGTGTTTGTGTTGTAATATCTTACACGTGAAAAGCTATCAGCAGCCATACAGCAAGCGCTTACAAATAATAAAATTAGGAATATGAAGCGCATAATTGTAAATTTTGTGTTACACGAGTGCGAAATGCTTATTGACAGACGATGAAGTGAGAACTGATTTAAACGAAAAATGTTTATGTACGAGAACGACTTTGTTGGTAAGCAATCAAGTCGAGCTTTCACTCAAATGCGCTCTCCATACTGGTGAGATAAGGGCGACATATATGTAGTGGACTTATTCCTAAGTGTACTTCTATATTTAGCAAAGAATTCTTATTTACTGCTACAAATATGGAAATGTTTCAAAATACTTATATTTATACGAAATTGTATGGAAGATTAATTTAAAAAACTAAATAAATATAAAAATTGTATGAATGTTACATAAAATTCGATTTCTCTCGGAAAAAATCATTTCTTCGATCAATTTATTAATTCTAGTGATTGAAGCCTGGATATAGTGGTCTTGTGATGTAAATATATATATGTCGTTCAGATCGGTCTCTGAAGAGAGATGTTTAAGACCAAAATTTTTTAAAGAATATTGCGCATTTGAGAGCTGAGTGAATCGTTTTTTTATAGAATTTGAGATACACCAAATACATATACAGTTATTCACAGATATTTTACATATGATCTGGCAGGTATAAATTTCAAATATCTCAGCAATTTAAATATATATGTATATATATTATATTTGTCTTTACGCATTATAAAAGGTGCTTTTTTTAGACGTGTGGTTTCTTTTTCCGCAGTTAGTCTCTTTGCTAGCTGTATAAGCTCAGTTGCTGCAAAACGCAGTCGAAAATTGGGCGGTAAGTCATCCGCAATTATTTTTATTATTTTATTTATTCTTGAAAAATACCCTTTATTTTGCAGCACCAACAAATATGATGAGAGAACAGAAACTGGCGCTCAAAAAAAATATTTCGCTTAATTATTATCTGAAAACCGGTATTCGATAAACATTTGTTTGGTTGTCTACTTTTAGGGCATTAACTGGCTTGCTGGCAGGGGTCAGCTGCCTCCTTCATTTTAAGAGGCTCACTTCGGTGCTACGAAACAACAAATTTAAAAAAAGAGACAAACTCCGTGAGATATTTACAAAAAAAACCGTTAGAAAGAATGCAAGTTAGCAGACTACTATCTTATGCATTTCCATTTGTCCATTTTTAAGAGAGAAAAACATTAAGACGCAGATCACAAATCGGAAGACGAGCTCGGTCGAATATATATATATATATATATGTGCATATTTATATATGTATATAAACGTTTATATAAAAGCAAAACAATATAGGATTGATTTTAAAGTACACGATGATTCCCGTACGAATGAGATCTCTTGGTAAAACTTGGCGCACACATTCCTTGTATCACAAGTACAGACGCTATTGCAAATTGGTCAATAAAATTTGGTAGATATAGCTTTTAAAACCGGCTAAAGGGTGCTGAAATAGCCGAGTTGCTAGCGATTCTTGCTACAATCCGAAAGGCCCCGGGTTTAAGTAATGGCCCGACCAGCATTCAAAATTGTTAAAAATGAATTTTTGGTAATTGCTGCGTGAGCCCCTCGGCAATTGTATATCCATCATTAAATAAAAGCTCGTCATAGAAATCCTTCAGCCGTTTGGAGGCTGCCTGAAATGAACTATAGGTCACTTTCAATGTTGGAAAAACTGCAAGACTAATAAGAGCACGGCCGAAAATCCCTTCAAAGGTCACAAAGCGCCAATTATATGTATATCTGTACATAAATATCTCACCGAAAATGGTTGACATACCTATTTATATTATTTTATATAATTTAATTTAATTTAATTTTACTTTATTTTATACTTTTTTATTCTTATTTCAATTCATAAGAAAATATTACATTTTGTTAAAATATTGTTTCATTTGGTTTTGTTTAATTTTTTATATTATTCCATTTTTTTCTATATTAGTTCGTATTATTTAACTTTCTTTTCTTTTATTTAACTTTGTTTAATTTTATTTAATTTTTTTTAATTTAATTTTATTTCATTTTGTTGTACATTGTTTTATTTTATTTATATTATTTTACACTATTAAATTTTATTTTACCTTATTTTCTTTTAATTAATTATTCTTATTTATTTTATATTATTTGACATGTTTAAATTTTATTTTATTTTATATATATTTATTTTATTTTTTTAAGTTAGTTTTATTTCATAGTTTATTTACATATATGTATTTTCCTAATATTTGCAATAAGCATCATTTAAATTTGGCTTTTTATGCATTTACTATGCCCATTTTTTGTTTATATAATTGTTATACCTATCGACCATTGGGAAAGTGAAATCCTGACAAGTTTGTTTGCACTAACAACGAACTTGCGTGCGAATTCAGTTCGCGGGGGTCGCATTGCCATATGGCTTTGCGCTAATAATGCGGCAACAAGAAGAAGAAGACAATATTGCGCCAACCCAACCGTTGTCGTCTACAAGTCAACAAGCCAAACAAACCGAACAATCCGCCAATCAGTCAGGCAACCAGGCAAGTGAGGTTTCATCATAATAAATAAACACAAAACTTTTTTCTGTAGCTGTCGCTGCTGCCAACAAAATCCCCCACCGGAAGTACGCGCTTCAGTATTGACAAATGGCGCGCGTAAATGGCAAATGTGAAGCAAACCGCCAACTTCGCTCCCTTCCTCGTCGTCAACCACCGCCACTGCCATTGTCATTTGCTGGATATTTCAGCAAATGTTACCGCCCGCTTGATTGCTTGTCATAATAAATACTCATCAACATCAACAGTAACAACAACAATAACAGCAACAATGGAACTCCAAAGTGGATATCAACGCATGCGACAACAACAACAACAACAACAGTGGCAAACAAATGACACCAGACTATTGTTGTAAGACCTCAACAACCGGCGCTTGTTGAGCGCCTCTCAGCCCCTTTCAGTCCCTCTCGTCTAAGCGATTCACTCATAGCCCCCGCAAACTTTTACTTAGCGATATCCATTTTGGTATTGTTGTTGTTGTTGATTTTGTAAGTTTTGACGTCGGTACGCGTCTTTTTTTCGTGTTGTTTATTTACCGCTATATTTGCTGTTTTGCATTTTAGTTTGTTTTGTTGCTGGCATTGTTGTTGCTATTGCTGTCGTCTTGCCATTGTTGTCATATTATGTCTTTTCTTGTCGATATCAGCTGTATATTTTGCATTTAATTAAGATTTAACATGACAGCCGCTCCTAAGGCGCAAACGCATACGCATAAACGTCACACATAAACACACAGTGCCATAGTTAGGTAAAAGCCAACATGCAAGGGCTGACGTTGTGCGTTGGAACACCAAAGGATGTGTGCAATGATGTTTAAGGCGATGGAAAAGGTGTGCGAACCGGAAATGTGTGCTAACTTCATGAACCTTTATGGCATTTTGAAGACAAATATTACAAGCCTTTATTAGGAAAATTATTTCTTTTAATATTTTAGAACCTTCTGAGTGATGTCTTTTATATTTTCTATTTTGAGAGGCATTTAGCTTTTTAAATTAAAGTAATGGCACACGGCATAAGTAATCCGCATTAACAGCTTTAATATAAATTAACATTTTAATGCGCATTAACAGTTTTAATGCGCATTAACAGTTTTAATGCGCATTAACAGTTTTAATGCGTATTAAGTGTTTCAATGCGCATTAACAGTTTTAATGCGCATTAACAGTTTCAATGCGCATTAACAGTTTTAATGCGTATAAATGTAAATAGTTTGCTGATTTTTCCGCACTTAGTATTCATTTTCGGCAACTTGCTGATAATTCTTATCATTTTACTATTACTAATGGGGATTACCCTCGAGAAGAAGAAAAGCTATAATATTGAAAAATCATAGAATTCACAAGTTTTTCATTATTTTAAGCAATAGAATTTGTGCAAAGCCAAATAAATTTACATGTAAATATATTTGACATACAATTTTCAAAGACAACTAAAATGTCAACAGAAGTTTTTTCTTGTAAAATCTAACTTCAGAATAATTATTACTTAAAAAATCACCAACCTAAATGCATACGTTTGTACAAAGAAAAATTTTAATTTGCATCACTGCATTAGTGCAGACTTAATTCGTTCGTCTGTCAATGTCACTTTCAATTTTAATGCGCATTTACTAGATGCTCTTTCTTTTTTACGCATTGAGATTTTCTTAAATTCTTTTGCATTTACCAATATTTAGAGAAAAATAACCACATTTGCTTACTATTGTGAATGTTTATTAAGTTACCCCTCGAATCATAAAAATTTAGCATGACTTAAGTGGTGTTTGGTATATTAGTTTGCGAAAAACTATACATATTCTCTGTACGATTAACTTTTGAGACTCTCTGGAACGCAAAATAAAAAAATAGCTGACTTACCAAAATAATGTGTGATGCAAGTCTGATATAAATGCTGTTAATCAAATGCACAAAATTGGCTCTTGAATGACTGAAAATCGGCAATAAAACCCTTTAAAGAGGTTCTGAAATTAAATTAATTTAAAATGTATACTATTTTTAGAACATAAAATTGAAGCATCGACAGACGACCGTATGGTTGCACAATTTTAATGCGCATTTTCTTGAAAAGTAAATACCTATTTGTATTGTATAATAAATATAAATTTCGAAA
Source organism: Ceratitis rosa (assembly GCA_037013455.1). NCBI lineage: Eukaryota > Metazoa > Arthropoda > Insecta > Diptera > Tephritidae > Ceratitis > Ceratitis rosa. Next base: position 19,528,730 of record JAWMAG010000006.1, read on the forward strand.
TGACTTTAATTGAATAAAAATCTACTTCTCCAAAGCTTTGCTAAAAGCCTAGACCATTTTACTATTGTGAATGGCAACTTCCAATCACAAGTACAAGCTGATAAAGCAAAAATTGTGAAAAATTCACATTTTTTTCTGAGATTTTAAATGTACACCAAACTTTTTAAATTGCTGAATGTATAATTGTTATTCTTTTCCTCCCTCCCACCGTTAAAGAGTGTAGTTTCAGAGGTAGTATTTTTTTTTAGTTAAGTTTCTCTTTTTAAAATATGCGAATAATATTTCTGGTTCATAGCATTACTCAGTTGTGAGAACTTTGTCAACTAAGCCCACTGTTGCATATGCAAATTATGTACTAAATTTCGCTGAGAGTCGTTGTTATGCGATAATACGCTTAGCTGATGCAGGCAAAATGAAAGCTGTATGCAAGTTCATATGTATACGAACCCTTTACCAGGCTTTTAAAAATTTATAAAAATTATATTCATAAACGTATGTGCTAATTTAAAGTTCTGTTGGCAACACCTGTTTGTGTTCTTGCATGGAAAACCTGAATTTGTTATTCGTGCCTTCCCCACTTCTACCCAAATGTTGCTGCAATGTTATTAAATTAAATTTTATGACAATAAAACACGCCTGTCTTATGTAAATTCCACAATGACAAGTGGTATTTACATATATATATAAATTTTTCCCCTATTAAAAATTGCATGCATGTCAGGCAATTAGGTGCAAATGTCAAAACGTCAAAAATTTTTATATGTGCGATTAATTTAAATTGCAAATGTAAACGTTGTTATATATAAATGGTGACATACGTGTATGCAAACAAAATTACATAGTATAACGAGCAACAAAAATGCAAAAATAAAAATAAAAAAAAAAAATATTTTATTTTTATGTATCGTTTTTCAAAATAAACTTTTTTTTAAAGATAAGTGAAGTTTTAATAATTTGAAATTGTGATTGCAAGTCATCTAGAAACTTTATGGTGTTTACCAGCTTTTTAAGAGAAAATAAGAGATTTATTTCAGTAAGTTTTTACCTTGATGTTATTTTACGCGATAATATTTAAAAGTATGAATAAGATTACGCAAAGTATTATTCAGTACAGCTTAGAGGTACGCTAACCTTCATCTAAAATTATAGAATTTTAAATAAAAAAAAAACAACAAAATGTTATTTCCCATAAAAATTATCCTCATAAAAATCTATCAGCCATTCGGAGGAGGTCCCTACAATTGTTGGAAAAACTTCTAGAAGCAAACCGC
>JAWMAG010000006.1:19535000-19605000 GCA_037013455.1 Ceratitis rosa
GATTCATTGAAACAATGTTATGCTATGATTTTGCCACTAAATCAGAAATTTGTTCTTAACATTTTTATTTTTATACAAGAATTGTTACTATATTTATAAATAAAATTGATTATTAAAGAGTGCTTTGATACACTCAATGGAAATCCTATTTCTAAGTAACGATTATTATTTTTATTTATTGTGAAATAATTGTTATACATTTAATGTTCAAAATATTGCCCATCGGAAGCTACAATGTTTGCCCATCTTTCTGGCAGTTTGTGGATCCCATCCCAAAAGAACTTATCCGGCTTGGAGGTCAAGAAAGAATCGAGCCAATTTCTGATACCCTGTTCTGAAGTGAAGCGTACTCCGCTGAGAGCATACTCCATTGATCTGAACAAGTGGTAATCGGAAGGTACTATGTCTTGGCCATAAGGCGGGTGAGGTAGAACTTCCCACCCACAGTTTTCTAAATAGTTTTTAACTGGCCTTGCAACATGTGGCCGAGCGTTGTCACGATGAAAAATTATTGATTCGTGTCTGGTCGCATATTCTGGTCGTTTTTCCCCGATGGCCTTTTTCAACCGAAACAATTCATTTCGGTAGAGGTCCACATTGATCGTCTGACCCGATTTCAATAGCTCATAATAGAGCACACCCTTGTGGTCCCACCAAATACATAGCATAACCTTGGCACCATGGATATTCGGCTTTGCCGTGGATGTCAACGGTTGGCCGGGCTTCACATACGATCTCTTGGGCTTAGGGTTATCACCATGTATCCATTTTTCATCGCCAATGACATTCCGATGCAAAAGTGACTTCTTTTGGTGGCGTTGAAGCAACACTACCGACATGCAGAATCGACGTTCGACGTCTCTTGGCTTTAATTCATAAGGCACCCAATTTCCAAGCTTCTGGATGAACCCTAGTGATTTAGTCGTCAGGAAACGGTTGCTTGATCAACTCCTAATACTTTTGCAAGTTCTTCTTGCGTCTGGTATGCATCTGCGTCGAGCAATGTCTCCAATTCTTCGTCTTGAAATTTGTTTGGCTGTCCGGGTCGTTCTCCGTCGTCTAAGTCGAAATTACCACTTTTAAACCCTGTAAACCACTTTTGGCACGTTCGTTCAGCTAAAGCATGGCCACCATAAAGGTCCAGTAAAATGCGATGGCTTTCGGTAGCACTTTTTTCATGTTAAAGTAATGAAGAAGAACTCCCCGCAAAAACACTTTATCTGGGGCGAATTTCATCTACGGAAAGCGACTGAAAGCGACGCGAAATGAATATAGCCACAGATGAACACGACGTGAAATAATACTAAATTAAATTAAATTAACTTAAAAATATGAAATAAAATTAACCAAAATTAATAATAAAATAAAATTAAAAAAAATTAAATTAAATGAAATAAAACTAACTTAAAAAAATTAAATAAATGTATATAAAGTAAATTAAAATTTAAACATTTAAAATAATATAAATATAAATGAGTATAATTAATTAAAAGAAAATAAGGTAAAATAAAATTTAATAGTGGAAAATAATAAAAATTAAATAAAATTAAATACAAAAAAAAAATTAAATAAAATGAAACAAAGTTAAATAAAAGAAAATAAAGTTAAATAATATGAATTAAAATAGAAAAAAATTAATTAAAATAGAAAAAAGTGGAATAATATAAAAAATTAAAAAAAACTAAATGAAACAATATTTTAACAAAATGTAATATTTTCTTATGAAATAAAAAAAGAATAAAAAAGTATAAAATAAAGTAAAATTAAATTAAATTAAATTATATAATATAATATAAGTAGGTATGTCAACCATTTTCGGTGAGATATTTATGTACTGATACACATATAATTAGCGCTTTGTGACCTTTGAAGGGATTTTCGGCCGTGCTCTTATTAGTCTTGCAGTTTTTCCAACAATAAAAGTGGCCTATAGTTCATTTCAAGCAGCCTCCGAACGGCTGCAGGATTTCTATGCCGAGCTTTTATTTAATGATGGATATACAATTGCCGAGGGGCTCACGCAGCAATTACCAAAAATTCATTTTTAACAATTTTGAATGCTGGTCGGGCCATTACTTAAACCCGGGGCCTTTCGGATTGTAGCAAGAATCGCTAGCAACTCGGCTATTTCAGCACCCTTTAGCCGGTTTTAAAAGCTATATCTACCAAATTTTATTGACCAATTTGCAATAGCGTCTGTACTTGTGATACAAAGAATGTATGCGCCAAGTTTTACCAAGAGATTTCATTCCTACGGGGATCATCGTGTACTTTAAAATCAAACCTATATTGGTTTGCTTTACTTTTATATAAACGTTTATATACATATATAAATATGTACATATATATATAAATATATATTCGACCGAGCTCGTCTTCCAATTTGTGGTCCGCGTCTTAAGGTTTTTCTCTCTTAAAAATGGACAAATGGAAATGCTTAAGGTAGTAGTCTGCTAACTTTCATTCTTTCTAACGGTTTTTTGGGAAATATCTCAAGGAGTTTGTCTCTTCTTTTAAATTCGTTGTTTGTTTTTCGAAGCACCGAGGTGAGTATCTTAAAATAAAAGAGGTATCTGACCCCGGTGTTTAGGTCACTTGAGGACATTTGAAATAGACAAATCACTCTAGTTGAAACTAGGATTATAGGTGCTATAAGTTCGTTAATATTTCTCATACTCAGTCATCGCCAGAAAGCCAGTTAATGCCCTAAAAGTAGACAACCAAACAATTGTTTATCGAATACCAGTTTTCAGATAATAATTAAGCGAAATATTTTTTTTGAGCACCAATTTCCGTTCTCTCATCATATTTGTTGTTGCTGCGAAATAAAGGGTATTTTTCAAGATTAAATAAAATAAACTACAGAAAGGAAACCACACGTCTAAAAAAAGCACCCTTTTTAATGCGTAAAGGCAAATATAATATATATATATGTATATATATTAAAATTGCTGAGGTATTTGATATTTATACCTACCAGACCATACGCAAAATATCTATGAGTAACTGTTAATGTATTTGGTGTATCTCAAATTCCACAAAAAGAAATGATTCACTCAGCTCCTAAATGCACAATATTCTTTAATAAATTTTACTCTTAAACATCTCTCTTCAAAGACCAATCTGAACGACATATATATATTTGCATCACAAGACCACTAAATCCAGGCTTCAATCACTAGAATTAATAAATTAATCGAAGAAATGATTTTATCCGAGAGAAATCGAATTTTATGCAATATTCATACAATTTTTATATTTATTTAGTTTTTTAAATTAATCTTCCATACAATTTCATATATATATAAGTATTTTGAAACATTTCCATATTTGTAGCAGTAAATCGAAATTCTTTGCTAAATACCATATAGAAGTACACTTAGGAATAAGTCCACTACATATATGTCGCCCTTATCTCACCAGTATGGAGAGCGCATTTGAGTGAAAGCTCGACTTGATTGCTTACCAACAAAGTCGTTCTCGAACATAAGCATTTTTCGTTTAAATCAGTTCTCACTTCATCGTCTGTCAATAAGCATTTCGTACTCGTGTAACACAAAATTTACAATTATGCGCTTCATATTCCTAATTTTATTATTAGTAAGCGTTTGCTGTATGGCTGCTGATAGCTTTTCACGTGTAAGATATTACAACACAAACATCAAACCACGACCATTATGCAGAAATTGGAATCATCGTGGTGAATGCGTTGGTTGATCAATATTACAATGTAAGTTAATTGAAAAAACTTGTAAGGAATTAGCGAACGAAATGTATACTAGTTTACTGTATTGTAAATTAATAATGTTTAATAAAGTTTAATTGCAAAAAAAAAACAGATTAAAAAATAAACAATTATTAAATATAAAAAAGAAATACATAATTTTACTTTTAGCAACCATGGAGATCTTGGGGAGATCAACTGAGTGAAACGTCTTCTACCTCACTGTGTATCTGTACAAACATTACAACAAATCTTTTACAGTACTCATCTCATATTTATATTAAAATCATAAATTTATGTAAAATTAACAAGAAATAACGTGTTTTTCTTTAAATACTCGGAGGGCTTGACTCTTTCTGCCAAGGCGGCGAACGCAGTTAGAAAATTTAAGTTAATTAGCATTAGTTAATTTAAGTTAATTAACATTAGCTTTCTATAATTCTTAGATGTTGGTCGGACCAGAACTCAATTCAACCACTCGGCTGCCGCGGCCGCCGGCGATTAAAACATTCAATTTAATACAAAAATTATGGATTACTTTTTACCGGAACTTTTATTGAAACTACTATTTCTCGGAGCCGACCAGCTCCAACCACTATAACATAAATTCGAACGATTTTTCAAAGGCCGACCTATTCGAAAAAGTCGTACTTATGGTTTCTTCGTATTAATCGTGTTAACAGTTATATTTGCTTGAAGTTTGTTTTTTCGGGAAATGGATCGTTTACTTGTTTTGTTATGCGTAGGCATGGCTCGTTTTAGTTACACTTTTGGATGATATGCCCAAATCGAATAGTTTTGTTTCCTGGAAATGGACCAGAGACGTCGAACCAAGTTCGATTTGCCCAAAGTATAAATAATATTTTCGTTATGGAAGCGGATCACCGACAGATTGACAAAAATTGTGCGTAGGAAAAAGTTACCGGCATATCCTCATATATAAATCTGGCATTCGTTTTTAATGATCCACATATATTGAAAGTTTACCGACTGACGGAATTTTTTACACAACAATGGTGCCTGTCACTCCCCGATCAACACCAGTGGACGAAATCAATTCATGCTTAAAATACTCAACATTGTGGCGACATGATAGTTCAACTGATAGTTTGAAATTTTTTAGATTTCAATTTTGTTTTAAAAAGTTCGAAAGTTTTCGTTAGAAAATAATATATATAAGAATAATATTTATATATATTTACTGATATTACTCTTATGCAATTTATTTAATATTAAAAAAGATTAAAAAGAAAAATAAACCTCAAATTCCTTTCCTCGCCCTACCCTTGTTTTGTATAGCATAAATACCATACTTGTGAATAGAATATCTGATGCGTAAAAAAATTATATTTTCCGTTTAAATGCTCGCACACAAAATGCTTTATTCCAAAAAAAAAAAATCTATTTATATTTTGGAATATAAAATATATGGTTTTTATATTTCCAATACAAAGCAGTCATTTCCGTTTGAGTGGTTTTTTAAATGTGAGAAAGCAATCGACTGAAATGACGCAAAATTACACTAATGGGTGGAAGTGTGTGTGTGTGTGCGACTATAACTTTTTTGTTATTTTGCTATTTTATATTTACCTTTAGTACTGCATTTGTCACTGCTACTTAAACGTAAAGAAAGACGAAATTGCCATCGTATTACACACCAATAAAGCGTTTTTTTTTTATTTCTCCTTTTACAATCAACAATGTTGCGCTACTTACTTAAGTGATTGCATAGAGTGCCATTTTCTTAGCCCCAATCTCTTTTAACTGTATATTTCATTCTCGCCTATTCCACTACAACCGCACTCAGCCATCAGTAAGCAACAAATGCTTTTTCAATAATTTCTTTTCATTTTGTATAATTTTCTACATCCTCAATTGGCATAATTTTCTCATCGACTTTTACAGCTAACAATTTACACAACCGTGTAATGAACATGTATGTATGGTATATAAATATATATATTAATATGTGTATATTTATGTAGCTTCATTTTATGCACTATGTTGCTAGCAACAACATAACCGCAAGCAACGCATAATCAACCACAATAAATACGCTGCTCGGTTGACTGACTCGATTGGGAGTTGTGATGAAAGCCGAAAGCCGAAAGCTTTCAAACTGGGGGAGACGTAATATTTAAGATGCGTAAAGTGACTGTAGCATTGCTGTTCTAGGGGGTGGTTAAAGGTGACAAGCTCAAGGTGTGCCGTTATTTCTACCGCAGACATTGTGTACGCTGCAGCACCCCTTAGTCACCGCAGTCCAGCACTTGCCATCAAATTCTTACTCATTTTATAACTTTCCTTCTGCTTGATGGGAAATGTGGGTATATTAAGGTGTGAGCATTTTAAATACCAAGATATTATTATGGGAAATGCAGGTATTTAAAATATTTAATTCCTTTCAACACTTTTTATCGTTTTTTTTTTTTGGTCTAAAAAAAAAAAAAATTAACTTGAACGTATTTCTACGGCTAAATTATAAAGTTACAAATAAAATAGAAACTTGATATGGAAAAAATTTAGTTATTAAATTTAATAATAAATTGAAGATTTTGTATATAAAAAATTTGGTTTTCACTTACAACCAAGCTTAAAATTAAGAATTTTCTAGGAAAATTCATATGCCCAGAAATCCTTGCTAATAATAATTATCTTTTTTCCTAAATAGTTGTTTAAGCCCGAAGATTCTATTTATTTAAGAATACATCAGAAATTCTCCCTCTCTTTTTGTCATCAATAAATTTATTTAATTTTGAAACATTTCTTTTAATTTCTAATAATTAAATTTTAATATTTTTTTCTTTTTTTGGTTAAAAATATTTATTTTAATTTTTAAACTCTTTAGTATAAAATTTTTTTTTATAAATATGTTTTATTTTATTTATTTACCGACTAGTTAATTATATTTCAATTTTTAAACCATAAATTAAACAACTGTTTATTTTTGCATAAAACTAATTTAAAAAAAAGGTATGTGTTATTGTTGTAGTAAAGGAAGCTTTAAATTTGAATATTGTTAATTTTCTAATTTTATATTTTTCTTTCATTTTAAATCGCTTTGGTAACTAATTTATTTATTTATTATTAGTGCGTTTTGATAAATAATTAATCGTTGAATATGCACTAGTTTTAAAAATGCTCTTTAATTTTTAAAATACATTTTTTTTTGATTTCTAATCTTTTAATTTTAATATTGTTAATTTTTTTATTTAAAATAAATATTTCAAACTATTTGGCATATAAATTTTGAGTATGCCTTTTTTAGTGTTTATTAATAAATATAATAATAAGTTTTATTTTTAAAAAATATTTATTTCTTAATTTCATATATTTAATTCCTTAATTTTTAGATATTTAACAATTGTTCATTAAATTATTGAAATTTGATTTAAAACAAAAAAATAAATAAGTATATCTGATGGCAATTTTACCACATACCTTAATGTCGCCTTTCACGCGCATATACATATGTATATGTAATTAGGTATATGTACTTTCATATATAACCACTCTTCCCTATCACAAATATTATTATTATTATTATTATTATGATTTTTTGATGCTGACATTATTATTGTTATCATTATTGTTGGCAAGTCATAAAAAAGTCACCGGCAAGATGTAGTAATAATTTGGACTTATGCTCCATCAAGCAGACTTTTTTCCCCGAACATCGCAACTGCGGTAATGTGGCGATAGAGTCAATGAAGGTTGAGTTAGTTACGCCGCGCTCTTCCCAACCAGAGACTTAAAGTGTTTAATGCGACATAATTTTTGTGGCTTAAGTGCCGACAATTGCGTAAAATGTGTTAAGTGCTGCAGCACTTCAGCGGAGCAGTTGAGTGGAAGAGCAGTGGCAGCGGAAGTAGTGGCATTTCGTCAGCAACACTGCCAGTGTAAACGGTGCGCCCCTTGGCTAATATTTTACGCTCAGAAATACTTATGTATTTTATGTTAATAACGAAGGTAATATATAAGTATCAAGTCAATTTCAGAAAATGTCTACGTTTATAGCTTGCGAGAAAGAGAAAATAAAATCTTATCGTAAATTTTAAAATAAATTTTATTTCAAGTCCTACGCCGCATTTCGCTCCATTACTGTACTGCAGCAGTATATTTTAAATTCTTCGTATGTATTGGTGTACGTGTGTCTGCAATTTGTTTGCTTCATTGCTTGTTTTATGCTTCAATTGTTGGCAATTGTGCGAAATTTGTCAGGCAATGTCAAGCCATAACTACATGTGTGTATGTATGCAGGCAAGGGTAGGAGGAAAACTAAATATTTAAACATTTACATTAGTATGTGTGTTCATTTAATGTATAATGCCAATAATAATAGTGCATACGTACACACATACATACATATATCTAAAAACATATATACATGCAACCACAACAATAACAACAATAGTAGCAACGACAGCAATCACCTCAAGCCATGTCAGTGAATTGAATAAAGTCAGCAATCAATTGTTAAGCCACTGCACTCAATCTGTGCCAGACTTGTATTTGTACGTATGTTTAGTCACATATATAAGTATGATGGAGTATGAAATCAGTATAGAAAATGCATATTTGAAATAAATAATACAGCTTCTTAGCATTTTCAGTTTTTTTAGTTTGTCTGTAAATAAATACATATTTGTGTGCACTTAAAAAAAAGTAAGTAAAACCACAATCGCAGAAATTTCTAACAATAAAAAAGAATTTTTAATAAACTATAATTTTTATTAAAATTATTTACGTGGCCCAATTTATTCTAACTTCACGGTTTTACTGCTTTTCATTTAATATAAAAGTCTATTGAATTTTGCAGTGTTCGGCCATCTATTTGATTGTAACTGCTATTCTTCGTAAAAACTGGAAGATTCTTGATTTTCAAAGCAAGAAAATAAATTATAAAATATCAGAATTTAAATATATTCGGACTTGAAAGCATTTTCGGGTCAAATTCATGTCATTTCAAAAATCAGAATTTTTAACGTCATTTTTTTTTATAATTTTGGAAACTGTGCACTTATCGCTTTTTAAAATTTTTCCTCCAAAACGTGTAGACGATTTCTCATTTTTCTGTTATCTAAGAAGTTAATAGTATATTTTATGATTTTTCACACAATAAAGGTTGGCATTTTTTCCTTAATCTATAATTTTGATGGCAGTGAGTTGCGTTGAGTTGAGTTGAGTTGAGTTGAGTTGAGTTGAGTTGAGTTGAGTTGAGTTGAGTTGAGTTGAGTTGAGTTGAGTTGAGTTGAGTTGAGTTGAGTTGAGTTAAGTTGAGTTGAGTTGAGTTGAGTTGAGTTGAGTTGAGTTGGGTTGAATTGAGTTGACCCGACTTGACTGAACTTGACTTGATGATTTGGTTTTATTTTAGACGACTTGTGATGACTTGGCTTGACTTCACTTGACTCAACTCGACTTGACTTGAGTTTACTTGACTTAAGGGGTTAGGGGTAGTCAGGATTTTCAAAAAAAAAAATTTTTTTTTTTCGCATTTTCGTTAAGTATAATATCTTAAAAATAATCTCTGAATATTTCAAGTTAATCCGATAATTCGTTTTTAAGTTATTCGACAAATAACAAAGAGAGCTCGGGCCTTTCAAAGCGCTAGTGTGAAACTTTAAACGCGTTTTTCTCAAAACTATGTTTTTTGAACTGGTGACAACTGTAACTCGAAAACCGCTTAGTTGATTTTAATGAAATTTATTCAGCTTGTAGAATACATAATAAACTCGGGCCTGATCGAAGGATTTTTATTTTTTTGAGAAATTTCGATTTTTTAAGACCAATTAACTGTTGATTTTTTCCCAAAAATCTAGAAAAAAATTTCCTGAGGCCGCCATTTTGTTAATTTTTGAAAAAAAATAAAATCCTTCGATCAGGCCCAGGATTATTTATTTATAAAACTATTTTTTTTTTTATCCGATTGATTTCAGATGAATCTCCAAGGACTTATGATTGTCACCGCAAGGACCTTTTTTTGGAACTGGGTTAACACAGACAGCTGTAACTTCGGAAAAAAATTTTTTTTTTTCGAAATTTTCGTGACTTCAAGTCAAAACATTGTTTAATAATACCATATCACTACTTTTGTAAAATAAAATTATTTAATAGCAAAAAAAAAATACTGAAAATTCTCATTTTTTCGTGCTTCTGACTCCCCTAACCCCTTAAGTTGACTTGGCTCAACTTGAATTGATTCGACTTGACTTGACTTGATTTATTTTGACTTTATTTGACTTGATTTGACTTGACTTCACTTGTTTTATTTTGACTTTATTTGACCTGATTTTACTTAACTTGACTTGACTTGAATTGAATTAACCCGACTAGACTCGATTCGGCTTAATGATTTCATTTGGCTTGACTTAGCTTTACTTGTCTTAATGATTGGATTTGACTCGAGATGATTTCACTCAACTCAACTTAATTTGACTTGACTTCGCTTTAATTGGCTAGACATGACTCAACTCGACTTAACTTGACTTGACTTGACTGAAATGATTTATCTCGACTTTACTTAACTTAAATTGACTTAACTTGACTTAATTTGACTCGATTTAAAATGATGAATTGATTTGACTTAAGCAGACTTCACTTGACTTAACTCTACTAGATTTGACTTGACTTGGCTACATCTGAATTTCATTAAGTGATGATAAGAATGGATTTTTTATTTTATCACAAATTTTTAAAGAGAATCAACATTTTTCACAGTGCAATATTATAGAAACTATGCACCTACCCACAGTCGTACCAGCAATATATAATACAATATACGAATATTTGCTCAAACATAAATATATACACACAAATATTTTGTTGTCAATTCAATTCAATTGACTTGTATGAATGTTTTATTTGTTTGCAAGCGAACAGCAACTACCTGGCACTTCGCAACGAAAATGGCACAAGATACAAATGAAAATAAACAAATTCAAAATCAAGAATACAATAAGGTTATGGCACAACAAATAGCGCATAATAAAAGTCAACGCGACAGGTGCAACGCAATAAATAAATATTTTAAGAGTAAAATGAGGAAATGGCATTACTACTTATATAGGTATGTGTATATATAAATAAACTAAAACCCCGACAGCGACAGCAACTTGCAACTGCAACAGCAGCAAAAACAACAATCACAAGTTTCTGTTTTCCTTCTCTTCAGCTATACATCTTTATTGCTACCATAACCGCAGACACTCTACCGCAGCTGCTGCTTCCACTGTTGGTCGTCAGGTGTGTCAATATCCGACGCACCTGAGGTTTCTTGCTGCTTTAAAACTTTGAAAAACTTTTTTTTTTGTTTTTGTTTAATATAAGTTAACCAGCAGAATTGTGGTGAAAGTTGCATGATAAAAGATATAATATTTATATCTGTCACAGTCTCTTTATCAGCGATACTTCAATAACTTTCACAGCAGATAACGTTAACTCTTTCAATTTTTTTTAGTTATTTTTTTTCGGTTTCAATGACATTTGCAAGTGTATGTGTGTGTTTCTAAGTATATTTGCACGCAACGGAAGTGGTCTCCTGTGGCTTCTGAGATTTAGCTTTCAATCCTTTTATTTTTTCTCTTGTTTGTTTGCGCTTTAGGTTCATTGCTCTTTTGCTATATTCCTCACATTTTTTTTTATAACTACCTTTTCTTTTTAGTAAATTCTGATGATTTTTTGTTCTCAAACGCAATAAATTGTTATTTATGGTTTTATGAGAATATTTGTTTCCTTCGCTAGTTTGGTATGAAAATCGTAGGAAATTTAAAATTCAAGAAACTTTAAAAAAATATTAGGGGTTTTATTTCACATATCGCGAAATTTTTTGCCACATTTCAATTGCACAAATCCATTCAGCGTTCATTGAATATGTCAAAGTTTTTTTACTAAATTGAAAAAATGTTCGCCTTGGCGTATGAGTAACATATTGAACTAAATTCACACGCTTTTTTACCGATATCGATACGAGCTGCCCAATCCATAAAATTACTCTGTGAATGATTAAAGCTAATCAACAATAAACTGATTCGACAATATCATTATATAATTGGCGCTTTGTAACACTGCATCACATTTCGGCCGAGCCCCTCCACAATGGGACCGTGCTGTTTGACTTAAGTCGCCTTCGAAAGTACAATGGATTTTCATGAGAAGCTTTTCTTTCATGCCAAAAACATACTTGAAATTCCTTAAGTGCGAAGGCAGTTAGAAAAATTAATTTATCTTTTTTATTCTCGTTTCCACATAATTTTTGGGACTAATTTTCCTTCCATTTTACATTATGCGTACTTCTGTTTCACGCTTTTACTTGCTTCACTGTGCGACTGCCAAATGTTTTTTTCTCTACCCTAATATTGTAGTAATTTTATTTTATTTTTCCTTTTGTTACTTTTAATTTGTTTATTTTTCTGACGAAATTTGAATTCTTAATTAATGTTTACCTCACAAATATGTTCTAATTGCGGAAACAGGAAATGATAAAGTGTTTTAAGTGTGAGGGAGACGAAATTCAAATTTCCAAGCAAAAAGCGAGAATTACTAATTATAAATAATTTAAAAAACTACAACAAATATAAAGAGAGAATAAGAAAAGTTTAGGAAAGTTGTTCAATCTGCTGCGAAATTGCAAACTGACGTAATTTTATATTTTTCATTTCCAAAAAAGTGTTTAAAAATTTTTTAGAACGTGTAGAAATATATATGAAAATATAATGACAAATATTTATAGTAAAAAACAATATACATGTCTTACTAAAAATCTGACATATTCTTATCGTTTATATATAAAGTACTCTATTTTTCTAAAAATAAAAAAAATGAAATTTATGTTTGCTATGAAGAAATTTAGTTTTAGAATTATTTTTAAATTTGTTCCCATATAATTTTTTGCAGTTATTAAAAAAAATAAAAAAAAATTTTAAAAATTTTAAAAGGTTCGTTTATTCAGCTGGTCTGGGTTACGTCAGGTTATTCTTTTCCAAGAAATGGCTTTTCGTGAAAACTTTTTTTTTTTTTTTTTGAAAAATGTTTACTGAGCTTCTTCTCTATTGTTCTTTTGGCAGCTTCCCCATTCTACTCAAACTGGAGTTACTCTAATCTATTTTAAGTTGCAATGAACAAACACAATATCATTTTTTTATAAAGATTTTTAAAACTTTTTCAAAATCTCTTTGAGCGTTTAACCAAAACAACAATTTTTTTTTTAATTGTTCGTGTAGATGTAGGCATATTTTCCGAAAAAGTTTTGTAGATATTATAAGATATATATTTTTTGGTTTAAATCAAAGTAGATTGTTTATTTCAATTTCTCTCAAATTTATGAAATTTTAAAAAATTTGAAAATTTAAAAGCTTTTTGAAAATAATTTTTTTTTAGAATTTTTCAAAAAGTGATTTTAAAAAATTTTCAAAAGTTATAACAACGTTTTCACCTAATTAGCTTAAAAATTAAAAAAAAAATTTTTGGGAATTTTATATAAAAAATCACTTTCAAAAATTGTTAAAAATTGTATATATGTACAAGTGGATATATTTTCCAAAATTTTTTGAATATTGTTCAAGAAATATATTCATAATATATTTTCGAAGCACATAAGTATTTTTTTTAAAGTATTTTTTATAATTTATCACTTCTCAATTTATCGTATTCCTTTTCGAGCTGTTTTTAAAAGTTATTCAAAATTCCCTTCTGATTTAATTAAAAAGAACTATTTTTAAAACAGTTTTAAATTCTAGAATCAGATAAATTTTCAAAATAATATTAAAAATTTACCATAAAATTTATTTTGAATTTAAACAAATATTTTTCTGAAAATTTTTAGAATTAAATTTAATAAAATTTTGAAAAATATAAAACTTCATTTTACATTTAATATAAAATGAATTAAAGCATTTTTTTAATAATTACGGAAATATTTATGATTTTACAAAGTTGTAAAAATTTAAAAAAAAAAATTTATAATTAAAAAAAAAATTATTTTAAATTTGTTTCTACACTCCTAGAAGACGTACACGTATGTATACAAATTCGTTCTAGATTCTTAAAACTCACAAAATACTACTTAGTTTACCTTTGATGTACTACGGAGAAAAACCGCATTACTTTGTATATAAATATAATAAATGTTTGTACTCATATAAATATTTTCATATTTGCACAAATGTACTCGCATTCATAATGAAATCAAAAGATGTGGTCTCAGTTTGTTTATTTTATGGTTTTATAGCTTCCTTTTATCTTATTTTAGATACAAATGTTAATGCATGCATGTCTGTACATACATATGGTATATGTATATATCCAGGTGTATGTCTGTATGTGTAGTTGAAATGAAATGCTTTCGCCTTTTTATGTTAATTAACAACGAAGCAAACATATGTTAATTTAATTAAAATGGCTAGCAAACATACATTTATGTACTCGTATATATACACGTATACGTGTATATAGCATTATATATTTGTACATGTGTTTATTTATTTTTTTAAAAACATAAATGAATTTTCATAGAAGCTAGTAAGTGTACAAACACAAAGGAAATGGTACACGTGTAAATGAAATTCTGAGTCAAAATGTAATTATATTTCCGCAAATATTCATAATTAATATTTTCAAGGAATTAACACTTCTGTGCTTGGTATGTGAATTAGTAGTAAAATAATTTAAGTAGTAAAAAGAGGAAATTGAGGGGAAAATCAAAAATACGGCTAGTTTGGAGTATAATTTTACATAATTTGTATATAGTTGGCGTATCTAGGCTAACTTAAGCTGTAAACTGTAACTACTCCAATAGTAACTAGTTCCGGTCTAGTCTCACGCAAATTCATAATATCACTGGAATGCATAATTAATACCGTAGCACAAATATTTAAGCAGTTTATACTAGTTTGTACGCTTCAACACACTGCTTACCTTGTTTACACTTTTCGCTTGCAGCTCACATTTCCCCTTTACGGTCTCATTATACACCTTCGTTAAATTTGTTTGCATTTGACAAACATATAAATTACTGCAAACGTTTGCATATTTTTTAAATGTAAATATGCTCACATATCCAGAAGGATATATATGTAACATATGTACAGTTGCATAAATATGTAAATATTTACCTACTTTATTTGTACATAACGAGCAGAACGCTGTGAGCTGTGGAAAGTAAAACTTAGCAAAGCTGTCATTTAAACGCTCTTCCATCCTTCACGGTATTTTCTACCTTTATTTATTGTTTTACACCTCTTTTTATTAGCAAAAAACTCTTGCATTTATGCAAAGTCAGGCACCTTCACTTAATTGTTGTTCTAATTACATATATGTGTTTACATATGTTGGTGGATCGTTGATTATTAAGACAATTTGAATGAGTAAATTTTTGTGATTTATTTAAGTAAAATGAGCTTCATCTGGCAAGAAAGAAGTCAAAAAGTAGTTTGTTTCATTTTGAGTTTTTAATTATTTTTGCAGTTGAAATTAGAAATTCGTTGCTCAACTGCTTAAACGACAGTTTAAAATTTACACTTTGCGTACATAAAATTTAAATTATAGAAGAAAGTTCTGGGAAAAAAGTCAAATTTTTTATTCAAAATGCTCGAAAAACTCGAATTGCTCGAGCAGCTCGAAAATGTTTGAACAAAACCTTGAGCTCTAGTTGAAATATGTGTATATATGATTTCTTTCACATTTTTTATTTATTTATCTTAGTTTTGCGATAAATAATCAAAAATTTAATATTTATGACAATTAAAAAATTTTTGAGTTTTTAATTTTCTTTACAGTTGAAATGTATTTAGAAATTTTTTTTGTTCTTTTTTCTTTTTTTTGTTTTTTGTGCATAATTTAAACAAAGTTTTATTATGCAATAAATGAATAAAGCATGTTTTTTCTATGTGAAAAAATAAATATATATACTTTATTTTCGCACTATTAATTTAATAAATTATTCATAAATGTCCGCATATAAAAATCTAAATTATTAATTATCTGAATAAATATTCATGATATAAAAAATAAAAAATGGCTTTTAATAAAATTCATACTTAATCGCTTGTATTTTACAATATCGTATACATATATTTCGCACAACTATTTTTAAATTGTTGCAAAACTTTTTTGTTCCCCAGACATAAAAAAGTACTAATTAATTGGACAGTAGTTCCAATGAATTTAAATGCCATTGCGTATACGCAACCACCATATTACAGCTCATTATTGTTTTATAGTTTACTTAACTAGTTTATTATTATAATTATATTTTTATACATACTTTTTTCTTTTGCCAATTCGTTATTTTTTAATTTAACTCTGGCTCATCACATTTACTGACATTTATTTCAATTAAATGCTGGCAACTTTTTACACATCTACCTGTTTGTGTGTATGTACATCATAAGCACATGCTTATGCAACTTGTATGCAAATAAAATGTTTAATTATCAGCGTAAAAAAATTTTCCGCTCAGTTTATTTTAATTTAATACTGCAGAGCTTTTGTTGGAAAATTGTATCTTTTATGTTGGAGTTTTGTCATATTTTTATTTCTGCTTTTGGGTGCATTTATAACTTTGTATTAACATATTAATGATAAATTAAAAATTTATGCCTCTGTGGTAACTATGTGTATAAAAAAATAATATGTTCAGTGCAAAAAATTCTGATAATTAAAATCGGAATTAAAATATTTTTTTCTTAATAATAGCATTAAATTTTTATAATTATTATTATTTTCTTTTTAATAAAAGCAGATAGCATAGCATAGAGAAAGCCTTTAAGTAAAACACTAATTATATTTTTTAGTTTTGGATAGTTCAACCGCGTTGAGTCTCCAAATTTTCCGTGCCAGGATCTTACACCTCCTTTTTTGTAATGGTTTTGTTTTTTATTTTAATGAAACTAAGAATTTAAAAATTATCATAAAAAATTTGTAAGTAAAATATCAATTAAAATAATTTGTTTCTTAATGTACAATTAATGAATTATATTTTTTTTTTATAAATACCTATTAAATAAAGTATCACATCTATATATATATTGTGTTTGGAAAATTGTCAACAATCTTTCTTCATTATATATCCACCCTCAATAATACGGCATCAAAGGCTTAACACTTTGCTAAATGAGCATAAACACACAGACACACGCGCACACGCACATCCATACGAACAAATGAGCTTAATAGCCACTGAGTAGGCTTTCAACAATATAATTTACAATTTATGGCATTACGAATTTTTTTTATTCTTATCAATTTCGAAATTAATACGCAGAAAAAGTTCTGTACACACATACCTACTCACTACATTTTAGTGAAAGATTATTCGCTTGGAAAATGCAATTTCCGTGACAAAAGCAAGCAGCTTTTGGCATATTTATGCGCAACTTTGCACACAAACATACACATATGTATGTATATATGTGCGTGCTTGTATTTGTATTGTTGTACAATATTAATGAAATTGATGTAATATCATTTATTTAACAATATCAGCCACAACAGCACTTTGCTTACAATTTTATTCAATAAATGCACACATGTGTAAAAATTTCATTGTATACATAAATGTGTGTAGAAAGAGATAACAGATTTTTTCTCTTGCAAGAGTCAAAACAACAAAAAACAGAATAAAGCTTTTCTGAATATTTGCAAATTTTCAGTTTAACTTACTGGTTTTGTACTCGTTTACAGTTCATTCATGTGAAAAATAGATAACAAGTTTCATTTAACTGTACCAAAAATATAAAATTGCCTAAAGACGAAGGCATACATGTGCATTTATGCAAAAAAAAAAAAACAAAAAACAAATACCATTTTCTGGAAAAATATATAACTTTTCGTGAAATGCAAATTGAACAGTTCATTTCTGAATTATTTATTTAGGTATTTTTGAAGCGAATTCATATTATTGAAAATAAATATTTCTGTAAAAACACGTTTTTATAATTTTTTTCTTTTAATATTAGTAAAATATAAAAATATATCAGCCTATCAGCTCTTATGTTCTCTATGCGCACTTCATTTGTCATAAGGATGTGAACTTGAAATAAGGAAAATAGATTGGCCAAATTAATTTCAATCAAAAGTATGAAGTACCAGTTATAAATATATTTAATTTTTTATAATTTTATGACTCGCTCGATTGTCGCAATTTTTTCACTTTTTCCAAAAAATGTATGGTTTGGAATAATTCCATAAAAACTAAAACCCAAAACAATTCAATATAACAAAGACCTGAAATAGCATCTAATTTATTTTATTTATTTTTTATATTATTGGAATTTAATTAAATTTAATTTATTTTACACTTTCATTAAATTTTTTTTTTTGATGTAGTTCCAACAAATGCTGTTATTTCTACTTGAAAATCAAATATTAGGTTTATGTGGAGCTTATCAGTGCTATTCTGGTCACTTTTCGTTGGCGGATTAGCCATTGCTGACCGCTATGGCGCCCGTCTGACTGCAAATTTCCTGCTCAAAATATTTCATTTTATTAAATTTGATTTAAATTTTTTTTATTTTTTCACTTTCTTATGTCTTTAATTTAATTTAATTTAATATAATTTAATTTAATATAATTTAATTTAATTTTATTTTATTATATTTTATTTTATTTTATTTTATTTTATTTTATTTTATTTTATTTTATTTTATTTTATTTTATTTTATTTTATTTTATTTTATTTTATTTTATTTTATTTTATTTTATTTTATTTTATTTTATTTTATTTTATTTTATTTTATTTTATTTTATTTTATTTTATTTTATTTTATTTTATTTTATTTTATTTTATTTTATTTTATTTTATTTTATTTTATTTTATTTTATTTTATTTTATTTTTTTTTACTTTATTTTATTTTATTTTATATTATTTTATTTTATTTTATTTTATTTTATTTTATTTTATTTTATTTTATTTTATTTTATTTTATTTTATTTTATTTTGTTTTATTTTATTTTATTTTATTTTATTTTATTTTATTTTATTTTATTTTATTTTATTTTATTTTATTTTATATTATTTTATTTTATTTTATTTTATATTATTTTATTTTATTTTATTTTATTTTATTTTATTTTATTTTATTTTATTTTATTTTATTTTATTTTATTTTATTTTATTTTATTTTATTTTATTTTATTTTATTTTATTTTATTTTATTTTATTTTATTTTATTTTATTTTAGTTAAATTTATTTTATTTTATTTTATTTTATTTTATTTGATTTAATTTGATTTTATTTTATTTTATTTTATTTTATTTTATTTTATTTTATTTTATTTTATTTTATTTGATTTAATTTGATTTTATTTTATTTTATTTTATTTTATTTTATTTTATTTTATTTTAGTTTATTTTATTTTATTTTATTTTATTTTATTTTATTTTATTTTATTTTATTTTATTTTATTTTATTTTATTTTATTTTATTTTATTTTATTTTATTTTATTTTATTTTATTTTATTTTATTTTATTTTATTTTATTTTATTTTATTTTATTTTATTTTATTTTATTTTATTTTATTTTATTTTATTTTATTTTATTTTATTTTATTTTATTTTATTTTATTTTATTTTATTTTATTTTATTTTATTTTATTTTATTTTATTTTATTTTATTTTATTTTATTTCATTATATTTTTCTTTTTGGTTTTTTGTATTTATTTCACTTTATATTACATGTTTTTTGGAAGTGGGAAATAAAGACAAATATATATGAAAAGAGTTTTCTCTTAATTGCTCTAGAATCTTTTACATTCATTAGTATAAAATATTGCTTTGAAATCTTCTTTCCTCTGAATCGTGTAGAAACATTGTATTTTATTATTTATTTATTTTTATTATTACAGGCATTTAGATAACATACTACATACTTACCTATGTTAAGCCACCTTTAGCGCATATGTTTGCACACATGGAATTTCATTTTTTATTCATACGAGTATAACGCAGTTGCTCAGTAACTGACGGTTGTCCATCACTAGAGCAACGTTAAAATGATAGCGAGAAATTAGACTTAGATTAATTACATTAGTTTTGTTATAAATGAGAAGAGGATTAAAGGTAACTGTATTACTTATAAATATGTACATATGCATGAACATAAATAATTATAATTAAGTAAAAATGTACTCGCAAAGCTTACATTGGTTGTGTGGTTAGGAAAGGCCTTGTGGGATTGAAATTTTCGTTTTTTTTTTGTTTAATTATATTTGTGCTTATGGAAGGTGATTATATGGAAACTTAACTTGGTTAAATATTCAGGTAATTCAAGAATCATTTGGAAGGTTATATAAGTATCAAGGATGTGTTAAGAATAAAATAATATGGAGGTGTTCGAATTAAAAATAAAACATTTCAAATAAATTAAAAGCAGGACAATAAATAGTCAGCTTTTCAGCACTGCCATAACAATATCAACTACTCAATAGTTGGCGTATTTTATCATTCTGTTAATTAAAAATTTGTTTCACTTCAATTTTTTTTAATATTTGTTGCAGATATACTTTTAAAAAGCCCGAAAACGTTGTTGTTAAACAATTTTGGCAAGTTTTTGACCTATTATTTTTATTATATAATTTCGCATTTGAAACTAGTTACTTTAGAATCAGTTGGTTTTTCCAGCAAGGAAACTGTTAAAATAATTGTTCACAGTATAATGAGTGAACTTAAATATGCGTGTGAAGTGTGAGTGGTAGAAAAGTTACAGAATCATTAATTAAAGCATAAAAATATATACTCGTTTTTATTATATTTAGGAAATTACACTAATTATAAGCTTTTTATATGTAATCATTCCAATTATAATTTTTCCCATTTTTCTCTTCTTTCAGGTAAGGGTAAACGCAATTATCAGCATCTAGCACATATAAAAGAAAAATCCCAAACATTGATTAATTATCAAAAAAAAAAAAACTGTCAGAAGCGTCCCAACCAACAATCCATGTATGTTACACCAACTGACAATAACTAAAATAAATAATGCTTTCGGAACACTCTTTGTATGTCACGTAAGTTTTGTTTGTCTTGTAGTCTTTTTAAATGTAACGTTCGCTAAATACATTTGTTTGCAATGAATAAGCAGCAAGGATACCTTAAAAAATTAAATAAAAATAAAAATAAAATTAAAAAAATTAAAAAGTAATGTAAATAGCTCTATAAGCACTACATGCAAAAAAATACACACAAACACTACATACATACTTCACAAATATGTTTGTTGCTGCTTCACATCCTTTCACTTTTCATATCATTAAGCAGGCTTCATTTTGTCACATGCACCAAAGCCGGCTGTGTCAGAAAACGGGCAAAAGTTGGATTTATAAATAAAATATGAAAACAAACCCACTCCTTTGTGTGTATGTTTGTTTGTCTGCCATACTTGTTTGGTCACTGAATAACTACAATAATATTAAAAATATTAAAATAAACGTTGAAAACTTAAGCATCGAAATTGTCCGAATCCTTTTTGTGGTTAACTTTTGCAACATCCATGCTACATTTATTTTGCTTCACTCTACTGTTATTTTGTTGCCACAATTGTTGTTGCAGTACAACTATCTACTCATTTCGAGTGTCGCATATGGCCTTGAGCGCTTGAAAATACCAGCAAGCAAGCTCATATAAAGGCCAAAAACAAATAATGGCCAACATTGCAACTCTGTCGTAAACAACAAAAACAATAACAGCACGAGTAATAACATTGGCATTAACAACAACAACAACATAATCTGTACTATACTGTTCTCCCATGCATAAATGCAATGTTTTCTTATCTGGATTATGCATATGGCAGGTCAAGTGAGAGCAATTCAAGAAATTCACAGCAAAAAAGATAATAAAAAAAAAAAAATATTTTTATTGCAAATATATTCAGTGCTTGAGTCCCTCCGAATATTGCAAAGCCATGGAAATGTGAGAGCTTTTTGGTAAACAAAAAGCCTCTGAAGGGCTTTTGGCATAATTATTTTCGGAGTATTATTATAATGGATATTTTATACGTTAAGCGTAATAATATCTGCTCTTTCACATCGTGGCAGCAAGGGAAAGAAAGCAGTAAGTGCAGAGATTTCAAGTTATATACTGGTATATATGTAAGTATATACGTGATCATGACAGAAGCATGAGCGCAATGGGAACAAAAGACTGCATAAATTTATCAAATAATTCTTTATTTTATTTTTATTAGCAAAATTTGTTTTTCAAATTTTTGAATTTCCTTATAATATATATATAAAAAATACTAAAAAATATTTAATTTTCAATATTTTCAAAATTCAAAAAGCGTCACTTGTGCTTAGGCAAGCTAAATGTTCAGTGACATTTTCACACTTTTTAAACTGAAAGTTATGAAATTTTGCTGTGTTGACTTTCAAAATCCTATAATAAAAGGATTTTATTTAAAATAATCGCTGGTAAAAAAATACATCTAATTGATAGTCGCTCCAGCGATTTCTACTGATGAACTAAAAAATATGAGTCCAGTTAAAAAAGTAATCTATTACTTCTGCATTAAATTGAAGGCTTTAATAACCTTAGTTGGAAGTCCGATTCATTTCAGCTATGCATCTTTTTCTCAATAATCTTTTGAAATTTTGAAGGTAATATCATTATTACCCTATCATAGAAATCCTCGTCCCTATTAGTCAAAAACTGGAACAAACGATTTTCAAAGACTTTTTTAGAGGACAATTCCTTACCAGCTAAATCGTTCACCATAGACAGGAACATATGATAATTACTTAGAGCGAAGTCCGGATTATAAGATGGATGCATAAGAACCTTTCAACCAAGCTCTCGGAGTTTCTGGCAAGTCACGATCGATGTGTATGATCTGGTGTTGTCCTGATTAAATACAATTCACCTTCTGTTAGCCAAAGCTGCGCGCTTCTGGCCGATTGCTTCCTTCAGAGGGACGAATTAAGAGTTTGGCCGTAAGCAAGGAAGTAGTTCATAGTGGAATTCTTGCCAATCTCACCCAAAACCTTCAATTCTGGTTTAAAGACCGCTTGTGCCGTCTCTTTGCTTTCGTTTGACGTTGCTATAGTTATCCACTTTTTATCACCAGTCACTTTTTTATTATTGTTGTTCCGGATGGACAGATGACTAGCCCAAATTATTGGATACAATAGGGCTCAAACTTAACTCTAGGACTAGGGTGGTCTTCCCAATAAACCCAGGTCTTCAACCTATAAGCTAAGTTCCCGAATATTTAGGATCTGCTTAGTAGTTTGGGCTTGGTGCAACTGAAATATGATTTTCACATAAAAATGCTTAACTATCTTCCTTACTTAGAATTTTTGATTCTTGACAGCTAATTGAATTTAAGTATGAAAAAAAGTTTAATTTTGTCTAATAATATTTTTGTGCTCGTTGGGGTCCGTTGAACTGGCGATAGACGATCATACCACCATAGTATTGCCAGACACACTACATGTGAGCTAGCTTCACTGCTAAGCTCCTATTGTGTCTCTTTCTTTTCGCAAATTGATGTAGTAGGTTTGGCCATTTGACCTCTAACCTTTCTGCGCCAAGTAAGCATAGCATTTGTCTGCCGAGTGTTGGACATTCACAAATTATGTATTGTATCTTTAACATATAGTTTTAATGACTCTGCAGCCCTTAGCTCGTTCTCAAAGTATATTCGGCTTACGAAGTAGTCTTACCTCTTGCTTTTATTTCACTTCCCTGAACAGAACTGGAAGGATCTTGGTATGTTCTGTTCTGGTCCTGTTTTTCTGGTTGATTTCCAAATTAAAATATTAGATACATAATATTTGATATTGCTAAAAATTTAACAAATTAATTCAGTCCAATTCTTTCTTTCGAAAATATGTTTCATTTTTATTTTATTTTATTTTTTTGAGAAATTAAATATATCATCATTCAAGGTATTCTCCGCCTGCTAAATAATTCTCATCTCGCTGGTAATTTTCGAAAACTATTTCTAAGAAGTGAGCTCTCTCTGTTTTTTTTACCACTCATTCGAAAATCCAGTAGTCGAAACGCAGATGGGGTAAGACCTTCGAGTTTAGCGTCTCCGGTTAGTTTTTGACCATCACAACCACGTGGGGCCGAGCGTTGTCATGTTGCAAAATCACACTGTCATGTCTTCATTATCGTCGATGTTATATCCTGTCAATAATTTTGCTTGATCTTGATGTACCCTGATGATCTCATATTACTGTGGACAGTTGTGAAACCTTAAGTAATCACTTTTAAGGTCAACCACAATTTGCAGGTGGAGCCATCTTTTGAGAACGAACCGAATTGATTTGGACTGCCAATAGTTCTACACATAATTGTGTCAATAATTCCACATTTACAAAACAAGTTTCAATAGTTTTTAATGAATTTGAAGAAAAAATGCTATCAAGAAATGTAATGAAAACTACCAATTAAAAATGGCTGCCAAGTAATTCGGACACATGAGAC
Organism: Ceratitis rosa; assembly: GCA_037013455.1. NCBI lineage: Eukaryota > Metazoa > Arthropoda > Insecta > Diptera > Tephritidae > Ceratitis > Ceratitis rosa. The sequence continues at coordinate 19,559,153 of JAWMAG010000006.1, forward strand.
CATTAACAACAAAAAATTGTGCATGTTAACAAAAACAACAACCATAATTATAAGCGCAAATGAATTGCACTACAAACAATAACATTCATATGTTACAGCAATAAGTACAACCCGATCAATTGGGAAAATATGCTTTGAGCCAGTTGAATGGAAATAAAAAAAAATTAATTTCCAATCAACTCTCCTACACTTTCTCAATATTTACCTACACATTGCAAATTTAACCCTTTGCGGACGCTATACTTAATACTTCTGTATTTATATAGGTAAATGTAGATACATGTGTTGGCTAGCATATTTTTGTATATATGTGTGTGTGTATGTATCTACCTTTGATGTCGTGACAGAAAGTAAAGTGTGTCAGTAGTGCTCGTAATGCCAACTCACTTTTCATACACAAATAATGGATTTTTAAAAAAAAAAAAGTGGGACATACACACACACACACACACACACATACAATCACATACATAGTAGTGACATGCAACACTTATCGCACTTGCCACTGCTGCCGCCAACGGTTTTGAATTGTCAGTTATCATTCGCCATGCTACACCTGCCGCCTGTGTAACGGTGATTCAACTTGACTCAATTCAACTCAACTCAACTTTACTTGACTCAACAACTGCAATGAACTCGACACGATAGCAGAATTCTATTACATATTGTTGTTTGCCCCACCCCATATTAAGGTTAACTTTGTTGTTCTTAGTGTTCTTGTTGCTGTTTTTTTTTTTTTTTTTTTTTTTTTTTTTTGTAATTGTAATGTTATAGTCATTGTTGCTCTTGTTGTTGTTAGATGAGTGTTCGTGTTGTTGCGATTCTTGTTGTTGTTGTTGTGGTTTCTGTTCTCTACTTTCATCGTCGTTGTCATTTAAATTTATTTTATTGTTTTTGTTGTTGACCTCTTATTATTGTCAACTGTGTGTTGTTGTTTTTTGTTTTTGTTTTATTGCTGTTGCCATTGCTGTCGGTGTAATGTAGCTACGTCGAGTGGTTCAGCACATTTTGACATGACCACTTATACGCCATCCAAATTGTTGACCAAAACAACAACAAAAGCGACAACAACAATAATGCCAAGCGTGCTATTTGAAGCCATTGTAAGGAGTCAAGTATGGTAGGAAAAACAATAAAATGCATATGTGTCTTTCACTGTCTATGCACAGGTGCGTGCGTGTGTTTGTGTATGCGTCTGTGTGTGTATGTGTGTGTGAGTTATGCACTCAAAAGAATTTACTTACCGTTCGGCAAAGCTGCTGGTACTGATAAGGCAATACTCGACCCAATTCCAGGCACTGGCATATCAAACGAGTATAAATGCACCGACATTCTTTCATATATTCAGAAACACATATACATACATATATATACATGCATAGGTATATTCAAACATACTTATATACACATATACCTAATAATCTGACAAAGTCTGCAGGAAATTTTATGTCTAAAAAATTTTTCATAGCAAAAATTCTCACTTTTCGTTCGCCAAATACGGTCGATTTTGCTTCATATTATTATAGGATTTATTCAAAAGCTCCCCAGTGATCATTTTACCCTCTTCTAGGTAATCGATGTGTATTACTCTGCGTGCTTCCCAAAAAACTTGTAGGCGATAAACCCATTTTGGCCTCCTTTGGTGCACGTTTATCCAGAGGAACCCACTGTCTTGATTGTTATTTGGTTCCTGGTGTGTTGTGGTGGTTTTATGTTACGTCTAAGGTAACGAAGCAGTACAAAAATTCATTTGGATTGTTGTTGAACATCGCCGAATATTCCTTGCGTGGGGTTACACAGTTGCGCTTATGATCGCATGTAACTAACCGCGCTACCCATCGTGCCGATAACTACTTTACATCCAAATATTCATGAAAAATGTGATGTGTCTGCTCAGTTAACATGCCTACAGCTTCAGCCAACTCACCCACTTTTATTCTCTGATCATATAATTATATGACTTATTTAATAAAACATATGCAGCTTTCAATACTGCCTCAAGAAAGCCCCAAGCTCATACCCCTAGGGCAGTAAATTACTTAATTAACCCCTAATCATGTGGTGAAAATAATTAAAGACAAAAAAAAATAAATAAATTTTTGAAACCCAAAAAAATGTATTAATTAAAATTTTTACCAAAAAATCACTTCAGTTAATTTTAATCAACTCCTAATTGCTCCCTGTTTCTTAATTATCAATGGATCTTAATCTTAACATCTAGTAGATAGTATAAACAGTTGGCAACTCTTCTGATATTAGCTTAACATACATAGAATATAACTATGTTTCTCTAACCAATAACAATAATTAAAGAAAAATCACATAGTATTTGTTTAAAAATTGCTCCTACAGAGTGGCTTACAATTAACAAATATTTTGCCAACTTACCTTCATTTCACCTACAAATATTCGCATACACACACAAAGTACATTTTCACACACATACACGTATGCAGTAACTTGAGCAAATCATCAATGCAGGTCGCTACTCAACACTTGATCCACTAACATAAACATACACGTACATATATTTTATATCCATATATGTGCAAATAAACATAAATAAATTTACGTAGTTATGTTGTTGCATATATATAAATTGTATGGATTTATTTAGGTATTTTAGGCATATATATTTAGCTCATATTTATATATACATACATAGAATTTTATGTTTAGGTGCATTTATACATGCATTTGCGTATGAGTATATAAAACAGATTTTACGTCATGTATATACCTTCTGCTCAAATATAAACGAGACTGGTTCAATAAAACAAAAACGGTTAATTATTCTTCAATATTTATTTTATCCCCTTCAAAATAGTCACCATTAGAGGCGATACACATATGCCACCTTTTTTTCCAATTTTCATAACACTTCTGGTAGGCCGCTTTAGGTATGGCTTTCAGTTCCTTCTTCGAATTCTCTTTTATGACTTTAATCGATGGAAAATGCTTTCCACGAAGCGGCAATTTGAGTTTAGGGAAAAGAAAAAAGTCCCACGGTGCCATGTCGGGTGAATACGGTGCTTGCGAAACAATATTTACGTTGTTTTTGGTCAAATAATCGCGTACAAGACGAGACGTATGAGCAACAATTTTGGAACAAGTCGAGCAGACACACGTCTCATGCCCAATACATCGTGAATAATGCTATGAGCGGATCCATTTGATATGTTGAGCTCACTAGCTATCTCTCTTTCAGTCACACGACGATTTTCCAACACAATTTCCTTTACTTTTTCGACGTTTTCTTCGTTTATTGACGTTGCTGGACGACGATCATGAAGCAAGTTCTCCAGCGATGTACGGCCGTCCTCGAACGACTTATACCAATCAAAAATACGTGCACGTGATAGGCAAGACTCCCCGTATGCCTTCTGCAACATTTTAATTGCGTCCGTCGCACTTATTCCATTGGAATAACAAAATTTCAAACAAACTCTTTGCTCAACGTTAATTTCCATAGTAAAATTCGAAAAACACACTCGAGGTTGACTTGTTTATAGTGCCGTAAAAAAAAACTATGTAACAGATCGCGCTCAAATTTGACATGTAGACATATAACAGTCTTGCCAACCTAAGCAAAAAGAAGTATGGCCATATGTCTTGTCCTTGTCGAGTTATGGATAAAGTCTCGTTTATATTTGAGCAGAAGGTACATATAGGCAGTTATGTAGAGGTGCAAAAGTTACATATAAATGTACTGTTATATATATATATATTTATTATTAAATCTTAATTTAAGGCGTACAGAATATTTTACTTGTAAATGAATATATTTATATATATGTATATATACAAATATATTTATTATAATATTTGTCCTACTTACTCATGCATATTTATATATATATATATATATATCTATATATATATAAATATGCATGTATACTTACAATAATTTAAGTAAGTTTATAACACGTTGGCACATATATGTAGATATATATATATATGTACCTCTAATTGTTTATTATTTGTGAACTCTGTAGCCATATATAGGGTTTTCCAATAAGACTGATATGATTCCTTTAGAAGAAAAAACACACTAACTGTTGATGAAATCGATACAATTAAGTTCTGAATATAAAATCATTTAAATGGCCTCCACGAATTCTTATGCAGGAACGCTTCCGATGAAGGCCATTTAATGACACAATTTCTTGAAATTATGGAATATTCAAACCTTTCACGCAATAATTCGGTTGTTGCACGTCCCATTTTGTTGGAACCTCTTCTAATTGTGGCCATAAAAAGTTGGTTATCATCGATCTATGCCGCTCTCCAATGACAGTAACGGTGCTGCCAGCTTCATTTCGAAAGAAACACGGACCGATGAGTCTACCAGACCAAAAACCACACCAAAATGTCAATTTAAGTGAATATATTATTTGCTCATAAATAATTTGTGGATTTTCTTCGCACCAAAATCGTGATTTTTTTTTATTTACCACTCCACACAGATGAAAGTGAGCGTCATCGGAGAAGAAAAATTGGTTATCGTTTTTAAGCTGTTGTGTTGTTTGTAAGCGTTGTTCTTGCTTATAGCTTGCCGTGATGAAATTGTAAACATTACTAAATACAATGAAGAAAAAAATTACAAATCATGACATAATAAAAATGGCTAAAACGACACTTAGAAATCATATCATTTCTATTGGAAAACCCTTTATGTATTATGAATAGTTTTGTATTATGCATAAATATATATGTAGGTATATATAGCGTTCATTCCAGTGGCGTACTTCAACTGCTCCGTAAGCAAAAAGTTATTCCGATTTTAAAATTTCTGTCCCAATTTTTATTTCTAAAAACTTTCTGCGCACTTAAGGCTAGGACAAACTATGTTGTGAAATCTTTTTGCAATGTCAGTATTTTATTAAATTTATTCCATTTTTCCATTTTGCTTTCGTCAATGTTAATTCGTTAACAGATAATGTTAAATATTAAACAATTCAAGCTCAAAGCAATTTCCCCACTGCATTCTTTTAAGCATTTTCATAAGCCAGAAGTAGCACAAAGGAAAACTTAGGCGAATACAGTGATTGTGAAACAATATGAGTACAATTTTTTACGAAAAACTCAAGAAGAATCAGGTAGCTAAATTAATATGAGAAAAATTTTTCATACAGGAAAGTGGACCTGGGACCAATCTATTCGAAAAATTTGTATTTGTTTTTTGCCTCACTTAATTAACACCTTGATTACCAGGTAGATAGCCTCCTTTTGGGGAAGTGGACCATAAGAAAGAATCGTATATTTATATATTTGCACTTTCAGTTAGTGGGCCTAAAACCAATATATTCGAAAAAATTATAATTTTTATGTTATAATCTAAAAAATGGGGTAAACAGGCAATTAAAAATCTGATCAGAACCATTCTCAAATACCATGCGGCCAAATTCGTGGGTAAAAACTATCGAAAATGATACGAATAATACTTTTTTAATAAAAAAAAATTAACCAATGATTTTAAGAAGAAACCCACTTGAGGCCAAAAAATAATTAGAACTTATAAAAAAAACGCATTTGTTAAAATAAAGTGAGTAGAAAATTTATTTTTAAATATTTTTTTTTTATTTCTATCAAGACTTTTTGTAAACGGTGTAAGACATATATAAGACATACATAAATTTTTTATTAAGAGCATAAAAAAATAATATAAAATAGATTAATAAAATATAAATAATAATATAAAAGAGATTTTAGTAATATTTAATTATGTCTGATGTATATAAATTGTAAGATAAATAAAAAGAAAAATTAGGTATACCATAATAAGAAATTGTATTAATTATAAATATAAATTAATTTATTAATATTAAAATTAATTTGTATAAAATAATATAATAAAACTATACTTGAATTAAAAACTACACAAACTCTGAATAAATGTTTGGTATAATGTATAGTGTACACTTTATTTTTGATATCTATATTTTAAGCTATGAAATTTGTTTTTAAAAGAACCTATCAACTCGAACTCAGCCTCTGCATTAAACATTCAAATTATTTTCTGTGATAACTGACGACCTGTCATTAGTATCAAAAGCGTATAAAGTGCAAATTAAATAAAAATCTAAGCAATTTGAACAACTCTCATGTTCGGTGTCATTTTGTTTTAATTCAGCAGTTTGTAAAATAATTATCCACCCGTTTCATATATCAAAACTAACTCAGATCTCTCCGTATCATGGAAAGTGTATCTTAAATAATCTTATGTGACATGCATAAGTGTTTGTAAGTCTGCGACCCTTGTTTTAATATTCATGTAATTATGTACAGAAAATTTAAATTTTTTTAATATTAATTCATTTGAAAATTCTTACAACTCGTTAAAACAATTGCGATTTTGAAGTGTTAACTAATGATTTTCTGTATATTGTATTTTCAAACACGCACAACAACAGATGCTGCCGGCGGTAAATTGTCTACTTTTTCTACTTTTACTAATTCATATTTTTACTAAGCAACAACAATATAAGTATAAATATAATGCATTTTCACTTGTAAAAATAAAACCAATAATTGCTTTCATTCGAAAGTAAGAATTTTATTCAAATTTAAATGCATTTTTGCGTATGTGAAACTTTTTTTTTTTACTCACGCATTGCAAACATTTTCAAAAATAATAAAAATTCAGTAAATTGTTTGATTAAATTTTTTAAAATTAAATTAATGGATTTTTAATACATTTTCATTTCCGTCCGCTTTAACGAAGCAACAAATTATTCACGCATTAAAAGGACTAATTAAATTTTTCATAATTTCAAATTTCAATTACAATAACTTATTCAAAGTTTATAATGCTAAAAAATTGGAAAAAAATCAATACAAAAAGCACTCATTCATATTTTGATTTTAAAATTTCCCCCGCTGTTTACAAAATCAGAACAAAAATGCACAAACTAATTTAAAAAAAAAGACTGTAACGAATCAAAATTTAGCACTGAATGTGTTTTTAATCATAATATTTATATTGATCGCTTTTAAATAAAATTAACATAACAAAACAATTTAATAGAAATTTTCAATTTATATGCATTAGTTTGCTTAGCTGCATAATAAATATGTAAATATAATGTTACATGCTATATACCTGCGCACCTATTCAACCATTACTAACAGCTAAGCAAATAATTAAAAATTTCAAGCTTACAACTAAATATATACATAAATATGCACAATAAAATATAAGTTTTTTTGCACGAAATGCCACTGAGGGTTTTTTTTTTGGGTAAAAGCATTAAAAAAAACTTTCTTAATTAAATTAAAAAAAGCTTGTGCATTATAACATTAAACAAACTCATATGATAATCATGAAAATGTTGGCAATGTTTCCATAATGATTTTATTGTAATATAAATTATTATGGTAAAGAATTGAATTAGTTTCGTATTTAAATTTGCATGCAGTTGAGCAGAAATTCACAGCATTAATAACACTGATTGAGTGAACACATGAATATTACATGCATTTATATACACTTCAATACACATAAAGCATTTAAGCAAACTTAATTTACTCAACACATTACAAATAAATTGAGTTTATGAAAAAAAAAATCTTTGAAAATCGGCAATTCTTACCATTTTAAGCTTTCGCTTACAATCGGCGAGCTTTCACTTAGTAAAAAAAGTAAGATTTCTATGATATGTAAACTTTCCTTATAAAAATATTGAACTTTATTTCATATTAATTATAATTTAAATTCCTTTTAATAATTAAAACAATAATTGTATCAATTTCAATAATATCCAAAATTATTTCTTATTATATCAAGGCGAAGAATAGACAAAAGTACTTATACAAAATTTATAATAATTAAAAAACTTACGCTAGTTTTCACAAGTTTTTGTTCCTTGAGAGTGAGCTTTACTCTTTAGAAAGCTTCAGTTACTTCAAATTCTTTTAAAAAGTTCAGTATTAGACATTTTTTTTTGAACGTGTTTTGAGGTGTAAGAAAAAGGCACATAGCTCAACCAGTAAGAGTTTCAAGCAGCCCGAAACTATATTTATTGCAATATAAGCATTCCAAATTGCCTAAAAAAATTTAATTGAGTTTACACGTCGATGGTATATTGGTTAAGCTATGTGAAAGAAATATTTGCGCTCAAAAAAAAAACGAACAAGTTTTTAATATAGCTTGTAATTAGTGACTAGTAAAGCGACAAATATAACTACAAAAAACTTCATTTGCCATACAAAAAGATATATATAATATGTATATCATAAAAACTTAAATAAATTTCCACTTCATTAATTTCAGTACCAGAATGACGGTTAAAAATTTAATTTTCCTAAGAAAATAACTGTTTTTATACAACGTTAATTTAATTAAAAAAATAAAATTTTTATAAGAGACTTTCTCAGTTCAGTTTAGTAAAAACTTTAATTTTATTGTAATAAAATTATTGCAATTTCTGATTAGTTTCGGTAACGAAAATTTTCGTTTGAAGGTTTGAACAAAAGAAAAAAAATTTAGATAATTTGACTTAAAACCTAAAACGGAAATAACATTTGATTTTTTAAAGTGAACACATTAAAAAACAAACCAAGAACTCTAAAATTTCCAACCATTTCCGAATTAGCCTGCCGTTGTTAAATTAAATGCTCTTAAGGCTTTAATGCTGCAATATTTCTAATTTTACTCATTACCAATCGCCCAGCACTCGCACAAAAGTACGCAACGTAATTTGCAATGTAATGCACAGCTTAGGCAATTACTACTTATAGAAATCCAAATGAAATATTATCAAGTAACCAATTGCACGAACATCCCGAAAACCTGGCCTTGCCGTACTCGATTACATACACTTATACGCACTTTAATATTTACACATACACGCAAAATATATAACAAATACTCCAAAACTATTTAAAACCACCAAAACGCTACACACCTGTTTCGTATATTTTAAAAATTATTTTAGTTTTGCGAGCTCAGTTTGTACTTTTCTGCTCTTTTTGTATATTCACACACTTCCTATGTCTTATATTTTTCGCTTTCATTTTACATTAATTTAAGAAGTTTTTTCGTATACAAAATTAAATAAAATTAAATTAATTTAAATTAAACTAAATAATATAAGAAAAAATAAAAAAAAAATAAAATTAAATAAAATTCAATTAAATGAAACTAAATTAAATCAAAAAAGATAAAATAAAATAAAATAAAATAAAATAAAAAATAAAATAAAATGAAATAAAATAACATAAAATAAAATAAAAAATAAAATAAAATGAAATAAAATAAAATAAAATAAAATAAAATAAACTAAAATAAAATAAAATAAAATAAAATAAAATAAAATAAAATAAAATAAAATAAAATAAAATAAAATAAAATAAAATAAAACAAAAAAAATAAAATTAATTAAAAAAAATAAATTTAAATAAAATAAAATAAAAAAAAATAAAATAAAATAAAATAAAATAAAATAAAATAAAATAAAATAAAATAAAATAAAATAAAATAAAATAAAATAAAATAAAATAAAATAAAATAAAATAAAATAAAATAAAATAAAATAAAATAAAATAAAATAAAATAAAATAAAATAAAATAAAATAAAATAAAATAAAATAAAATAAAATAAAATAAAATAAAATAAAATAAAATAAAATAAAATAAAATAAAATAAAATAAAATAAAATAAAATAAAATAAAATAAAATAAAATAAAATAAAATAAAATAAAATTAAATAAAATAAAATAAAATTAAATAAAATATAATAAAATAAAATAAAATAAAATAAAATAAAATAAAATAAATAAAATAAAGTAAAATAAAATAAAATGAAATAAAAAAAATTAAATTAAATTAAATTATATTAAATAAATTATTTTAAAATAAATTAAATAAATTAAATTAAATTAAATTAAATTAAATTTAATTAAATGAAATAAAATAAAATGAAATAAAATAAAATGAAATAAAAGAAATAAAATAAATTTATTAAAAAAAAAATAAAATAAAACTAAATATAATAAATTAAATCTAAATTAAATTAAACAAAACAAAAAAAACTAAATTAAGTAAATTTAAATTAACTTAAGTTAAATAAATTTTAATTAATTTAATTGAAATTAAATTAAATAAACCTATATTGGATACAAAATAAATTAAGTAAAGTGAGGTAAAATATAATTTAAATAAATTTAATTTAAATAAAAAATAATATAAAATAAAATGAACTACAATAAAATAAAATAATATTTATTAAATGAATATAACACTAAACAAAATAAAAGAAAATAAAATTAAATAAATAAAAAAAAAGTAAAATGAATATAAGTAAAATAAAAAAATAAAATAATGTAAAGTAAAAGAAATTAGATTAAAGTTAAATAATTAATAAAACAAAAATAAACTAAATTAAATAAATGAAAACAAAATTTATTAAAGTGAAATAAAATAATAAAAAAAAATAAAAATGTGTAAAATAAAAAAAATTAAAAATTGGTTGGATTGAAATAAAATGCAAAAAAGGAAAATATAATATACTTTGTAGTAAAATTAAATTAAGGGTAAACATCATGAAATAAATGAAACACATAGAATGATACATAAAAAGAGAAAAAAAATTTTAAAATAAACAGCTAAATAAATTTAAATTAATATTGAACGTGAACATAAGGTAAAATGAGCTTTTTAATTTTTAATTCGTTAATTTTCGCTGAAATACTTTTGTTTAATCTTTGTTTAACTTAATTTTTTTTTGCACTTTATTACACACACCCACTTTTCTTGCTCTTCTATTGTTCCAACTTCTTCTATTGCCACTTTACCCGTTACTCCTATTATCAAGTAATTTGCATTGCATTTTTTTCAACTTTTTTCTCTTAATTATCTTCACTTTTCAATATGTTTGATTGTTATTAACTTTTGAAATACTTTTTTCGTGCATTCACTTACTAACTTAACTTAAATAAGTATATATATAATTTTCAATAAAATTGATATACAATTTAAATATGTATTTCACACTTCATTCACTCAACAAAATTGTAGTTAAAAAAATCAATATATGTATACAATTTTACCAAAAAAAGAAAAAAAATTGTCTAATAACAAAAATCATAAATTTTAATTCATTAAAAGATGAAAAAAAGTCATTGAAAACTAATTACTTAAAAAATGTGAAATAATGTATTTTTCATATATTTTTCTATTTTTATCTTTCTTTCTTAATTTAAAACTAATTTTTGCTTTTTGCCGATTATGTTGAAATGCTTCTTCTTCTACTACTACTACTTCTACTACTACTACTACTACTACTACTACTACTACTACTACTACTACTACTACTACAACAACTACTACCGTAACTACTACTACTAATATTACCGAATAACAAATATATGCGGAATATTACTATTTACTACAACACCTTCTCTACAACTACAAATTTTACCAACAACAACAACTACAACAACTATTCCAACAATCTTAACAACGTCATTCACAATGAGGTAAAGTATAAAATTAAAGCATCCAATATTATACTATTTCTATTGTAAATATATGTAATTTCGTGTATATGTATTATGTGTTTGGTATGTACATATATAAATGTTTAGAATGAAATACTTGTAGACCTCTACAATAGTTAATTTTTGTAGCCCTCTATTGAAACAAATAAAATATTTCTCAGCTATAAGATTTTCGTAGTTATCCAAAACGAATAGAATTTGACTAAAAAGCTGTGAGAGTAAGCTCAATAAAGCTTAAGGTGAAAGACCAGCTCTGTAAAATTTTATTTCAAGTGTTATGTTCATCTGTAGCGAAGCCATGTAGATGCTTTGGAAATGAAAGTTTAATGAAATTTGAAATACAAGCTTTTACTTAAAGTAATGCGACTTAAAACTTAAGGGATAAAGCGACTTTATGATTTTGGATCACGAAAATTTTTATTTTATTTTTTTTGCTAACAGGGTACATCTGGGTGCTAGAAAAATATTTAAAATAGCTAAACTTTTTATTTTGCTACAGCACCTCAGAGCTTGCACTGAGTACAATGAAAGCTTTCAATGAAAACTTTAAAAGCGTTTTTCTCAAAATCACATTTTTCAAAATGCATCGATTTATCTGAAATGTTTGATTCAATTAAACGTTAATTTTTTTTTTAAATTAGTTAAAAAATATATCCGTAAGTACTTCCAAAGGCAATAGTTTGTAGATCATAAAACCTTTTACTTTCGGTTCAAGGTTTTATCCTTTAGAGTTTATCACCGCCATTTTGTGAAAAAATAACAGTTAAATAATATGTTTTTATACTTTAATTTATGTTAAGTGAAATGGCTAAATAGAAATGCTTTCCATATTCCTACAATAAATTAAAAAAATGAGTCTATTTTTCAACCACTAGGGTGGCTTTACCCCTTAAGTAAACATAAGCAAATTCTGAAAACAAGTCAATTGCTGATATATAAGATTTATGAGTGAAATGTTTTTAAAACGTATGAAAATATTTCAATAGTTGCCAATATGTATGTTAAATCTCTTTAAAAATAAATCAAATCAAATACAAATATAAAAAAGGGCGAAGTTTGCTACAACTCACATATATATTTTTCACATTATCTAAAAAAGGCATAAAATTCGAAAATAAAAAATAACTCACAAATACATATGTCAAATGGGTTACCTTTTTATATCCTCATAACTGGCCTTGCTCATCCATTTAATCAATGACATTTGTGGCGCCTTTTCCGAACAAATTTTCGTTGACCTTTAAATCAGGCTGACTTCACAACCTTTCTGCGCATTTTTAGCCATAAAAGTGTTATGTGTGAGCATTTTGTTTATTTATTTTTTATTTTATTGCCTTTTTTTGTTCACCGACTTCCTGCCGTAAAATACAAATTCTTCTTCTTCCTGTCCTAGTTATTTATGTCCCAGTCCTTTTCAAATAAATTTTCAAATTTGCCATTTAAGGTCAACACGCGCTCTTGGTCTTGAAAAAACTAACGAGTAAAGTAACAAAGTTGTAACCAAAGAAAGAACAAGAGCGTAGTCAAAATAGATATTCAATGCAAATTCAATGGCATGTGCAAATAATTGAAAATTTGAATGCTGGCAATAAATTTTTATAGAAATTTTTAGGGTTTCAGAGAAAAAATGTGCGATTCAAAACAAATATATTGTATGACTTTAGTACGTACAAAATATTCAAAGATAGGATAAATATAAAATACAAACATTTCTATAACGATTTTATTTAATTTTCAAATGAATCGCCGAAAAGGTCGAAAAAGGTGAGCAATGTCTTAGTAAATATGAAAAAATTAATGCCAAATACGCAATGAAATAATAAAAAATGGCTAGAAAACAATAAATTAATATAAAGCAAATAAAATAAAAGAACACAAAATAAAATAAATATGATAAAATTAATTAATATAAAATAATGAAAAATAAAAAATAATTAAATAAATAAAAAATAAAAGCTTAACACAACACATTTAAAAAACTAGCAGACCCGGTCACTTGTTGCTGCAACTGTACGTAATTTGTACATTTTTTATTATAATTTGTATTATAAAAAAAAATCCTACTCCCGCATTATAAGTCAAAATATTAAGTTTTTTATCAGAGGGACACAGTAGCCGAAAAGGCCAAGGCTTGAATCCTGGTCCCTTTTCTGCTTTACTCACCAGAGGTTATCCTCTTCGTCGACTACCTCCGACAGGCACTGCCTCGAAAACTTTCAAAGCTGGAGTATTCTTATCACGAATGCGATGTCTATTTACTTGATGACAGGGGATATACCTATTTCACCTTGTCTTCATACCCTAATAAAAAATAACATTTAAAATTAATATTAAAATATGGTAAACTAAAAATTGAAAACGGTTAGAACAAATAAAAGTAATATATAAAATATGGAAAATAAAGAATTAAATAAAAATAAAAAAATAATGAAATTAAGGTTGAAAGTAGAAATAAAAATAAATTGGTACACGATTTTAATTAAAAACTATTAATAAAAATAACAATAAAAAAATAAATGCATAAAAAATTCAAAATTTCCATAAGAAAAAATAGACAAAAAAAAAATAAATAAACATTAATTATATAAACAAAATGTAGTAGTCAGCTCAAAATGTCTGGATTTTAATAATTAACAATTTAGTAAGTTTTCAGTGTTTTAAAATTTTTTTTCTTATTTAATAAACTAATTACTTGCTTTTGATCAATTATATTATTAAGCTTCTCACAATTAGAGCACTGCCCAACATATGTACATCGTAGAGAGCATTATCGCCTTCACCGCTTTACCAGTAGACACTGACATTATTCTCAGCTAAACTTAATCCAATTATTTCTTGATGCTTTACACTCTGAGCTAGCAGTATTTGCAATTGATTTAAACTGCTCAAGATAGGCATAAGAGTGAGTGGACAGCTCTTCGTCTAAGGCCGTCTGCGTGCATACAAACAAAGTTAGCATTCAAAGCGCATAATCATGTTTACTGTCACTCGCTATTTACTGTTAACCAACAATGATATACTCTCAGACACTATATGTGCCACAATATGGTCCATCCAAGTGAGGCAAGAACCAACTCTACAATACTACTATACTGCTATTTAATTGTTTATTGTCTAAATTGACATTTACGCCAACCAACTAAGAGAGTATGAATGGCTGACGGCATTGGTTGGTGAGTGTGAGTATTACCATAGTGTTAGTGTGCCATATTTGTTGTTATTGTTGTTAGAGAATAGTTGGTAGCTGCCAATGTCATACAAGTAGCAGCAGCAGCAGCAGCAATTATGCTTAATACGAGTATGTGCCCCACACACACTCTCGAGGATGTCTGTACAGGATATAAAGAGGAAATTATAATGCTAGTTAAAGCTCTTCTTCTCCTTCTTCTTCTACTTATTCCTTCAACAACAAACTATTGCAAATAATATCATTAATGTAACGCCTCTGGCACCATTTTGACCACAATTTGTTCACTCGTTTTATTGGAAAGTGATATAGCATGCATATATGTACTTATTTTGTATATATTGTAAATGTGTCAGTATCTACTATGTATGTATACGGGCCGAAGGTTAAAGGCAAATGTTTACCGTTGATTACCCGTCTGTTTTGCTGTCTATTTGCCAACATGTTCAACTTTCATTTTGCGTTTCATCTATTTATATTGTACGAATGTACACAATACATACATACCTACAATATATACGTGTATGTATGCACAAGTTTACGGCTACTTACTCTCCTACATGGCAAACATGTTTGATTAAATTAATATTAATTGAATTTAGAGGGTGTCCTTCATTTGGAAATGAGCGTGCTTCACACTCGAAAAACATGAAAAAAAAAAAAAAAAAAACAAGAATGAAAGCTCCAGTACGATTCCCTAGTACTAATTCTTAAATAATTAATATTAATTTAAAACTTAAGGAGGCAACTCTGCGGAAAAAGGAAAATCTTACTAGGATATAAAAAAATATAAATAGAATAAGAGAAAAATTATGTGATGAATGAAAGCAATAATTTTATTTTATTTTTATTCAGGTTGAGACAATAATCTCAATGATTTTTCATTTAAATAATTTTTTTCTTTCCTTATTTATTTTTTGTAACAATTCGTATTTTTTTTTTTTTTATTACTCATTTCACTTTCAAAACAAACCTCCTTTAAAGCTTTCACGAAAAGTTCTCTTTGGATATTTGAAGAAACAAAACAAACAAGTTTAAGCGAATAGAAGTTGATATTTATAAAACCTTAGTACGAAAGCACCTGATGTTAAAATTATACAATTGAAAACAAAAAAAAAAAATTATAATTACCTTTTCACCTTTTTTTTAGCAGATTAGTGCAATAAATTTAAAAGTTATTTATACAATTAAAATTACAATAGTACTTAGAAAATTTTTAAATCCTATTGGATATTTGGATAATTCGAAAATAATGTTTTCAAAATATTTCAAACACAATCAGTAGCTCCTTAATTTAATTTCAATTGTTTTATCGATATGGCAACCATTCTTAATAGAAATCCAAATTTTCCATTATTAGCAACAAAAAAAAAAAGAAAAAAAAAATGCACAGATGTGAAATGTTTTCAAAAAAAATTTACTTTATGTTAGATATTAGAAATTCCGTTTCATGCTCAACTTGGCATTTTCATGAGAAATTTATTTGCTATAAATACATAGTTACGTATGTATGTATATGTACATATTTGTTGCCCACATTATTATTGCAATATTAGCATTTCGGAAAATATTCAACTTTCATCATATATTCCTAGAGCCTTTGGCTACTTTTCAAATAAAATTCCCTAATTCCAACAAATAATTACTGGGAAATATTTGAGCAAACAAATTAGTAAATATTTGCATTTTATGCCAACGCTTGGTATGTAAAAGAGCAGTCGAGGCATAGAAGAATGAAATGAACAAGATTTATATTAGAAACAAAAACACATATTTTGCTTTGTAAGGAGGAAAAGGCAAAAATATTTATCTTTACTGTAAACAATTTTTCAAAGTTATTTAATAATTTTCAACTAGTAATAAAACCTATATAATAATTTTTAATTAATATATTTAATGCAAAATCAACATGTAATACAGCGACAACTATATTCAAATATAAATTACTATGTCTCATGATTTCTCCGAAGTCTTTTACTATGCTTTTTAAAGATTGTTATGGAATAATCTATTGAGACCTTGAATCAAGTTAGCTCTTTGACAGAAATTGCATAAAATTTCGCTTGGGATACTTTCATATAACATTCCAATCATAAAAACTCTCTCAAAAAAGAATTTTCTGCAATATTTATTGCGTGTATGCATTAATTCGTGCGGTTTTTTTTTCGAAAATTAAGACTTTATTGTGAAAAAATATTTAATGTTCAAAGTCTTGTCCATCGGAAGCTACAATGTTTGCCCATCTTTCTGGCAGTTTGCGGATCCCATCCCAAAAGAACTTCTCCGGCTTGGAGGTCAAGAAAGAATCGAGCCAATTTCTGATACCCTGTTCTGAAGTGAAGCGTACTCCGGTGAGGGCATTCTGTTTTGACCTGAACAAGTGGTAATCGGAAGGTGGTATGACTTGGCCATAAGGCGGGTGAGGTAGAACTTCCCACCCACAGTTTTCTAAATAGTTTTCAGCTGGCCTTGCAACATGTGGCCGAGCGTTGTCATAATGAAAAATTATTGATTCGTGTCTGGTCGCATATTCTGGTCGTTTTTCCGCGATGGCCTTTTTCAACCGAAACAATTCTTTTCGGTAGAGGTCCCCATTGATCGTCTGACCCGATTTCAATAGCTCATAATAGAGCACACCCTTGTGGTCCCACCAAATACATAGCATAACTTTGGCACCATGGATATTCAGCTTTGCCGTGGATGTCAACGGTTGGCCGGGCTTCACATTCGATCTCTTGCGCTTTGGGTTATCATAATGAATCCAGTTTTCATCGCCAGTGACAATCCGATGGAAAAATGACTTCTTTTGATGGCGTTGAAGCAACACTACCGACATGCAGAATCGACGTTCGACGTGTCTTGCCTTTAATTCATAAGGCACCCAATTTCCAAGGATGAACCCTAGTGATTTAATCGTCTGGAAACGGTTGCTCGATTAACTCCTAATGCTTTTGCAAGTTCTTCTTGCGTTTGGCATGCATCTGCGTCGAGCAATGTCTCCAATTCTTCGTCTTGAATTTTTTGTGGCGGTCCGGTTCGTTCTCCGTCGTCTAAGTCGAAATTGCTATTTTTAAACCCTGCAAACCACTTTTGGCCCGTTCGTTCGGATAAAACATGGTCATCATAAACGTCCAGTTAAAAACGATGGTTTTCGGTAGCACTTTTCTTCATGTTAAAGTAATGAAGAAGAACTCCCGCAATAACACTTTATCTGGTACAAATTTTTACATTTTCAAATGAATGAAACAAATTGTTGTTCACGCTAAAACAAATGACATCTACTGAAAGCGACGCGATAAGACAGTACCTTTGAAATGAATATAGCCACAGACGAACACGACGCGAAATAATACTAAATTAAATTAAATTAACTTAAAAATATGAAATAAAATTAACCAAAATTAAATTAAATTAAATGAAATAAAACTAACTTAAAAAAAATAAAATACTTAAATAGTAAAAATTAAACATGTAAAATAATATAAAATAAATGAGAATAACTAATTAAAAGAAAATAAGGTAAAATATTATTTAATAATGTAAAATAATAAAAGTAAAACAAAACAATTTACAACAAAAACAAATAAAATTAAATTTAAAAAAATTAAATAAAATGAAACAAAGCTAAATAAAAGAAAAGCAAGTTAAAAAATATGAATTAAATAGACAAAAATTAATTAAAATAGAAAAAAATGGAATAATGTAAAAAATTAAACAAAACCAAATAAAACAATATATTAACAAAATGTAATATTTTCTTATGAAATAAAATAAGAATAAAAAAATATAAATAAATTATAAAATTAAATTATATTATATAAAACAATATAAATAGGTATGTCTACCATTTTCGGTGAGATATTTATGTACACATATACTTATAATTAGCGCTTTGTGACCTTTGAAGGGATTTTCGGCCGTGCTCTTATTAGTCTTGCAGTTTTTCCAACAATGAAAGTGACCTATAGTTCATTTCAAGCAGCCTCCGAACGGCTGCAGGATTTCTATGACGAGCTTTTATTTAATGATGGATATACACTTGCCGAGGGGCTAACGCAATTATCAAAAATTAATTTTTAACAATTTTGAATGCTGATCTGGCCATTACATAAACCCAGGGCCTTTCGGATTGTAGCAAGAATCGCTAGCAACTCGGCTATTGCAGCACTCTTAAGCCGGTTTTAAAAGCTATATCTACAAAATTTTATTGACCAATTTGCAATAGCGTCTGCACTTGTGATACAAAGAATGTGTGCGCCAAGTTTTACCAAGAGATCTCATTCGTACGGGAATCATCGTGTACTTTAAAATCAAACCTATATTGCTTTACTTTTATATAAACGTTTATATACATATATAAATATGTACATATATATGTATATACGATATATATTCGACCGAGCTCGTCTTCCAATTTGCGGTCTGCGTCTTAATGTTTTTCTCTCTTAAAAATGGAAATGCTTAAAGTAGTAGTCTGCTAACTTGCATTCTTTCTAACGGTTTTTTTTTTTGGAAATATCTCAGGGAGTTTGTCTCTTTTTTTAAATTTATTGTTTCGTAGCACCGAAGTGAGCATCTTAAATTATAGGAGATAGCTGACCCCAGTGTTTTGATCACTTGAGGACATTTGAAATAGACAAATCACTCTATTTGAAACTAGGATTATAGGTGCTATAAGTTCGTTAATATTTCTCATACTCACTCATTGCCAGCAAGCCAGTTAATGCCCTAAAAGTAGACAACCAAACAATTGTTTATCGAATACCAGTTTTGAAATAATAATTAAGCGAAATACTTTTTTTGAGCACCAGTTTCCGTTCCCTCATCATATTTGTTGTTGCTGCGAAATAAAGGGTATTTTTCAAAAATAAATAAAATAATAAAAATAATTTCGGATGACTTACCGCCTAATTTTCGACTGCGTTTTGCAGCAACTGAGCTTATACAGCTAGCAAAGAGACTAACTGCGGAAAAGGAAACCACACGTCTAAAAAAAGCACCTTTTATAATGCGTAAAGACAAATATAATATATATATATATATATAAAAATAGATATTCAAATTGCTGAGATATTTGAAATTTATACCTGCCAGATCATATGTAAAATATCTGTGAATAACTGTATATGTATTTGGTGTATCTCAAATTTTATAAAAAACGATTCACTCAGCTCTCAAATGCACAATATTCTTTAAAAAATTTTGGTCTTAAACATCTCTCTTCAGAGACCGATCTGAACGACATATATATATTTACATCACAAGACCACTAAATCCAGGCTTCAATCACTAGAATTAATAAATTGATCGAAGAAATGATTTTTTCCGTGAGAAATCGAATTTTATGTAATATTCATAAAATTTTTTTATTTATTTAGATTTTTAAATTAATCTTCCATACAATTTCATATAAATATAAGTATTTTGAAGCACATCCATATTTTTAGCAGTAAATCAAAATTCTTTGCTAAATATAGAAGTACACTTAGGTATAAATTCACTACATATATGTCGCCCTTATCTCACCAGTATGGAGAGCGCATTTGAGTAAAAGCTCGACTTGATTGCTTACCAACAAAGTCGGTCTCGTACATAAACATTTTTCGTTTAAGTCAGTTCTCACTTCAAAGTCTGACAATAAGCATTTCGTACTCGTGTAACACAAAATTTACAATTATGCGTTTCCTATTTTTCATATTTTTATTATTTGTAAGCATTTGCTGTATGGCTGCAGATCCATATCCAAATTCACCAATGGCTGCTGACCAAAATTCAAAAACATCAATGGACTTTGAGCCAAATCCATAAATTTTTGGAGCCAAACTACGCACCAGACCACGAGAAAAATGCCGAAAATTGAATCATCGTGGTGAATGCGTTGGTTGGTGAATAATACAATTAATTGAAAAAACTTGTAAGGAATTAGCGAACGAAATGTATACTAATTTACTGTATTGTAAATTAATAATGTTTAATAAAGTTTAATTGAAAAAAACAGATTAAAAAATAAACATTAATTAAATAAAATAAAAAGAAATTCATAATTTCACTTTTAGCAACCATGAAGATCTTGGGGAGAGCAACTGAGTGAAACGTCTTCTACCTCACTGTGTATCTGTACAAACATAACAACAAATCTCATCTCATATTTATATTAAAATCATAAATTTATGTCGCATGATCATGCAAACATATGCATACATTTATATACAATTGTCTTCATTCATATAGTTAATATATATATATATTTTATATATACAACATACAATAGTTCAACCTTAATGTAGTCCACATAATTCCATAGAATGACCCTGAGTTTTGTTGATTGTGATTGAAAACGCTGGTAGAACAGGCAATCGTAGGGACTTGAATTGGAAGCCCCCCGCAATACCGACTGATATACATTTATATATGTACTCGTATGTATAATAAATGATTTTCCACGAAATGAATTAAAAAATATTGTGAATAAAAATTAAGTTCTTTATTTACATGGTGACATCAGCATTATTTTAAATTTATTTTTAATTTATTTTAACAACAAACCCAGCGCCATGATGTAGCTACTTTGGAGCTACGATCAGGCTACTTCAGGGAAAGAACATTGCAAACACTGATTATTTATACTACTTAGGATGTTTACCAATGCATCGACCACGTTGATCTACTCTGCGGCAAGCATGATGTGAGTCCGTAACTGAAACCCTTTGGTGCTCCGTCCTTGTGGATGGACTTGCATGCACTGCTGCTATGTAAATATAGGAAATTAGTAATAGAAGTAGTAGTTTCATTACAGCAGAATGAAATGTAAGCCCACGAACAGTCAAATTTATACTAAATATTTAAAAAAATTGTCAAATTCTTGCGCTTCAGAGCTTTGCTACGCATTCAGTGATTCAAATACATAATTACACATACATCTTTGTTTACATATAATAGTGATAAGCAGTCTTATTTCCAAAAATTTATAAATCAAGCAATACAGTCATACATAAATATTCATATATTAAACCCACTTGATGCCAACGTTGTGAGCTTTGGGCAATTTTAGTTGCTTAGAACTGGTGATAAGCGTTCTTTTTATTTCCATCCATTTTAAGTAAAGATTCATTTTAAAAAAATTTAAAATTGATTTGTTAAAATTGAAATTGATTCGTTTTTAATAATAAGCAAGTGTGAGAATTTCAAATTGGAAATGTGGCTTGTGTGTGAGCAATATTGAGCAACGTTAGAGATAGGCAATTGAAATAAATAAGCTCGACATAGGCAAATTTTGAAAAGATATTGGCTCTGATTTGGATCTTCAGTGACGATGAAGTTCGCGTTGATAAGTAAGAAATATCGGCAATATTAAGCAGAAGGCAATACTTTGAAAATTGATCAAGAAGCAAACTGATTTATATGGGGTGCCAGAAACAGCATAGAGCTCAAATATAATTGAAAAGGTATAGAGGGGAAAGAGGGGATTTATTGAGGAGGGGACATATGTATATGGAAATTCAATTGAATGAAGAAGGCCTTAGCTCTGGACAGCCCGTCGATGCAATCACAACTATTAGCATTAAATTGGGTTTGGATATTTTAAAATCGCCACAGCTCAAAATGGCTGGACAAAAATTTTGAGTCTCACCGCAGTGAAAGATTCGTTGCTGAGCGCAACGTTTGAAAATAATACGTGTAAAATTGAATTCTAAAAAAAGACACATACTGATGTGGTATGGTGTACGATAACTGCTTCTCACAATAAGTATATGGGAGCAGGACATTTTGGCTGTTGAAAAAATGGTGCATTAGAATCTTTTATTGGTGTAACATCCAAAAAATGCCCAACCGCTCGATCCAAAAGAATACACTGCTACCATATGCTGCCACCTTCGATGAAAAGAGAGGTCGAGCATTCAATTTTGAAAAGTATTTCTCGACAATTACTCATAGGAACCCATAAAATAGCTTGTATGCACATTATGTGTAGTCAAAATAAAAATTTACAACAAAAGTACAATAAGTCCTTGAGTTATCTTCAACTAAGCGACCTAACGGCAGGGAAAAGTGGAATATGGTAAAAATCGAAAAACATGTCGTTATAAAGATCTTACTAAGCAAGGAAAATCAGTTGCCACAATAATGAATGAGTTCTTATTGGCTCACGGGGCCGCTGTACAAGCGGCACAGTTTATTTAAACAAAAAAGATAATCCCGTGAAGACGATCCTAGGGCGGGCAGGAGTATCGATGCCATCACACCCGAACTTATGCAATTTTAAAAAAAATTATCCTTGATGATGCTCGACTAAAAAAAAAACCACTCGAAGAAATGGTTACTATATCATTTGTCAAATCCTGAACGATCAGCTTGGCATGAGATTTCTTATTTATTTTATTTTTTTAAGATCGAATATTCAAGGAGTTTATTGAAAACGCTTAGTTCAAACATCTGCCAAAAATTACAAAATTTATTTTTATATAATCTACCTATTAGGTCTTATTTGAAAAAAAAAAATCATAAACGCATAATTTCTTCAAGTGTAGCTTTAAATAATTTCTTTAGTGTAAATAAATTTTCCCAGTAACCATTTTGAGTGAACTCGATCACCACAATGAGCTCATTTTTACCCCATTTAATACTTGTATCATGAAGAATATGCTTTTATAAATGTATTTAACTGAATAGCTAACAATTCCGAATTATTTCCTTTTAATATATCTCGGCTCAAGAATCATTCGCGGTTGGCTTTTGTGTTTAATTCAATACTTAAATTAAATTAAAAGCATTTTATTTGAGCTAAATAATCGATTTTTATTCAAAAATTCACATATTTATTATTGTATACATATATATTTGGCTTTAATCATTATTAATTTTCAAAACTAGCATTTTTAACACAACACTTTTTTAAAGCTATTAAAAAAAACTTCCTGAAGATAGATCTCATGATTACTATCTTTTTAATAATTACAATTGTGTTGGTATCCTGGATATTTTTTGTTGTTTGTGTATATTTACGAATACTCCATGATGATTTAGCTTGACGCCAGGTCTGACACCAACACCAAATGCAATAAGCGGAATAGGCTTGTTATACTCGTATTGTGTATCTCCCTGCGCTTGTGTCAGCCCCATGCATAAGAATAATACAAATAGGTAAAACAGCTTCATAGTTGTTGAAATCCTGGATTTGTTGTAGATGTTTAATGTTGTAGACTGTAAGACGTTTCAGCGCGGACTAAAAAATTAAATTAGAAATGAATTCAAGTAAATTCGCCTCCCGGTTTGGTATGCAAGAAACTTATTTTTTTGTTGATTGTTGTTGTTGCTTGTTAATTCAATAAGAATTTATTACACTCGATATATGTATATAAATATATAAATATACAAGCATAATCATGTATTGTATATACGAGTATATACATATAATAAATATAATAAAATGCATATAGATTAGTTGATTTGTAACCGCTGAAGTAATTTTCGACCAAGCTCCTCCTCCAATTTGTGGTATGCGTCTTGTATTTATCCAACAAATGCAGAGACCCGAAGTAGGTATATGGTATACGAGTACATAGTACGCCGACTCAGAGCGACTGATGGTTTCCTACGAGGAGTTTTTCTCTCGTCTCACAAATACTCGACATTAGAAAAATTAAGTTAATTTTTTATTTAAATTAATTTTCTTTAATTTTTGGATGTTGGTCGGACCTGGTGACAGTACGCAATGCTAACCAATCGGCTGCAATAATGTAAGAACTAAATGAAATGTTTTAGTTAAATTAAAATTATATATGTATGAATGTATACTTATATACAAGTAGCTAAAAGTAGTCTCAGCATAAAAAAGAAACACAGAAGAAACACCAAAGTTCAGCTAATCAATGACGACCGTTAAAGATTTCATTGGAGAAACTATCGCATGATCATGCAAGCATATACACATACATACATTTATATACAATTTTCTTCATTCATATACTTAATATATATATATTCGGCTGATTAATACATCATAGAAATATTTATAATGCGCGGTGGGACCCTCGGTTATTTCAAAGAATTCAAAAATGCTTGTGGATAATTGACCACCTCTCTGCCATTCCAAAATAGTGACTTTTATATAATGGATTTGTTTTTCAATATTGGACTGAATAGTGTGGTTGAGATCGTAAACATTTGAGTTTGTGATTCGTTTCTGTTTTTGATGCCACAAAACTACGAAAGTTTTCTTGTTCTGAAATCCGATTAATTGACGTTTTTCCGTTTCGGATTTCCAGTAAGTACCAAGAAACCACATCAGCCGATGGATCTATTTGCAGGTTGACACGCAGTTGGTGCCTAATTACAGGATTTGCACATGTCGCCACAATGTTGAGTATTTTAAGCAAGAATTGATTTCGTCCACTGGTGTTGATCGGAGAGAGACAGACACCATTGTTGTGTAAAAAACTCAGTCAGTTGGTAAACTTTCAATATATGTGGATCATTAAAAACGAATGCAAGATTTATATATGAGGATATGCCGGTAACTTCTTCGCTGCTCAAAGTCTTTCACGAAAGTCGCAAAATATTAAAAATATGAAATGGACACACCTACGCACAATATTTGTTTATATTTTGGGCAAATCGAACTTGGTTCGAAGTCTCTGGTCCATTTCCAGGAAACAAAACTATTCGATTTGGGCATATCATCCAAAAGTGTAACTAAAACGAACCATTCCTACGCATAACAAAACAAGTAAGCGACCCATTTCCCCAAAAACAAATTTCAAGCAAATATAACTATTAATACGATTAATACGAAGGAACCATAAGTACGACTTTTTCGAATAGGTCGGCCATTGAAAAATCGTTCGAATTTATGCTATAGTGGTTGGAACTGGTCGGCTCCGGGAAATGGTAGTTTCAATAAAATTTCCGGTAAAAAGTAATCCATAATTTTTGTAATAAATTGAATGTCCGCGGCAGTCGAGTGGTTAGAATTGCGTAGTGCCCTTCGGAAGGCTAGCAGAGTTTGAGTTCTGGTCCGACCAACATCTAAGAATTATAGAAAGCTAAAGTAAATAAAAAATTAAGTTAAATTTTCTAACTGCGATCGCCCCCCTTGGCAGAGAGAGTCAAGCCCTCCGAGTATTTGAAGAAAAACACTTTATTTCTTGTTAATTTTACATAAATTTATGATTTAATATAAATATGAGATGAGTAACTGCAAAAGATTTGTTGTTATGTTTATACAGATACACAGTGAGGTAGAAGACGTTTCACTCAGTTGATCTCCCCAGGATTTCCATGGTTGCTAAAAGTAAAATTATGTATTTAATTTTTTATTTAATAATTGTTAATTTTTTAATATGTTTTTTGCAATTAAACTTTATTAAACATTATTTATTTACAATACAGTAAACTAGTATACATTACGTTCGCTAATTCCTTACAAGTTTTTTAAATTAACTTACATTGTATTATTCACCAACCAATGCATTCATCACGATGATTCCATTTTCGGCATACTGGTCGTCGTCTGGTGTTTGAGATAATACATTTTCTAGTTGAAAATAGCCCATCCTTACAGCGAAATGAATATTCGTCATAATCTATACAGCAACCTGAAAATACCTCAGAAGCCATACAGCAAACGCTTACAAATAATAAAAATATGAAACGCATAATTGTAAATTTTGTGTTATACGAGTATGAAATGCTTATTGACAGACGATGAAGTGAGAACTGATTTAAACGAAAAATGCTTATGTACGAGAACGACTCTGTTGGTAAGCAATCAAGTCGAGCTTTCACTCAAATGCGCTCTCCATACTGGTGAGATAAGGGCGACATATGTATAGTGGACTTATACCTAAGTGTACTTCCATATTTAGCAAAGAATTTTGATTTACTGCTACAAATATGGAAATGTTTCAAAATACTTATATATATATGAAATTGTATGGAAGATTAATTTAAAAAACTAAATATAAAAATTGTATGAATATTACATAAAATTCGATTTCTCTCGGAAAAAATCATTTCTTCGATCAATTTATTAATTCTAGTGATTGAAGCCTGGATTTAGTGGTCTTGTGATGCAAATATATATATGTCGTTCAGATCGGTCTATGAAGAAAGATGTTTAAGAGCAAAATTTATTAAAAAATATTGAGTACTGGAGAGCTGAGTGAATCGTTATTTTTTTGTAGAATTAGAGATTTGCCAAATATATATTTGCCAAATATACAAACAATTTTAATATATATATATATATTATATTTGTCTTTACGCATTATAAAAGGTGCTTTTTTTAGACGTGTGGTTTCCTTTCTGCAGTTAGTCTCTTTGCTAGCTATATAAGCTCAGTTGCTGCAAAACGCAGTCGAAAATTGGGCGGTAAGTCATCCGAAAGTATTTTTATTATTTTATTTATTCTTGAAAAATACCCTTTATTTCGCAGCAACAACAAATATGATGAGAGAACGGAAACTGGTGCTCAAAAAAAATATTTCGCTTAATTATTATTTGAAAACTGATATTCGATAAACAATTGTTTGGTTGTCTACTTTTAGGGCATTAACTGGCTTGCTGGCGATGACTGAGTATGAGAAATATTAACGAACTTATAGCACCTATAATCCTATTGTAGTTTCAACTAGAGTGACTTATCTATTTCAAATGTCCTCAAGTGACCAAACGACCTCCTTTATTTTAAGATGCTCACTTCGGTGCTACGAAACAACAAATTTAAAAAAAGAGACAAACTCCGTGAGATATTTACAAAAAAACCGTTAGAAAGAATGCAAGTTAGCAGACTACTATCTTATGCATTTCCATTTGTCCATTTTTAAGAGAGAAAAACATTAAGACGCAGACCACAAATCGGAAGACGAGCTCGGTCGAATATATATATAAATATATATATATATATATATGCACATATTTATATATGTATGTAAACGTTTATATAAAAGTAAAGCAAAACAATATAGGTATGATTTTAAAGTACACGATGATTCCCGTAGGAATGAGATCTTTTGGTAAAACTTGGCGCCCACATTCTTTGTATCACAAGTGCAGACGCTATTGCAAATTGGTCAATAAAATTTGGTAGATATAGCTTTTAAAACCGGCTAAAGGGTGCTGAAATAGCCGAGCTGCTAGCGATTCTTGCTACAATCCGAAAGGCCCCGGGTTAAAGTAATGGCCCGACCAGCATTCAAAATTGTTAAAAATTAATTTTTGGTAATTGCTGCGTGAGCCCCTCGGCAAGTGTATATCCATCATTAAATAAAAGCTCGTCATAGAAATCCTGCAGCCGTTCGGAGGCTGCCTGAAATGAACTATAGGTCACTTTCATTGTTGGAAAAACTGCAAGACTAATAAGAGCACGGCCGAAAATCCCTTCAAAGGTCACAAAGCGCCAATTATATGTATATCTGTACATAAATGTCTCACCGAAAATGGTTGACATACCTATTTATATTATTTTATATAATTTAATTTAATTTAATTTAATCTAATTTTACTTTATTTTCTACTTTTTTATTCTTATTTTATTTCATAAGAAAATATTACATTTTGTTAATATATTGTTTTATTTGATTTTGTTTAATTTTTTATATTATTCCATTTTTTTCTATTTTAATTAATTTTTGTCTATTTAATTCATATTATTTAACTTTATTTTCTTTTATTTAACTTTGTTTCATTTTATTTAATTTCTTTATATTTATTCACATTTCATTTTGTTGTACATTGTTTTATTTTATTTTTATTATTTTACACTATTGAATTTTATTTTACCTTATTTTTACATGTTTAAATTTTATTTTATTTTATATTTACTTATTTTATTTTATTAAGTTAGTTTTATTTCATTTAATTTAATATTATTGAATTTAATTTTATTATTTTAATTTTGGTTAATTTTGTTTTATATTTTTAAGTTAATTTAATTTAATTTAGTATTATTTCGCGTCGTGTTCAGTAGATGTCGTTTGTTTTAGCGTGAACAACAATTTGTTTCATTCATTTGAAGTGTTTTTGCGGGGAGTTCTTCTTCATTACTTTAACATGAAGAAAAGTGCTATCGAAAGCCATCGAATTTTACTGGACGTTTATGGTGACCATGCTTTAGCAGAACGAACGTGCCAAAAGTGGTTTGCACGGTTTAAAAGTGGCAATTTCGACATAGATGAAGGACAGTCAAAAAAATTTTAAGACGTAGAATTGGAGACATTGCTCGACGTAGATGCATGCCAGACACAAGAAGAACTTGCAAATGTATTAGGAGTTGACTAAGCAACCGTTTTCAGTTGATTAAAATCATTAGGATTCATGCAGAAGCTTGGAGATTGGGTTCCTTATGAATTAAAGCCAAGAGACGTCGAACGTCGATTCTGCGTGTCGAAAATGTTGCTTCAACGCCACCAAAAGAAGTAATTTTTGCATCGGATTGTCACTGGCGATGAAAAATGGATTCACTATGATAACCCGAAGCCCAAGAGATCGTATGTGAAGCCCGGCCAACCATCGACATCCACGGCAAAGCCGAATATCCATGGTGCCAAGGTTATGCTATGTATTTGGTGGGACCACAAGGGTGTGCTCTATTATGAGCTATTGAAATCGGGTCAGACGATCAATGGTAACCTCTACCGAAAAGAATTGTTTCGGTTGAAAAAGTCCATCGCAGAAAAACGACCAGAATATGCGACCAGACACGAATCAATAATTTTTCATTATGACAACGCTCGGCCACATGTTGCAAGGCCAGTTAAAAACTATTTAGAAAAGTGTGGGTGGGAAGTTCTAGCTCACCCAGACATAGCACCTTCTGATTACCACTTGTTCAGATCAATACAGAATGCCCTCACCGGAGTACGCTTCACTTCAGAACAGGGTATCAGAAATTGGCTCGATTCTTTCTTGACCTCCAAGCCGGATAAGTTCTTTTGAGATAGGATCCACAAACTACCAGAAAGATGGGCAAACATCGTAGCTTCCAATGGGCAATACTTTGAACATTAAATGTTTCTTCACAATAAAGTCTTAATTTTTCAAAAAAAAAACCGCAAGAATTAATGCATACACCCAACCCAAAATGCTTTTTCTGGATAGCAGATTTTACTTCCTGATGTATCTTAACTGACCTTTGTTGAATTAGAAATTGTTTCTTTATTCCCTTTTAGTTAGCAGCTTCGAGCGCGGCTTCTATAGAGCAGGCTCTTTTTTGTAGCATGCCCTCCAAAGGACGAGTGACAAGCTGTAGTGGCTCTTAATATTTTTAATAGGTCTTTTGTTTTAGTTATTCCATATCTGGGCTAGAACTGTATCGTGCCTAAAGAATATGGTATTAACTAAACTTCAGATTAATCAAGTGATACCAGCTCCTTGGCTGTTTCTATCGCTGGAAACCCGGATTATGGCGATGATACTCTACAAATACAGGTTTTTTCAGCATCTTGTGGTTTTGCTTGGACGATTTTAACTGAGTTTGATAGACATAAAGATAGGAAGTCGACCAAACTTCACCATTGAGGAAAGAAAGCTGAAACATAATATTTTAGTCTTACTTGGTAATAGCAAGAGCTCCGTCGAACAAAACCAAAACCATTATTCGTGGTCTGTTACTGTAATATTCGCAAAGTTCTGTACATAATCTCAATATTTGTAGAAGAAACCGGTCCAGATGCCATCAATTCGAGTTAGATCGTCTGCGTAAACCACTACAATCACTTCACCGCCGTCGAAAGTGTGACAGTCCTTGGCCGGATAAAATCCGGAGCACATTCGGTGTGCAAAACCATTTGTCGTAAAAGTTGGCTCGGTATTGGTGTCTGGCCAGGATATTGATGTTTTATATTTAAAAGTAAACTACGATCTTTCCCACTTCCTCATTGCTAGACAATTAAAAATATTGTACAACCTACAAAATCCTCATCTACCCTATTCATCGGCAGGACTCAGGAGCACAGGTTCGAAATCGATATGAAAGTCGAAGATGTCAAAATTCCGACTATGAACAACAGAAACACTGGTTGCACTTTTCACTCCACACACGAAAAAGAAGTTACTGGCCTGCCAAAACACTCTGCTCAAGGCCGAGACAGGAAAGCATCTAATGTCGGCTGATGCTACGAGTTAACAAGCTTAATACTTTGCTGTACAAGCAATTTCTGCTTGGAGGAGGAGCTCGGCCGAAAATCGCTTCAGCGGTTACAAAGCGCCAATTATATATATATAGAACCACGACCCAAGCACATCAGAAAGGGCGTACTTGGCATGAAGGACTGCATTCAGCAACATGTGCAACAACCGCTGGATAAGACGGCGTACAGACTGGTACTAAACGTCATTCACCAGAAGTTCAGTTAACACTTTTAAGAACTTACTCCCTATGAATGAGGTCAAACCACCATCCATAGCAGAGGAAGAATTCGAGCTGCCACGAGACCCCACTTAATACTGGCGCAACTTAAGTCTGGATGTCGTATCACGTTAAAGTCTTATCTATCCAGGCACCACCCCGACACACCCAACGTTTGTCCCGCATGTAACGAGTCCCTACGCGGCACTAACCACCTCTCTACATAACCCCTAAACTAACACATCTAACCCACCTTTCCCTCTGGTGCGAACTCGTCGAAATAGCTCGCTTTCTGGACCTCCCGTTAGATGACTTAGATGATTAAGATTAACTGGTCTTTTCCTAAACGAAGTTGGTAAGCCGCTACATCAACAACAAGAACAACAACAACTATAATTTCATATATATCAAGATATACTTTACTCTTATCTACTTTTTCAAGTGTGTCAAGTGCCTTAATTTCGTAAGTGTAGCATTTTTGAAATAATTAAATTTTCACATGAATATGCGTTTATGTATACATACAAACATACATGTATACTACAGCTTTAAAACGTCGATATGTATGATGTCCACATATATAAACTCCATTAGTGCTGAAATGAGCTCAAAACCGGGCTTCGTTAGCGTGACATTGTGTGCGAGTTATGCCTGATTGTCACACTAATACCAACAAAAGCAGATCAGCTGCGAAAAACAACAAAGAATAAAATTGCAGTTCCCTGAACTGAAACGCCAATGCACCAACAACTCAACTATAGAAATGAAGCAATCTCATTTCTAATATTGAAATATTTTTGTGTAAATTTCCGCATTGTTTTCCATACGAGCACACATACCTATACCCACACATACGAGCATATATGTAGATGTGTAAGTACTCGTATAACAAACGTATTGTATGCAATTGTGTACAATTGTTATGTCGTATATTTGGGGGAGGCAACAACAACATTATTGCATATAACATATACGTGTATGTATGTACCTATATACAGCTGCATATTTGCGCGTATTTAAATGCATTGAAATTTTTGGTGTCAAGCTGTGGAAGTATGTGACACAAAAGCTTGCGGTGAGTTCGCTTACGCGATATGCTTTGTATATAAACATGCATATGTATGTGTATATGTGTATGTGTATGTGCTTATGTGAAACAAAACAATTCAATTGTCATCATACCACCAACTAAAGCTCGCATAAATGATTTCCATTGTTTTTTTCTACTTTGTTTTCTATTACGTTCTGTTGTTTCTCTCACTGACACGAGCATGACCTCTGTTAAACAACACGCTGCAGCACCCCATGGCCACGTAGATTTGACTGTTATGGCAGCAGCTGAAGTTATGCTATTTCAGTTGCGTGAAATTGACTTTCCATCTGCCTCTTAAATGGTGTGCTGCTGGGATAGTATAATATCTTGATTTATTTTTTTTTTTTATTATTATCTTTATTATTATTATTTTATTTTATTTTTTTTTTTTTGTAGGCAACAAAATCTCAATTCTTCTTTTAAAAAAATTACTAAAGTAATATACCTGCATTTATAATCAGCGGAACTATTTCTAGTCTCTCTCTTCTACTCTTATTTTAGATAAAAACTGAAATTCTTTCGACTGACTAATAAGTGTTTTTGAAAGACTGTGATGCACCCTTTTATCCAACCGCATTTTTTCAACCTTGAATTCCTGATACTAACGAGTATTTTAACTTAGAGTAGTCGGTTGAAAGTTTGCCATTTTCGGTCTGTCCTCCACTGATGCCTTCCTCCAAAATTTTCAGAATGACGAGCTGAGTTAACTCAGCCATTTCCGCCTGCCCGCCTGCCCGTCTGTCTTTCTGTATGTCCGTCTATCAGCAAACAAGTCGCTCTGTTTTTAAGTTATTGAAATGACACTTAGAGTGCGAGGATATTTTACTAAACATATCGATCGTTTGTCGGAACCCGTCAGTTCGATCAACCATATCATATAGCTCCAATACAAATAGTTTTGTTCAAATATAACAGGCTGAGTCACAAATCTGTCAAAAAAGCATCTAAGAACATGAATTTTCATATTTTAAACGCCAAAATTTTTATAAATATTCACACCGAAAATCATCAGAAACGGAGGAGCATATCATAAAGGCGGTTTATTGAAATAATAATATTGAAATAATGAGATTTTGGTTCAAATCTTCAAACAAAAAAAAATAAAAAATTCTATACAATAAGGCTGATATGCTGATATGCTCATGAATGGTAATAAAATACAGACAACACTTCTTTTTTATTCTAACTACGGCGGCCCGTCGAAGAGAAATGCCCAGAGCTTCGAGTGTAATTTTGGCATGAAATAAAGGCTGCTCGTAAAAAATCATCAGCCATTCGGAGGCGGCTTAGTATAAACTGTAGGTCCCTCTATTTGTAGGAAAAACATCAAGACGCAAAACCAAAAATTGGAGGAGGAACTCGGCCGATAATCGCTTCAGCGGTTACAAAGCGCCAATTATATACTCCTAGCGCCGTTTCAGCAGATGTTCACATCGTCCACCATATATCAGGACGAAAACTATAAACGACTTGAAAAGTTTGGGTTTCCGTTCACCGAAAGAGGACTTTACATTTCAATTGTCTACTCAGTCCAAAGCAGCACGTGTTGGCTAGAGTGTTTCTGCGTTGGATTTCTAGACTGACACTATTGTTGATATTAATGCTGGTTCTGGTGAACAGACGCTAAAAGTAGACCACATCGAACTCTTAAACTCTATATGTCGAAGTAGTTGTACTAAAGATTGCACGCCCACCAACCTCTTTCTAGTTCCGACATTAGAATATGGGAGAAGTAGTGTCGCAACCAACGCCAAACTTTTCCTTTAAAATACATCTATAAATATAGTATTATTTCAGTCATTTTGCCCTTCTTAAGAGCTACCGTTACATTTCTATAAGCATCCACAGAGAGTCTTATCATATCAACCACACAACGAAAGAGTGGGTAATCAACGTTATCCGCCTGCCTAGAGTCAGAGAAATCCTTCTTTTCTCTACAACCCCAAAACCTACCACACTGATAATTAGTAGATTTTTCTTTTACTCCAAATTTCTGCGGAAGATATTAACTTACACATAAAACTTCCTTTAATGAAAATACCTTACAATTTCAAATCGTGTACGTTCTACTCTGCTTTGAAATTCCAAACACACAGCACCAAAAAAAAAAAAACAAAAAAATGTCAAGTTTTGTCATCAACAAACCACGATATACCTACACAAGGCACGTGTTCAAACAAGAATTTTACAATGCCTCCGAGTTGACTGGAATGCTGCAGCAGGCATTCAAGTTCCATATTTGAAAACGTGTGCATGCATTGGACGTTAAGCCTAAAAGTATGCTATGATTTGGTCATTGCAGTTATTCTATTCATTCTATTCAACAACGTTACGCCTACAAAAGCGTTATACTTCTCACCTTGGTATAGAGGTAGAGTGTATATTACGGTTAAACGTTCTTTCGTGTTAAACTTAGTTCATTTTTTTTACTCAACCCCATCACCAACTTAAATGCCGCAAATGTTTGTCCTTGCATTGTGCGGCTGGGAAATTACTGAAGTTCTTCATACTTGTAGACATTCTTTTGTCGTCAGCCAGAGATGTTGTGCGTACAATACTTGCTTTGCTCTTTTTTTTTTTTTTTTTTTTTTGTTCTTTGTGAATTTGCCAGCAAACATATTTTAACAGGCATTTTGCGTATTCCTGACTTCTGTCCTTGGGTATACGTGGGCACAAAACCAGCCAACAAAATTACCGACGGACAAGTACTGTTAGGCCATGTATCCCACACCCGTCGTTTTTCTAGCTCATCTTCTTCTATAGCACTTTCTCACCGCATATTGTGGGAAAAGTATTTGCATTTTTGTCATGTTCTTCATTTCATGAAACCAAAAAAAAAACATAAAAAAAAACAAGAGATAGAAATAAAATTGAGAAAAAAAATTGAAATTATTTTATTGTTGTTGTAAATGATGATGAGAAAAGACGCACACAAAACTGGCGCTGTTGTTTATTAAATTCCTTTGACATAGCACAAGCAAGCAGGCAGCTGCCGCCGTTGTCCTTCCGGTTACCTCCAACTTCCGCCTCGCCGCTTGCGTACGGTGTCGTTAATGGATTTGAATTTGTACCGTTAGGAAGTTGGTGTGAAAATTGTCGAATGCGTTTTGTGGTGAATTCTTCTTCATTCATTGGTATGTCTGCACCAGCCACACGCACAAAACGGGATAATATTCATAAAACCAACAACAAATAAAAAAAATATGAAAAAAATGAAAGGCGTGTTTAAATAATATATATATGTACGTGTCTATAAGAAATATGTTGAAACTTGAGCAAAAGTTTTTCAAAGTTCGACTTAAAAGTGAAAAGTATTTACGCATGCAACAAACAAACAAACATATATATTCGTATATATATATATATATATAAATTTCTAGATATGCACATCTGTATGTCGTGAAAAGTTTTTGATTTGAAATGAAATTGAATTAAATTATTAAATGGAAAATAATATTTAATAAATTTGCAGAATTTATCAAAAATTCGGTAAATAAAATTTTTTGTATTTATTTATTTATTTCATTTTATTTTATTTTATTTTATTTTAATAAATATTTTTCCAGCCTACAGAATTTGAATTTTTCAATTAAAGCTCACATATAATATTTTGACAATTAAATAATTGTGCAACAAAATTAAAACAACAATTATTTTAATACCGTTATTTGTCTTATACAACAAAGATGTAAATGGTCATTTTATAAATATTCAATTAAATTTGCCACATTTGCAAGTTTTGTCTTAAATTCTCTCACTTATCTTTCTTAAATTTTACATGCTGACATTTGAACAATTACAAAAACAACTAAACGTCTTTGAAGCGTAACAGGAATCCAATTTCAATAACAAGCTTATTTTAGGTCTTAAATTATTTTTGAGTAAATTAAACGGATTAAATTGAAATGCTTTAAATTGGCTTGATTTAAAGAAAATAAATAAATCAAAGAAAATTCTTTAAAAAGTTTAAAAAACATTTTCGCAAAAAATACGGAGAGTGAACTGGATGCAGTGATGAATCACGGGAAGACTTGAATATACAGACGACACAAATTTCCAACCTGTAAGGGATAACGTAGCGTAGTTTCCAACTGATATGCCAACGTAAGACGAAAGACTTTGAATAGTCAATAGCTTCAAACCATTTAAATACCCTGGTACGAACGATATTTTTCCAACAATGGTGCAGTCAACTCTGACACCTTAACTGATAGCAATATATGAGAGTTGTTTAAGGTTTAACTATGTGCCTATCCTATAGAGAGCGAGATACGTGGGTCATATTCATACCGATGGCGGATAAAGGAATTCCCCTCTTTTCCAAGAAATACAGACCAATGAGTCTAACCTCATTCCTTGTGAAGATATTCAAAAAGATTCTAGGTGCTTGCCTTAGAGACAAGCTTTAAACGGCTAACATAGCAAAAGCACAGCACGTGTATGCGAAAAGTGCTTTCACAGAAACTGCACTTCATTCACTTACCCTAAATATAAAGAAA
This sequence comes from Ceratitis rosa, assembly GCA_037013455.1. Lineage (NCBI taxonomy): Eukaryota > Metazoa > Arthropoda > Insecta > Diptera > Tephritidae > Ceratitis > Ceratitis rosa. Next base: position 19,595,777 of record JAWMAG010000006.1, read on the forward strand.
GCTCTAGAGCATAATAAGTACTGCCTAGAGGTCTTTAAGGACACAATGAAACTTTCAAAATAATGCCCGATGCCACCAATGACGCAATCGTTAAAAGTCTAGAATTAATACAATCAATAAAAGCTCTACAAAGCAGCAGGAAGATTAACGCGGAATGGCATGTAGTCAAACTGCTCAGTTTGCTTAGTATCGCCGCTCCTGTAGTCATTTGTGGCAAATGAGCTTCCGAAAAAATTTCAATGGAGCTCACCCAAGTCTATAGCCTATGCAGATGGCTTAGCAATTGGTAACGTAATGATCAACGCAAGGGTCACAAACCGATGGGGTATATGATCTAACTTAAAGTTAAGTCACGGTAAGACGGATACGAGCTGAGTTATCAATAAAAGATCTTAACAAATACCTCGGAAAAGTTTCGGACAGCAAACTGATGTGTAAACTCAATGTGGAAGAGACGGTGAAAATGGCCAGTGGTGCCTTTTATGCATCGAAGATGATGCTTGGGTCTATATGGAGCGAATCGACTGGTTTTTTGTATTGTTGTTACATAGCTATAGTCTAGCCAGTCTTATAGGAGACATTTCAGTTTGTTCTCCTTCACCAACACACCCATTTACCTGGCCTCTTTATCCAATATCGGAAAAGCTGAACAAACCGGACGTTGTTGATATCAATATCATCGGCATATGCCAGCTGTTGCATTCTTGTAAAAGCTTTTCATTAAATTAAAGAAATCAAGCCATAAGCCGCCACCCTATCTGAGAGCTCGTTTGGTGTCGAACTCTAAACAAACTCTGACTTTTGGTATTGACCAGAGTAGTTTGGATAGCCGTGCAAGTATTGATCAGATACTTTTTATGCTGTCGAAGGTAGCTTTAATGCAAAAGAAAAGATATTGTGTTTTCCTACCCTTGAGTTTGTCCAAATGAAAATAGATACTATTTTTTAATTTAGCTGATGGCTTTACCAGAAAACCCTCTAATCCATTGTAGCATTTATGTATGGTATATGACTGATGTCGCAGAGTTGAGATTTCGGACCATAAATCCGTCAAAAGGGCAATTGAGAGCATGAGATTGGGTATTCTACAGACATACATATAATGCCTGAGCATGAGATAGGGATTGACAGTTTTCCAAATTAGACGACTATAAGAAACATATAGCTGCCATACAGTGATTTGTTGTGAAATGAAATTTTCTATTACAATATATTGTTTATACATTCGCATTTACAAGTGAACGAAAATCAGCATACGTGTATCATATATGAGTATGAGAATTAAAAATTAATCCTAAAATGAAATACCATAAATTTGATTTGGTCATGAAAGGTATAAATACTTTGGCATGGCGGAAGACAGCCTTACTTTTTAAGTAAAATACAACAAAGAACAGCATATAAATATTTTATTTCTCTTTACTTAAAGCTTAAATCCCCCGAATATCATAGCAAATAAAATTCACTTGAAAACAATTTCAAAAGTTTTTTAAGAAGAATTTTAATTGAAGACAAAGTCATACCGCGCAAAGAGAGCTGAAATGCAATTAAGAAAACAAAAATAAAATAATGAAATGAATAAAATAACAATCAAAATAAAATACAAACAGGGTTATTCATTTAGTGGTATGAAAATTAGAGGGCTGCATTTGGCAAACCATGAATCGCCCAAAGCCTCACAATTCTTAAAACCTACTGAAAAAACTGATGATTCGACATATTTTGCACTTTGACTTCTAACTACATCCATATAAACCTCAGCTAACATAACAACTGAGGCCAGTTGATCATTCACAACGCCGTATATACCTATGTGTATTGTATACTTGAGCAACAAGCAGTGGATGGCAGTCTTCATTGATGAGACACATTTCTCACTCGGGGATACGTAAATAAGCAAAATTGACGCATTTGGTGCACAGAGAATCGTCAAGTTGAAGAGAGTATTGTCTGGTGTACGAGTACTCTTTGATTCGGAGGTGTGATTGGACCTTTATTTACTTGAAAACGACAACAATAGAGAGTCACTGCCAATTCGGAACGTTATGGTCATATGATTGGTTCGTAATTGAAGGACATAACTTGGTCATAATGTGGTTTCAACAAGATGGTGCTATATGCAACATAACACGTGCAAGAGAAATCTCCTTCCGCTTCTGCGATATCAAAGTTTGAGCTCTCGAGCACTTGAGAACCAACTTTCATCAAGTTATGGCTGAGGTACCACTCATTATGTGCCAAAAAGTGGTCGAACATAACCTCAAACGAATCGAAGTTTGCAAAAACTGGCGTGACGGTTATTTGAGTGATGTAGTGTTTCACATACATAAAATGCCAAGGTTTAAAATTTGTATTAAAAATGGAATTTCATAATAAAAGTTATTTTGAGACCATTATTTTACATTTCTTTTCGAAACCGCAAAGTGTGTAACCTTGTTTGTTAAATATATTGCACAATGAAAGCAAACGTTTGCAACATTTTTATTTTTGGCAACAACTCGCACAGCAAACAAACGGGCGAGCATGAACGAGAGCTTGTAAGAATGACACCCACTTGTAGTCAAAATAACGGCGAAGTTAACGGTACAAGTAAAAGTACAAACTCAACTCGACTTATTTGTTAACGAAATTTACATAGGGAATTTGTTTGTTGCTTTCATTTGTAAAGCTAAGAATATGGATTGCTGCAAACATATGTAATGTATAGTATGTGTGTGTACGTGTGTATGTGTGTGGCATTTAGCGAAGAATGTGCTATTTTAAATATTGTTGTCGTTGTTATTCGTTGCTATGCTCATTGCTGTTGCATTCTCGGATTTAATTTCCGGCGAAAATTCACATTAGAAAGTGATAAATAAAATGTAGCAAAAACGCGTATAAACAAGCAAAGGAACGTATATACCTAAATACAATGTTATACAAAAGAGATATATTTATTATGTGTTAGTGTATACACGATAAATTCTTTTCAAATCATGGCTTTTAATATGCGTGTAGATTGTTAGTGTGTATTTGCATTTATTGGAGCGTATCTCTTCTATTTGTAATCTACACATTGATAAATTTAACACATCTGCAAAAAAGGCGACTGTCGCTGTGAAAAGTGGAAATAAAAAATTAACCAGAGTGTATTTTGAGCAGAAATCTTTTCACTTTATTTTCTGAATTATTCTATAATATTACATATGGTTAAGCTCAACTTGTTCACCTTTCATCTGATTCGCGAGCATCAAATGCTATGGGTAACAAGAGCATGCTGCACGGATGACTTCGCTTGGTATTTACTACCAAATCTTATCCAAGAGTCGTTTAAATTTTTCCAATTTCATATTTTTTAACAACATACACGTATAACCCCATGTGCTAAAATTCAATTCACAGCTTGTTCTGTTTTACGCAATAATAATTCAAAAAGGTGCAACAGTATTTAGGACTTACGCTGTATACTCCCCGCCGACCACGGAGTAATTCAAAACTTATCACAATTCATACAAAAAATATGTCCCAAGTAACATTGCGACATCCTACCCTTGGACCATATACTCCACCTTTGCATTACATCCGAGCGAAGCATGGAGTACATACATGAAATTAGTTTTGAGATTGATTCACAAAGATACTCCATAGAGTACCTGTAGTGGGTTCGGGCATAATTTTTAATTTCGATTAAAATTCTAAAAAACATGCATAAACATACTAACACAATATTTAACATATAAGTTAATATTTATATTATTTTTCCAATAAATATATTTTAGCATATGTACATCATCTCTGTACCAGCAGACCTCATTCTCGAAACGAAACTGACTCAATTTCATTTTCGTACGCCTTCTCTATACTCGTTAAAACACGAGCAATCATCGGGTAATAATACAGTGGTAGTGAGACGCTAGTTGACCCAATAGTTGACTACACAGGAGTACTTATTGGATTACTCACAGAGATAATGTGGTCCAAAATTGTTTGCAAGGATACGCAAATCACAACAACCACAACGGTGACATCTGTTGTTGTATTTTTGTCCTTGCATAGCGTTATGACACAATATGTGTTCTTACCAACACATTTGCATATGCTTGAGTGAAGAAGTCATATCAAAGCTGAGGTCTAGAGCGTAATTCCGAAGTAAACAAATTCAAATTTGCATAGACACAATATCATAACTGCAAAGTAATAACAAAAAAAAAGGAGACATGAAAAAAATAACCTTGTAAAAAGAAGAAAAAATATTCACATATTTTTTCGTATTTATTTATTTAATTTAGTATCTTAAAATGCAAGAAATTTTTTTTAAATTAGAGAAATTTTCAAATATTCTATGAAACAAGTCTGCTTGTCCGTGTGAAAGGCAGCGCTTATAAATATGTATATTCGCTAAATAGGAAGAAGGAGAAGATTAGGCTTTCTGGGATTATACCGTGTTCAGTGGCCCAGAAATATTGGATGAGTGTATAAGTTCGTGCCCGATTCCGCTGGATGCCGTACGAATCGTATGAGAGTGGCGCTTGTGAAAGAAATCTATACATATTATATATCGTTGGAAAGGTGACAGTCCGAACTGTAAATCAAGCATAAAATAACTTCATTTTGATTTGAGTTGCTTAGTGAAAAGACGCATGGAAGATGAACAACGAAAAAGATCATATGCGTCATATTATGTTATACGAATTCCGCAAAGGAAAAACAGTGGGCGCTGCAACTAAAGATATTCGCGAAGTTTATTTGGACCGTGCTCCAGCACTCCGCACAGTAAAGAAATGGTTCGCGAGTTTTCGTTCTGGAGATTTTAACCTCGAAGATCAACCTCGCAGTGGACGGCCTTCTGAGCTTGATGACGATGTTCTAAGGACTTTAGTTGCGAATAACTCACGTATTTCGACGGAAGAGGTTGCCAGTGAATTGAACGTCAACAAATCAACTGCGTTTCGTCGTTTAAAAAAGGTTGGGTACACTTTGAATCTCGATACATGGGTGCCACATCAGTTGAGTGAAAAGAACAAAGTGGACCGTATGTCAACAGCAATTTCTTTGCTTCGACGGATCAAAAACGAACCTTTTTTGGATCGGCTCGTGACTGGTGATGAAAAATGGGTCCTGTACAACAATGTAAATTATCTCATAGAAATCTTGGGAGGCCACGAAAGACGAGTAGTTAGCATTGCCGTTCTTGGTCCTACCAATTAATTTAAATAAAAAATTAAGTAAATTTAATTGCGATCACATCTCGGTAGAGAATTTTAAGTCTTCCGACTGTTTTTCTGACATGAAATAAAAGTTTTGGAAAAACATCAAGATGCACACCATAAGCTAGTCAGAATGTCACTTTAGGGTTTAGAAAACGCAAAAAAAAAATTTAATAAATATGTATACATATGTATGTATAAATATTTATCTCCTATAATACCATCCGACACAATTTTTGACTCACGAAAAAATCGAACATTTTCGGAAACTTGGACCAAAAAAACAAATACCCGTGTCTGGACGTTTTGATAGATCAAGTCGTTTATGGTTTTTAGGGGTGAAAACAACTCCTGAATGAAAAGTGACAACACCTCTTTTAAAAAGTATTAAAAATTTAAGGAAATTGGTATCTAAGGGTATATGGAGTCGCTGATTAACAATTTTACGTCAGATTTACTTAATGTTTGAGTAGTTGCATCATCTGGGTGCAGAACCCAATATTTGTTCTTTTTGAATATCATACAGATTGTTTAGAGCGCTTTACTCTGACATTTCTACCTTGCACTAACTCATTACACCTTAGAACTATTCGTGTGTTATAACCATAATCCCATAATTCTTCGCCAGTTATTGTACTCTCCAGAAAAGTTGGGGTGTCTATACCGAATATAACAGGGTCGAGTCTAACATCTCCTAATATTTATTTCTAGCTTCTGTTTCTCTTAGTTCAAAATACCGCCGCTAATTTAGTTTCTTTTTTGCCTCAAATTTGCACAGTTTTTTATGTAAATTTTTGGAACAGACTATAGAGCTCAGCGCTCTTAGTAGACGCTTTTTGGGAGCCGCAGAACTTTTAAAAAGTACATAATTACTTTGACAGAAGCGTGTACTACATTCCCCGATGAATTGTGTAGCATTCACTTATCTCTTTAATTTTCAAGGGGCTTAAAGGAGACAGCTAAAAATAGCAAAGATTTTCATTTTATTTACTTGGCGATTTAATTGTTGAAGAGATTTGCTGGAAATTTTCTTCTGCTATTTTGATAAGTCCTTGAATCCCCGACCTTCTACACGGTGCTACCTACTGCCAACTACTACCTCTAAGATTATTCCACCTAATGTGGAGTTATGAATTAGAATATTGTCTGTATTTCTAAATTTCACACCTAATCTATCAGTTTACTATGACTCTCTAGTACGTATGAGTACTATTTTTCTTACAATTATCAATAATTTGAGAATAAAATTATGAAAGTGTTAAATGCCATGGCGTATACTCAACCATAGAATAAAACTTAATTCAATTACAAATATACTTTTATGCAATTATCTCCTCCTGATAGTGTTGGTCATTTAAGTACAACAGTTAATAAAATATTCAGAGCGAAATACTTAAATGCAAACCGCTAACCAAAAAAAAAGTGATAACTGTAAAACGAAACATAATGAGCGTATCCACAAGAAGACTGTAATAAGCGAAAGTGCTACTTCAACCAAATTAAATGCCCCAAATGTACTCAGAAATACAAAGAGTCATGTATGAGAGTACATAAACATGCATACAGTACATATTTACAGTAGCATTTATAGCATACGAGTATATTTGTTTACTCAGAACAGCTAAACAGCTGTTTGCTTTCCATATAAACAGCAATAGAACGTACATACACACGCACGCACACACAAGTTTGCTGATAAAAACTCAGTTAAACAAGTAACAAAATAGTTGCGACCACAACCTGCGAGTCCAACAACAACAACAACAACGAATACCCTCAACACAACGCTGGTGTATGCATTACCGTTTTCATTGCTTAATTTTGCGCGTCAAACTCTATTAGGGGGCAATTAGAAATTATGTGCTAGCATATGCACGTATATGCAACACACACACACACACACAGACACATATATGCAAATAGAAATATATACATGCAAGTATATTTAGTTTTTTGATGTTTGTTGCAATATCATTTTGCAAATGTTAAGTTCTCATAGTGGCCGCCGAAACGAAATCACCCTGGAGACTGCTTTAGTGCGCACCGTTATGAACCAAATTATGCATGTGGAGTACACATCTGTGTGTATATGTTTGTATGTGTAATCACTTTATTATTGCTGGCGCGTATTTTTGTTTCATTACATTTTTAATGTGGTTATGCGCGAGTGCAGATTTTTCGGTGCATTAAATTTCACCCACATATTTATGTATGTATGTAAATAATATGTGTAGAATTGTTAGCTTTTGCACGAGTAATTAGTGTTGGTAAGTGGAAAATGACTTCGGAGAATTCATCATCATTTATGGGTCGCGGATTTTGCAGAGGTTTTGTGGGTACCCAGGAAAACATGAGCATATGGAATGTCTAAAAATATGAAACGAAATGAAAAATACCAAAATATGAGTAATGTATGTGCATGTATATTCTAATTAATGGTAACTCACTTGACTGCAAATAGAAAATAATTTTTTTTCCACAAAAGAGTCGAATATTTAGTTACATTGTTGTTCTTTTATTTCAAATATTAAAATCTCGAAATTTTTGGAGCTGAAAACTTTCATATTTTTCCCATAGAAATAGGAGCGTTTTGAAATGTTTTGCATTTCAAATAAATCATAAAAAAAGAATGTTTATTTAAAAAAAGAAACAAAAACTTTTTAGGATTATTTTTATTTTATTTATTATAAATGAAAAATAATAATACAATTATCATTTTACAGAGAAAGAAGCACTAGCTGCCAGGGCTTACGGCTCACAATTAGGATTAGAATTCAAGCTTATACTCTGGGGCAAAATTAATAAACGAAATTTTATATTTTTGGTTATTTTTGGTGGTAAATTGGAAAAAAAATAACACAATATTAATTTAACTTTTTATGTTAATATTACTTGGACAGCACTTGGTCTATTATTTTTGCATTCAATAGAAGCTTTATTTACCTTAGTTAGAATTATACGATTTTTGTCAAATATGCACCCTTCGATAACTTTTTGCCATTTTTAAAGGTTAAATTATTATGCCCCCTCACCATTGAAAGCCTCGTCTTTATTGACAACAAATTGGGACAATCGATTTCACAGGCTTCTCTTGAGGTCAATTATCCACCAGGCAATCATTCACCATAGACAGGAACAAATAGTAATCACTTGACGTTAGCTGAACGAACATAATAGAATATATATGGTTAAGCGGAGTGTAAAAAAATAATATTAATTTATCGATATTCGATAATAATTTTGCTTAAAGTTTTCTTTAGCAAATATCGATACCACAAGAATCAATTATTTCATAAATTTTTATTTAACATATACTCTTCTATCTTCAAGTTAAAAAAAAACAACTCACATTCTCATTTATAACTTAAAATCACTCCTGAGCTTTATCAGTAATGACTTCATCGATTTCATATCAGCAAAGGCGATAAGCTAAGTGCTGCAAGCGTATATATTATTTACAAATAGTACTGAATACGCGAGACTTTAGAGTGCTACGTTTGTAAACAAATCTCAATATTAAATAATTATAATTAATAATAATTTAATTCATTCACAGAAACTCTTTATCTATACATATATTAGTTAAAAATGAGTAAATATTTGTATTTGGCCAATCCATCTCGTGCATTTGATAAAGTTTTTGGTAAGACATAATATGGAAAATCACATTCTGCAGCTATAAAAAGTATATATTAATAAAACGAGATGAGCCTCTTTTTCTTAATAAAACCAATGTTTATTTTCTAATAATTTTTTTATTAGTTTTTATGGTCAAACCATAAAATATACCTGCCAAAAATTAAAAGAAAATATATATATTTAAAATAAATATAATAATATAAATTGTATACAAAGTTTTCTTAATTTAATTTATATAAATTACATTATTCTCTTAAAGTCGAATATATGTTTGGTGGCATTAAAAATTTGGCAAGTATTTTTACAGAATATAAATATAAATACCAATTAAATTGGGACAGCTGTCCCATGCAACATAGCGAAAACTTTGATATAATATTTATGTGTGATTTTCTTCAA
>JAWMAG010000006.1:19610000-19652500 GCA_037013455.1 Ceratitis rosa
TTTTCAATTCATCGTCCACATCTTTGGAGTGGCTCTCCGTTCTGCAGTCAATTCTCTTTCGGGCTTATTTAAACTCGTGCGATGAAAAGTCTTTTCCATTCTCACGGATTGACAAATCGGACTTAACATCGCTTGTATTTTCTTCATAACTGAGAATAAAGCTAGAGGAATGAGTATAATCTGGGCATCAGCCACCTCTTTGGGTCCAAATCTTTAAGTCCCCTAGCTTGATGAATTTTTCTGAACTGAAATCTATACTTCAGACAAGTATTATATTAGTATATATTTTGGGCACCGTCGATATCAATCAGACTAAAACCATCTGCGTACGTTTCCAACTTACCTCCTTTGCCTTCACTGGTGTTACAAAGTTACAGCGCTGGCAGCGCTCATAAGTACGACGACTCGGCCGCTCATAAAAGTCATGTCCGGTCAGGTTGGTGCAATTCAGCGACATTTCGAAAATAATAAAATTACACTTTTTACAAGTTGAAAGTGTAGAGCAAAAAAATCCGATTCAAACCATTTTGGGTAGAATCTCAATTCACTGACTTGAGTGCAAATACTTGTTAAAATAATATCTTAGTGATTTCAATTGAACCCTTGTAAGGGGATCACTATTTTCTAGGAGGCAGCAATGTTTTCGTTAAATTTTATATACAAAAATTTTGAAATTTATCTATAAATATTCTCAACAAATTTTTACCAAAAAAAAAGAACGCTACCATCTGTTCTTTTAATTTCAAATTGGAAAAAAAAAAATAAAATTTGAGCAGACAATGAGGAAAAATGTTGCATACTTTAATTAGAGAAATTTGAAAATTTTCCTCTAAAATCAATATTTTCTTGTTATAAATTTCACCAAAATTTTACAAAAAAAAAAAAAATGAGTTAAGAATATATTTTTTAATAAAGTAAATAAATATTATTTAATACCAAAATATTTCCTATATATTACTTACTGTTTAGACATACCGTGTTATCCAGTTAGTGGCTTCTAAACTAAAGCTAAATGAATGCTTAAAAAAATATTTTTTTTTTCATGAATTTTTTTTATAAAAAGTTTTGAATCTTAACAATATATGTGAAATACTACAACATTCGAATAACCGCCTCGCGAATTTTAGTCCAGCAGTGCCATATCACACGGTCTCGGTGGCCAACTGGCATCACAAAGCCGAAAGATTACATGGCTGCGAAATTTCTCTCCCAAAAAAGTCATATTCCCTCATGTTGTGTGGCATGTAGCACTGTCTTATTAAAACCACATATTGTCGACGTCGTGCTCTTCAATTGCTGGGCGAAAAAACAAGTCGGTTATCTTACGACTTTAATGCTCCGAATTCGCAGTGACTGTTCCGGTGCTGTCATTTTCAAAGAAATACTGTCGAACTAAGCCTCCGGGCCAAAGACACTAAGTTTAATTGGCTTTAATGAACTTTCTTCGATTATTTTAGGATTTTCAGAGCACTAAATGGGATAATTTTGCTTATGCGTGAGTCCCCTGAGTGAGCAATGTGCGTCGTTGTTGTAGAAAATTTTGTTCAGAAAATCGCCCTCCACTGTTTGTTGCTTGTGTGTCGTAATAAAGTTTCAACCCTTGAAACGTCAAGAAGTAGACATATTCGAGCCTCAGGCTACACTCTCCCACTACTGTTAAGCTTGACGCTTGTAATTTAGAAGCCACGAAATGGATAACTCTATACTATAAGTAAAATATTTATTCTATTTATATTTATATTTGATTAGATTCAAATTAATTATTAAATTTTACTTCTTTTTCTCTATTTGCAGGTGAGCTATAATATAAATAAAAACTATATTTTTTACAAGCACTAAGCGTATAAAGTAGTAAGTAGCAAATAGATATAAAATATTCAATTTTAATTCAATATTAACAGACATAGGCATATATCAATGTTACAACATTAAATATATGCAAATATATCGATGAAAAACTCCAAAAATTTACAAAACAAAATTTATATATATTTGCTATATATTTTATCTAGATTAATTTTTTCGTATAAGTTTTATTGAAGTAAAACTTTTTTCTTAAAAAAAAATTCCTGATAATTTATATATACTATATATCTAACTGTACTCATTTATATGATATTTGTATACCGAAATATCAATTTAACAAAGTTACAAAACTTTTCTTTTTCACCAAACCAACTGATAAATGTTACGACAATTTCTATGATTTTTCCAACCCAACATTATTTCTGTGGGAATTTCTTGCTTTATTTTACTTATACACGAATAATCGGCCATAAAATCAGACAAATCAATCTGAAAGTTGATTTATGTGCATGTGATTGGGAGTCCACTTTAATAGAAATATTTGTAATAATAATAAAAATAATAGAAAAAAAAGCATTATACTAACAATGACACAAGCAGATGTGCTGGCGAAGTCACAGAACACACATATACATACGTATATAATGTATGTACTTGTATTGAAATCACTATATTCCTGTTAGTGTTTGTACGAGTATGTACCATGGAGTAGTAACGTAAAATGTTGAGAACTTTAACTGTGCATGCCGAGCACAAAAGATACCATCAACCAACCATTGAATAGAAAATACACGTATATATAAAACACATATGTACGAGTAGAGTAGAGATATAAAGCATAACTGCAAAGATGATATATCTACTAGGAATGATAACGATAACGACAATAGCTGGGACAGTAATATTTGTGAGTAAAGTGATGATGAGTCAATATAACTCTTTGCGGCGACAATCGCACTTACACTTACTAAGCTACAGTATTATCCAAACACACACACACGCTCACACCACACATATTTGCACTCAACTTTTCTATATGGCAATATATATGGCAAGTGACAGTATTGCTGAGTATGATAAAAACCTGTTATTATATATATATAATAGATATGTGTGTATCCATTGCAAGTCTTTATAAAGTTAGTTCACTGTTATGTGATGACAAACTAAAAAAAAAAACAAAAAAAAAAACAAAAAAATATAAATGATAAAAGATAAATACGAGTATGCTTGTCGACTACAGATACGTTGCCAATGGCGTTTACAGATACTAATGGCAAAATAGTCATGCTAGTTGATTATGTTGAAGCGGAATAGCATTAAATGAAGCATTACTGTCGCCAACATGAGTAGTTGATAGTATTCTCCATAGAATAACTATTACTTAGCAACGAAGCAGCAGTGACAGCTAGACAATGTTGTTGTTCAAGTTTAGTGGAAATCCTTTGAGATTCCTTTACTTTTGAATGTGACAGCGTCAATAGAAAAGTTTTGACTTTAAAAAGTCATTTTGTTAATTATGATTGGAGATTCAACTATTTCCATATTAATATGGATTTAAAGCGATATTTTAATGAGACATATTCATAAATTATTATATTTAATTTAATTATTATATCAGCTTTTCATATAGAAATCAATAATAGATAGAATAGATAGCAATCTGCACTAACTCCTTGAGGTTCATAAAGTTCAAATATGGTGTTGGTGATATTATGAGTTTCTGGCGGGCCGGCGACTTGTTTATTATCATTTGCTTTTAACCCAGTCTGCTTTTCACACAAAAAAAATTTAAAAAAAATAATTTTAAATTATAATTTTTTCCAGCTTCTCAAGAATTTTGTAAGCAAGCACGAATTACTATATGCATATATGCACAGTCTAATTAATTCCACAACATTTTCTAAAGAGGAGGACTACACCACTTCTGTTTTCTGCTTTGACAACACTTTCTCAGTTAAAAAAAACCCAGAGTGAAATGAGTGAAAAAACGTAACAGTTCTGTATCGAAGATACGTATCCATATTCATTGATGGTTCGAAACCAGATGGTAGGATGGACTGCAGAGTTCACTCGAAACAATCTACATTAGCAAGAGACTTCCCAAACAGCAAGCAAGCGTCTTTCAAGCTGAACTAACAGCAATAATGGAAGCCGCTTCATAGTTACTTAACTCACAATACATTCTGACAGCTAAGCTGCCATTAACTCTCTTCATTGTAATCACACCACCTCAAAAGTGGGGATAAGGTATGGGGATATCTTAAACAAACTCTCGACTATATGCGAGACAACCGTGACTTGTGTTCACGGACATAGTGGTATCCCAACAGATTGCGAAACCGATGGGCTAGCAATGGAGAGTACAATGCTAGCCACGGATGCGAGCTAGATATATTCAGTAAGCTAGATCTTCAACAGAGAGGTCAATAGCAGATGGCAGGGTGAAACCGCCAGGCAGATCTGGCCGTTGATCGATATATAAATAACTAAGTTTCTAACGCTTCTAAACAGAAAGTCCCTGAATAACAAAACAATAGAAAGTTCAGAAGAATTTCTTTTCTAGAAGCACATAGATGTTACAACGGGCCAACCGGCCTAAGTGCGCTCGATCAAGGCACCCCATATTTCAGCAACCTAACCAACTATCTACAAATCCTTCACCAAAAAATTTTTTCGATGTAGTTCTCTTTCGCAGACGTTTTTGAAACCTTCGTAGCACTAAATAAATGCTCAATTCTTAAAAATAAAAATAACACAGATTTCCATGAAAGGTCAATCACTCTTTACTAACATATTTTCGGGTAATTTTCTAAACCAGCTAGTTTCCATGGCTTTGAGCACAATGCAATTCAATTTGTAAAGTATTTATTATATTTTAAAAATATTATTTATTAATCCGCCAGATGGCGCTGGTGTCGAAATAATGAGAATTTTTTTTTTTTGAGGTTAGTTTTTGTTGAAATTGGTTAGGTATAATGTGAAAGTGTCTGAAAAAAAAATCAAAACAAAAAATCAAAGTCAGTCGAACAGCTCCACCTCTCATAGTTCAACTGTTTAAATGCTGATTTGAAATTTTTCGAACTTTCTAATATTTCGACCAGAAATGAAACAGTACGAAATTGTATTTGTGAAATTTTTCAAAAAAATATCTTAGATTTTATGATTTTATGTAAATTAATTAAAATTGCAAGAAGTGCGATAAGCAATTTCTAAATTAAATTATGAGTCGTTGATAAAAACTGGGGGCAAAGCTCGAAAAGCTCGTGTCCGTTATGGATAATGAACAGTTGTGCAAGAACAAGCTATTTAAATGCTGTTTAGAAAAGTAAAAAACAATAACAATTTACAACAAAGTGCATAGAAAGCTCAAAAAGCTCTAAAAGCACTCACCCTTAAGGAATATTAAACAAATTTGCGAAAAGTTTTTATTTAAATAGTCGAGCTATGGAGACGAATTGTGCGGTACTAACCGTAGAATACTGCTTTGTTGTAAGATGACTTTGAATTCCTTAGGAATAAATCTCACCTTTACTATCATTTAGAAAATGGAGAAAATTTTCAATTCTTTGTGAAGATGAGTAAAATCCAGTTAAAACTTAAACTTGTCTTTTTTTAAATTAACTGAGCCTTTCGTGATACTTCTTTGTATAGCAAAGCTGAGCTTTAAAAATTTTACATTTAAAAAGAAGCGAAATAATTTAATTTTCATTCATTATTTAATGTTTCAATCAAGCCTGCATTCTAGCAATAAAATTCACATCAATCAAAAATGTTAATAAATTCTGTTGAATCATTTGAAAATGTTATTGATAAAGCTGTTATCAAAAGAAATGTTATTTCATTTTTACCCGAAGGGAAATGCTGTCGTTAATGTTAAATAGTTAACAGATAATGTTAAATGTTAAAATAAAAGTTCTGCTGTTAATATCATTACATGCAGCAGTTTAAAATTCACGTTAAAGATGACCCGAAACGAAACAAAATTTTTTAGTTATGTTTACTTTGCATAACGAGCACCTCTGGTTTCGCAAACAAATATATATTCATATGTGATTTTTATGAAAAAAATTAGCAGAATTCCTTTATTACACAAAAATAATTTTAATTAAATGAAATATTTCATAACAAATAGTCAGTTTTTATATTTTATTAATCAAAAACTATTTCTACTATATTAAAAAGCAATTTAATGCAACGAATTATGATCTGTTAACAATTCCCACTATTTTGCTTTACCTTAAATTAATTTAATTTTACTAACAGAAAGAAGAATTTTGCACCAAAAAAGGGAGAAAAATATATGTAAAGCTACATACAAATACATATGTTTTGTATGTATGTATTGCATGGAAATAAGTTTTGTTCTATGTAATTAAAAAACGTTCATGTACCAGAATAGTAGCTACATACTGCTATGACGGTGAAAACTTTTTCATATTTACACAAACCAGCAGACTTACTCTTCAGCAACGGCAACAATAACAATAACAACAACATCAATGAAATAACTTTTGCCACATACAAATTTCGTTTTATCCTTATTTATTTATTTATGTGCTGTTTTTGTCACAGTAGCCATATCGCGTTATGAATGCCCACATAAGCAAAGCAAAGAAACAAACAAAAAAAGAGAAAAAAAAACAAAAAAACTGTATAAAAACTAACGGACTCTTATCAAAACTTGACGGACGACCGACATTCCCTTACTGTGCTTTTGTATCTTTCTGCTAACACAACTGAGCATGAAAGGCAGGTAGTGGCACAGTGACACACGACAATCAAGCGTACTCTGCATATTCATATTTGTATAGTTAGTTGTTTGTCATACACAGTGTGTAGTTGCCGATGTCGCATGCATGTATACACGCATTGAATGTGTTGCAACGACATTGACTTGTTGTTGACAAAGCAAAAGTTGACTGATAAAAATTTTGCAGGGAGAAATAAAAACAGAAAAAGGACAAAAAAAGGAAAAGCAAAAAATAGAACTAAAAAAGAAGGAGGTGTGTCTTTAAAACAAAAATATGAAAATGATGATAGTCAGTGCAGAAAATTTGAAAAAACTGAACTTTGTTAAAAACTGTTTTTAAAAGAATTTATTAATTAATAGAAATATGTTTCATAATATTCCTGCATTATACACAAAATTAAAATATTGCTACAACTAATAATAAAAATATTTTTTCAAAAAAAAAAATTTATTAAAAATAATTGAATTTTTTATTACCATAAAATTGAAATGAATTTTTTTCCTAGCGGCTCTCTGTGTGCTTGTATTTGGCATAACCACCCATTGAATAACCATGCACCAGATTCACCATATCCATCTCGCATAGTGTGAGTGCTACTATTTCTGTTAAGTTAATTTTTTGTTGCGTTCAATGCATTCTCGCCTACACTACAGTTGAATGAATGCCCAGAAGTTTGAATGACATTTGAGTGAAGTACAACATTTTCATACAAATATTTGTATGCATAAACGTGTAGTTATTTAGATAGGTAAACAAGTATTTTCCACTTTTTTCTTTTGCCAATGCAAACTATATGCGTCCGTGTTTGTCACTGTAATTGCTCTAGAAAACTCATTCAGCGACAGAATATTGAAACAACAACAGCGTCGTTGTCGGCAGAACTATGACAATTTTCTGTCAAAAGGCAATGCAGAACTTTTATATGAGTAAAAATTTAAAACTAAAAGAATGTGTTGTAAAGGCATATAGGCGTCCGAGTGCAGGTATTGAATAAATACCTATGTGGGAATTGTATGCAAAGAACTTTTATGCAAATAAATATGTCGAGTATAGGTATGTGTAGGACCACTCACCTTTAAGTAAACTTCATTTATAGAATTATAAAGTTTTTTTTTCTATTTATGATTGAAATAGTTATAGAGATTCTTGTTTAATATACTTCTTCTTTCAAACTATTGCAAAATGAAAATTTTTTACTTACATTGCGGACAGTGCGTATACGTAACCTTACTTGATTTCAATAATTAAACTTGAATTTAATAAAATTTAGTCCTAACATTATACCGATTTGTATGTCGAAGAGACCGTTCTTTCTCTTCCTTCATCTTTATCGTATACCGAAATAAGTAGTGTCTCAACCTCGTTTGAAGGCTATCCTGAAAGTAAGCCAGAAAAATGTTCAGGCATATATCAGAAATATTATAAAAAAAGACATTAGCAGCTCAAGTGGCCCGTTGGACTAACGAAAATCTGCCATGATGAAATCGCTTTATATTTGACTACAGTTTGACAAGGGTACTAATATTATGTTGTAATATATATATAGCGTATGAGAAAGATTAATGAGTTTTCCACATATTAGTCTAGACAAGGAGCTTTGTATGTTCCAAAATTCAAGTGAATCGAACAATTAATATGGATCTTTGAGGTGGATCGGTATCTAGGCAAAGATCTATGTACTTACGTTCTAGATATCAGAAATTCAAACCATAAGTACGATTTTTTCGAATTCTAGTGGTTCCGGGTTCACTTCCAGAAAGTAAAGATCTTCACATTTTAGACTTGGTAAATATTTATCTACATATGTTCCACTTATTGCGGAAACCTGAAACATCGAATCGATTCCAGGCCCAATTCAAGGAAGAAAAAGTGTTCTCCATATTAATTAGACCCAAAGATATCACTATACCTAATCTTATGTAAATCAAACCATGCATGAACATTTTTCGATTAGATCGCTGCCAGGTCCACTTATCCGGCGCATACATCTTACGAAGAACACATCCTCCAAGACTTGGGTCTCTGTGACCAGTGGTTTAGGCTATGGGTTGATGCCATTCAGACATGCAAATATAGAGAAGAAGTAGATCCTTTTCATCTCTAACAAATTTTGATTCTCGTAAGAAGGAGAAGTTACCTCTAAATACTTATTTATGCCTTCTGATGGCTAAAACAGAGAGTAGTTGCTCGGCTGTGGACATTATGGTTCCAGTTATTATGTTGTGCTGATGTAGTTGTTGTTGTTATTGTGATTCAATCTCCTGATTTAGCATCGTAACATTTTATTGGTTTTTTTTAACTCAGTAAGAACCCAAATCCCAAAGGATACCGTCTGTTTATTCAGAACTATTTTATTATTTTTTATTATTATTTTTATTATTTTTTATCTTAAAACAAGCTGCTGCCGAAGCCATAACTACTCTTCCTTCAAACTAAAATTACATTACCTCTCTATTAAATGTGTTTCATCGTATTCCAAGAATTTGCTCATTTTTTCGGCAAACAACCAGTATTTAGGTGTAAATTTTGTTACAATCTTATAATCTTGTCTGTCATTCGAGTACTGTTTTGTATAAATTTGAGAGAAATTTCTGCATATGAATTTTTATATCAAAAATTTCTCATTCTTTCCTCATGCAAAATACTCAATTTATTTTAAAAATAATTAAAATCAACAAATTTCACCTGCAAAGTGCAAGAATTCAATATAGCTTCATTGGTAAAAGTTAAAATTAAGTTTAACCAACAACAAGAACAACATTGTGGCAAATCTTTAAATGCATTTTTCCATTTAATTTTGCACAAAATACACTTTATTTTTAATTACAAGCAAAGAGACCTTCACTTTATACACCAAACCCATCTTCTCTCTGCTGTTGGTGTGTGTATGTGTGTGAGCGGGTGCTTGCGTGCAAGTAAAACTATTTTTGCCCATCAAAGTCATATATACCTATGCGAGTATATATGCATATACAATGTGTACTTTCAGCTTCCTTCCTGCTTAACTACGCTACCGACAATGCCTTTATTACACGCAAATATTACAATGTTGCCAAAGTGTCACAGGAGCAGGCCAACATATTGTATATACATATGTACACCTGTATGTACTTGCATGAAAGTGCAAAATTGCACGCTTGCTGGAGGTGCAGCAACTTTACGTGTGCATTTTGTATTTACATAATAGCATTATTATGAAATTCATTGAAAAGCGCACACACATAGTATACAGAGATAACTTTTTACTGGCACTTGCCACGCCTTCAACCTTTAATGGATATTTTTGGTGGGACTTTTTCTTTAACTGCTATTAAAAATTATCTAAAATCACAAACAAAGTAAGTAGAATTGAACACCCACACATATATATATATATATATATATATATGTATATAATTAATTTTTTATCATTGAATGCAACAAAATATGAAGAATATTTCACAAATACATATAAGCATAAGTGAATGCGTTCAAAGGTTCCACCACAACTTTGACAGCATTGTTAAATAACTTTTTGTATTGTACATATTTAGTTACATGTATGTGCTTCTATATATAAATATATTTTGTATATACTCACTTCTGCAACTACTTTGTAGGAAATGCATTAGTCGTTATTACTTAACTATCTTCGTTCATACATACACACAACTATATATGCGCGTATACTTATACTCTCGTCCTCCTTTGTCGCTCCTGGCGCTTTGAATATTTGCACAAATTGGATTAAATACTTCTCGAATTCACGTTCACCTCTTATGCGTTTGCCTTCAATATGAGTATCATTGAGTGTTCTTCCTCTTCTTCTTTTTAGAGTGAAGTCAAAAAATGAAATGCATTTGCACATTCTAATATTTCACTGAGCATTATACACTGTACCCTGTGAAAATGAATAATTTTTTTTTTTGCGAAAACTGTCACACACGAAATATGCAGAAATTTTCTTAAAGATGATACAAATTTTTTCAGTATTTGAGTATTTAGACACCTTTTGAAAGTCTTAAATAAAAATAAGGACGTTTGATACAAATTTAATAAAATTATTGATTCGTTATATCTTGATATTTTTCCAGCAAATGGAAGAGCCTATAATTTATTCTAAGGCGCCTCCAGAGAGCTTATGATTTTTATTTTTTCATTTCATCACTTTCATTGAAAATCAATTTTATTCCTGATTTTCTGTTTATTTTTTAATTTATTTCAATAATTTTCGTATTCGAAAAATATAGTCTGAAGGAGATTTTAAACCAAAAATGAAAGGGCAAAATCTTTGCTCAAAAACGGATAAGAAAAAATAGTAATAATTTAAAAATACTTCTTCTCTGAGACACGGCTAACGCGATTATAGTCAAATCAGCAAATAGTGCCCCTTACGAATTTTCTCTTCCAAAGGAGTTGAGGTTTTGCAATATTCCTGTTTGACTATTTTCGTCTGTTTATTCTATTTTCAAGTTATACGAAATCATAAATAAATAACTCGTTTTGTTTGAATACCCTTCCATACCCATTCACTTCGCTTCTTTGTCCGGCTTAGGGAAAACAGAATTATTGGCACTATTGTCATCGGCATGAAGCAACCGATATAAATATTTTATTTTGCATTAATTATTCAAAAAGTCAGATGATAAAAAGTCAGCTTGTCTTAAGTCTTCTCTGCCATAAATACGATACGAAACTTTTAGACAGCACCTTTTCTTGCCACCGAAGGCTGCATTAAAATCGACGAAGTTGGAGTATATGTAGATCCTTTTCTCACGGATTTTTTTTTCAATATTTGGATTTTCGTATCTATCTGCTTGCCAAATGCTACATTTATCAGATCTAAAGCTAAAGAGGGCATACTTTAATGGCATTTAAGGCAGAGTAGGATCACTCAACTTTCAGGAACAAATGAGCAAGTTTTTTTTGTAGAGAAACTTACTACAGATTTTTCTAAAGAAGTTTATAATAGCTTTTGTTTTAAGGAAAATCAGTTTCAATCAGACTCTATAGAATGGAATTAACCATTTCCAAGGTATTATATTTGGAACTTTTCGGCCATTTGGAGCTTATATTGTCATTTCATTTCCATTTGTGGTGGGCTTTGAATGTGGCTTCTTTGGCAAAAGTAAATCATTTTTGCTTGTCATTTCTAGCTAATATATTTTTTTCTATGGAAGTAAAGAAAGATTTCCCTTTTTTTCTAATTTTTATTTTGGAATGGCTAAGACTTTGATAAATTGGCTGAGGACGTCAATTTCTGCGGAAAAATAATTAATAAAAAAAAATCCGTAAGTGAGACTGCTCTCCTTTGAAGTAAAAGTTCAAGGAGATAAGGACCAGACATACCAGAGTTTGGCGTAAACAATGCACTAGAGAATTTTTTTAAGGCCGTATCCTTAACGAGCCTACATTGCTGAGTAGTTAGGGCAAAAAATGCTTCTTATTTGCAATAGACTTGCAAAAAAAGTTTAAAAATCTGTTTTTCTAAACAAAAGCTTAACTTCGTCTGCAAACCTCAGCATCTATTTATGTTTAAAAAATATTAATTTTTGACATCTTTAAGGGTGATTTATGCTATTTAAAGTTTTTCTTATGCACTTGTCGGTAGGGAAAAAAAATTAAATGAAAATTGTTCTAAGATTTCTGAAAGCACGTCCTTTGCGTTTTGAAAACGTTTTTTTTTTTTTCATTAGATATTTTATGTTAAACACTTCGAAAAACCACTCAAATCGCATAGCTTTAAGTACACTTATGAGTACATAATAAAATTTGGTTTCCATGCCATATGCATACATAAATCAGTTACGAAACCAGCAATATTCCTCATGACTTATCACCAAAGCACAGTCACACACTTCAAAGTTGTGCTAACAAAATTAAAAATGGGAAAATAAAAATGATGCAGTGATATCAACTATTCAAGCATACATACATATACATATATAAATTTATTCACATAATGCCAATGCAGCTGCCACAAACGCTAAACATAGCAAAAAAAAAATAGAGAAACCGCTTATCGCGTAGTACTGTCATAAACTAGCGGAATCCATAAGCACTTGTGCCTCACATCTAAAATGTGCAAAAATAATTTACTTACAACGTGCCTGGCATACAATTGAGACATTTGTCATATTGAGAAGGCAAAATACTAAAAGCCCTCACATTCTAATAATACGTATATAGGTATGTGCAAGCGTACATATATTTTATATCAGCAGTATTGACTGCGGCGAATCAGCGACAATGCCGCAAGCACGTAGGCACCTACAATTGCATGCATGTATGTACGTATATACATATGTATTGTAGTAAAAAATGATGCCCAGCTGTGCACAAAGTTTATGACGCGAGAAGTGTGGGCAGAGTAGAAAAGATGATAGAAAGTTCAAGAGGATATAAATGTGATAAGAAAAATATGACTTACAGTGAAATTCAATATATGTAGCATAGCTTAAGGCGCTTTCTACAGTTTAAAATACGTAAACTAACGTAAAAATATTTAATAATTTACTTATACTTAAGTAAAATAAAAAAAAATAAAACAAACTAAATTAAATAAAATAAAAATAAAAAATAAAATATAATAAACTCCCATAAAATAAAATCAAATAAAACAAAATAAAATAAAATGAAATAAAATAAAATAAAACAAATAAAATAAATAATATAATATCAAGTGAAATGAAATAAAATAAAATAAAGTAATTTAAAATAAAATAAAATGAAATGAAGTGAAATAAATTAAAAAAATAAAACAAAAAAGGACATCAAATAAAACAAAATAAAACAAAATAAAATAAAATAAAATAAAACAAAATAAAGTAAAATTAAATAAAATACAATAAAATAAAATAAAATAAAATAAAGTAAAGTAAATAAAATAAAATAAAATGAAATAAAATAAAACAAAATAAGTTAAAATAAAATAAATTAAAATGAAATAAAATAAAATCAAATAAAATAAAGTAAAAAAAATAAAATAAAATTAAACAATAATTATATAAAATACAATAAAATAAAATAAATTATTATGAATTAAATAAAATAAAATAATTTAAAACAAAATAATATAAAGCAAAATAAAGTAAAACAAAATAAAATAAAATAAAAATTATATCAAATAAAATGAAAAATAAAATAAATAAAATTGAATTATATAAAATAAAATAAAACTAAATAAAATTAAATGAAACAAATTCAAATCAAATAAAAAAAATAAAATAGAGTAGAATAAATTAAAATGAAATAAAATAAAATAAAATAAAATAAAACAAAATAAAATAAAACAAATTAAAATAAAATAAAAAAGATAAAATAAAATAAAATAAAATAAAATAAAATCAAATAAAATAAAATAAAATGAAATAAAATAAAATAAAATAAAATAAAATAAAATAAAATAAAATAAAATAAAATAAAATAAAATAAAATAAAATAAAATAAAATAAAATAAAATAAAATAAAATAAAATAAAATAAAATAAAATAAAATAAAATAAAATAAAATAAAATAAAATAAAATAAAATAAAATAAAATAAAATAAAATAAAATAAAATAAAATAAAATAAAATAAAATAAAATAAAATAAAATAAAATAAAATAAAATAAAATAAAATAAAATAAAATAAAATAAAATACAATAAAATAAAACAGATAAAACCAAATAAAAAAGATAAAAAAAAACAAATTAAAATATAATGAAATCAATTAATATAAAACCAAATAAAAAGAAAAATTAAATTAAATTAGATTAAATTTATATAAATTAAATTTATTAAATTAAAGTGAAAAGAAAATCAAATAAATGAAGGAAAATATATAACAAAATAATATGATATAAAACATTAAATAACATAAATACGAGACCAAATAAATATGTACGTATGTATGCATATCTCTTTCAGAATTTATAATTTTGGGAATTTTCTTTAAATATTTTGACATATAATTTTATGGTTCTCCGTTTTTTTTTTTTGGTTCGAATACTATGTTTCCACACTGCTTTGTTCTAAACAAAAGTAATGTTTCATGCTGGCAATATGACATGTGCTGTTAAGTGCTGTCAGAAACAGCACCCGCAAGCACTCAGAAAATCGTAACTTCTGTTTATGTCTGCTTCCGTACATATGTATGTGCATGCTATACTTAAAGCATGAATTTTGGCTATTGTTTCTTATCAACACTAGGGTTTTTATCGTTACCAAATGTTTATATTTCTTTCATACAAAAGAAAAATAAAATAAAAATTACCAAAATTATGAAAAAAATACTTTTTGTACCATATATAGAACGATTAGATGTATAAATAGAGGTTATCATAAAATTTACGATTACCGTCAGTGGAGCAATTTTAACTTTCTCATATTGTTTTTATTTAGTGCAATTGGGCTCACACTATTGGTTATTACTGGCGGTATTGACTTTACTGTGTTTTTTTTCTTCTTTTTTTAGTCCTTAAAAAGAGGGCACACGTCCAAGGCAATCTGACAATCCACTGTCTGATATTATGATATGCTGAAAGACTGTCCTGCTTTGAACAGGACTAGATTTCGGTATTTGGAGATCCTATTGTTGGAGGGTCTATCGAAGATAGCCAATAGCGAAAGTCGCAGATCTTATGAGGTTCATTAGAAAAGCAAAATGACTGGATAATGAAGCCTGATGGTCAAGGTTATATGACTTAGTCAGGCCCAAGTGAAATCGATACGTTAGACCAAATTCTAAAATATCCAAGATAATAATTTGCATTAATATTGGGAAACTCTTCATTTTTGTTTAAATTTTTTTTTTTTTTGCTTTTCGCAAATAGTGAATTGGGTACCCAAAACTTGAAAAAAATGTTATATCAAATGAAATAAATAATTAAAAATGTTGTTATTAGTATACTTAAATCTTGAAAGCGACAGCTTGTTTACCTCTAATTGTTATAATAATAATTTATACCAATGACCCTCCGAAGACCGCATTTATTTCAATAATTTACAAATTGCAAGCACCAGCAAAGTGATAGTGTTACCTATATAAAATACATATATATAAATCGGTGCTTCGTAACTGCTAAGGAGATTTTTGGCCGAGCTCCTCCTCCGAATTGCGGTGTGCCTCTTGATGTTTTCCAACCAATGGGGAAAAGCCGCCTATGAAGGGCTTATAGTTTTTTATGAGAAGCCATTATTTCATATCAGAAATACACTCGCAAGGCTTCACATGCCACGCCGAGGGGCGACCACTATTAGAAAAAAATAATTTATTATTCAAATTAAATTTTAAAATTTTTTGATTTTGGCTAAGCGAGTACTCGAACCCTGGCCTTCCGAATGACAGTACACACTGCTAACCACTACGCTAACAAGGCCGCCCATAACATACATACTTACAAACAAATATAAGTGGCAGCCAATATTATTGAATGCAATTACTACATTGTATTAAATTGGCTTATTTGAAGCAGTTGTATAATTATTTTAATTGTATGCAATCAGTATGGTAATTTCTCAATAAAAAAAAAATTGTATAACAAGCGCAAGTGTAGTACATATACATGCATAAATATTTTTAAGCCACTCTTTGCCTGCCACAGAACTGTATGATTGTTATTGCTGTTTTTTTTTATACTTTCAAATACTTGCTATTGTAATTGTTGTTGTTATGATATTCACTGCTTCTGCTATCTACTCACCACCGTCACTGCTGCTACTACTGCTGCTGTTTGTTTTTCCCCATTTTCCGCGCTAATTACATTATCTGCGACGCAATTAAGCACTGCCCCACAGCAATGCAATTTTAAGCGCGAAAAAACCGCAGCAACAACAGCAGCAATTGTAAAGATGACAAACAAACCGTTGTACGCAATTTGGTTTGCAGAAATTATAATTAAGAGCCAAAAGTTTTACATTTGCGATTTTTCTCAAATTTTTTTCATTTTTTTTTTTTTTTTTTTTTGTTTTTGACACCTTTTACCAATCCACACATCACACCATAGCCCAGAATGTCACACATTGCCTTATTGAATTCCTTTATGAATAAATTGTACAATGCGTATATATTTATTTATGTATTCGTATATGTGAGTATGAGCTGGTGGATATTGAAGTGTGGTACTGTGGTTTAGGGACCTCAACTGCTATGAATAGCGGCCAGTGAGGGGTGAGTGGTAAGCTAAATTTGTCGTTGAATGGTGTGCGAGTAAAATTTAATTAAGTTTTGCGGTATGTGAAATATAAAATTTGCGTAGGAATGCAAGCAGCAGCAGCATCAATGATAAAGTGTATGAGTGTGTGTGTTTGTTTATGTGTGTAGTGATTATGAAACGAAGAAACGAAATACACTTTCACATACAAACAAACATGCCTTGGCTTTTGTGCCATGAAAACATAATCAAATAACCACAAATACACTTGAAGCTGCCCACTTTTTTGCTTGGCTTTCCTTCTCTCTTCTCCCTTGTGAGTGCAGCTGGAGACTGCTTAAGTGTGTTGTTGGTGAGCGCAAACAAAAGTTCATAAAAAAAAATGCGTGTAAACTATTTTTCATATTCAAGCGCGATGATGAGTGTATTTTTCATTCAACTAAATGATTGTAATGACAGTTGAGCGTTGGTGGTTGAACACACACACCCGCTCATGTGTATTACTGACATATGCATTTAAATAAAAGTATGCGTAAAATTTCTCTGCCTTTTGCTGCTTCACGTTCTTGTACGTGCCAGTTTACGGGCGTACGTATATTATATAATATTCTCAGCAGTTGATTAATTTTTTAAGCACTTTTAAGCCGCACAGTGGTAAAATTTTTTTTTAAATCATTTATAAATAAAGAAAAAAAATTTAGAAAACTTTTTAGAGTATCATTGCACTCGCTATAATACGTTTGTTTTGTAATTATCATTATTATAATTTTTATAAATTTTGTAGGATCAAACAAAAAATATACGCTTCCTTTAATTTTCTTCTTTTTTTTTTGGTAGAAACAAAAATTTCCAAAAAGAAATATTTAAAAGATATTTTGGGGTATTAAAGCACCCATTATAATTTTTTTATCTGAAATATTTGTTCTCCTGTTTTTTGAAAAGAAAAAAATATATATATTGCATATAAAAATATTTATTTAAAATAAATTTTAGAATTAATATTGATATTATTTTATATCAATCAGATTAATTTTTGGAAAATTTACTTCTATATCTGTTCAAAAACTGCTATAAATAAAGAAAATAAAATAAACTAAAAACTTTAATACAAATTATTTTTCAAAAAAAAATAATAATAATAAGTATATCTAATACAATCCAAATATAATCAGAACACCCAAAAGAGGTAAACAAAAAAAAAAATAATGCACTAAAAATTATTTAAACTTATATATTTAGCAATAATAATTCAATTGGAGAACACACATTCAATGAACTCAACAAAAAACCTCGAAAATTTCCCACACAAACCTAACCTCAAACCCAAATTCATACGTTATAAAGACTGAAGTCATGTGAATAAAATTATATAAACATATTTTGAATGAAAAAATGTCTTCATTTGTTTATAATAGCATAACAAATAAATTAATTTTAAATTTAAAATCTAAATCTAAGGCAAAAAGCACATTAAAAAAAAATAAAAATAAATTTAAGCTAATATATGATTTCATATATTAAAATTTTCATTTTCTAAAATTTGATAACATTTAACTTAATTAAGTTTTATATAGTAGTTTAGAATTGATTTAGAACAATTTGAATTTTTTTCCAAATTCAGCCTAATGACGTTAGCGCATCTAAAGCACAAATTTAAATTTGAAAAAAAAAATTCAAGACTTTATTGACATTTTAAATCGTTTGGATTTTGGATATATTTTTAAATTATTAATTATTATATTTAGATTTTTTTTTATTTTAATATACAACTAAATATTTAAATGTCACTACATATATTTTTTATTTGAATTCAAAGAAGAATTCAACTCTTTTTCCTTTTATTTTTGCCTCGCATAGACCACTGTGCGAAACCACAAATATCTTTTCGCACTCCATTTCAACGCAGATATTTATAACACATAATATAGTGTGATTTTAGGCGCCATGGGAGTAGAAGCATAGACAACGCGGTACGAGGTTCAGAGATTTTACAGACATGTATACACTCGTGTATGTGTGTGTAAAGCACAGTATAGTGGAGTCTACACTCTAGTAGGCATACAAACTTACATACATACTATACATATTTAGTTTTGCATTTAATTGTATATAAAATAGTTAAAGATTTCTGCATGTTCGCCAAGCGTAGTGCGCTGCTTATATATTTCTTGTAATAAATATATATGTGTTTATGAGCCAATGTATGTGTGTATTTGTGCGTGTAAATGCATGTCTGACGTTTGTATAAAATATCACGTTCAACGCATTGAATGCATTACTTCAAAACGTGACTTTTGCACACTGATTATGAGCAAGCCAAGGCGTTCACAAATACAACAGCAACAAAAGAAGACAACAACACTTAATATAAGACTACTAACAACAACAATAACAACACTAGTGAAACAAAACCAAAATATTCACATTTTACCACACCACAAAGTGCAAAACCAACAACGATTGCGGTCAAGCCTTGTCCCACCGAAAGTATAGTAATCATTATTGTCTGCTGATTGCGTTGAAGGAGTTATTGGTTCATGTATGTATGTATGTATGTATTTTTGCATGTGTAATTGGTATGCTTGCTGCTTTCAGCATTTCGCAAGATTTGTCATTTATCTTCGGGCGTACATTCGATTCACTTTGGCTTGGTCATGTGTCAAGTAACAAACGCCTGAGTGGTACCTCCCCGCCAAAGAGACGAAGAAGAAGAAGAAGAAGAAAAAATGATCAAATAAATAAATTATGAACGCCTTTCTTTACTACCACTTATCTTCTTCCTCTTATTCTCATACACTTTGTGACATAAAATTCCTTTTTAATCCGTTTTATTGCTGTCAAATGCTTTAGAACACACACACACATCGACCTCGCAGTTAGCCTCTACGGCATAAACTCTTTTGCATAGTATTTGACAAACATACAGAAGACCAAATTAATGTATGTCAGCATACCACATGACACATCAACACACACACTCTTCGCTACATTACTGTGGTCTCCTTGAGGCATTGCTTCCCATAGCGTTCGGTCCGCTTGTTCAAACGCTGGTCGCAGCAAGTGCTCTCTGCTCTTGTCATTTGTTGACTAAGATTGATTGCCAAAATGTGTGGCGTTGGTTTTTCGCACACCAACACTTTCTCAAGTCGCACAACAATAGAGTGCACACTTTGGTCATTTAGTGCCACCAAACAGTAGGGCAATACGAAATTGAGATGGCGGCGACCACAATTAAGTGATAATGGCTTTCTTTGTGCCTTGGCTAGAAATCTGGCGTAAATTATGACACAGTAATTTTTGTGCGTAAACTTTTGGGGGGAAATGAAATAATTGGTGCGAAAAGCATAATTTATATAATCGGTTATGTTGAAGGTTATAAATAATATTTCAAAGCAATTAAAAATTATTAATTTTCCTAATTCCTTCATTTTAGATTTCTTAATACTAGACAGCAAAGGGAAATTTTTGTAATTCTATTTTATATTTTATTCTACCGCTAGCCAAAAGCGAGCTAATTCATAGAGCTATGTCTAAGATTTCGAGCTCCATAGAAAATGTTATGCAAAATTTTGTAGTTTGGTTGAAATGTAAGAGAATAAATCAATATTTTGAATTAAATTTTTCCCAAGGTATAAAAAGAATAATGAAATGAATTTTTCAATTTAATTATTCTATTAGATCTCTGCATCATTTATGATTCCAAGAAACAAATTTAGAGAAAATGTATTATTTTTTTATTACGTTTATAAAACCTCGTTGGAATTGCATAGAAATATCACTGTCATACTTTACATTTATATACATACATATATGTAAAAATTTATGTATGCATATTTTTATATATATATATACAAATTTTCTGTTCTCATTTAATGACTGAAATATCAATATGGAGCCTTAGTCGCTGAAAGTGAAGAACCAAACAATTAATGATGTATTCTGTGTTTGAAATAGGCATTCTAGCGCACCGTATTCTCCTTCACTTGGTTTTCGTACCAAAAGAATGTTTCCTCCTTCTCTATTTCTACCAGCGGCTTCTGATAGAAAACTTTTAAAGCTGAACGATATTTCTCCGCCGTTCCAAACTCGTCAAGAACCATAAATCTTACGCAAAACTTGTTATCGAAAACTCTCAATGCCGGCTTATATCCATAAAGCTAGTATACTCTGTGCATCAGTCACTATATCGAACCTCTGGGTCCTACAAGAGTGTTTTTTATAATATAGGTATAATCAGCAATAGTTTGTTTCTAAAACATTTTTGACAAAATTCCTTAGAATTACTTGATTTTTGACATCAAAATCACATAACAAAGGCAAAGTTAAGTGATGCTTGTCACTTCAAATCATAATGACATTTATTTTCTGCAAACTAATTGATTCAACTCACTTATCAAGATTTAGGAGGAATGCAAGGAAACTAGTTTTCCATTAACCACCCCCATAATAGCAGTGATTGATGCTCGCAAAACAAGTACAATGCCAAAAATTTAATGTAGTGTGCAGCATATTCGCAATAAAAAGAATTTATGAGAAGAAAAAATTTTCATATACTCCAACCCATATTACACAAAGAATCATATGAGCAGTCATAAGTAGATACGGCACTTGAATATTTATAGGCGCGCTTGGAATGCGTGGCGGTTTAATGAGAATTAAATTTGAAATTATTGCACACGTGCGAGGCCATTATGTGCATAATATTCCTTTTAGAAATAAAAGGGAGAAAGATAAATAATTTAAATCTTTTGCCAAATTATATACATACATAAGCAAATTCATGCAAATTTAAATTTTCAAATCAATAGAAATAAAATTAAATTACACTAAATTAATTTAAATTAGTTTTAATTTAAAAACAATGTAAACATTAAAATAAAATGAAATGAAATAAAATAAAATAAGATAAAATAAAATAAAATAAAATAAAATAAAATAAAATAAAATAAAATAAAATAAAATAAAATAAAATAAAATAAAATAAAATAAAATAAAATAAAATAAAATAAAATAACATAAAATAAAATAAAATAAAATAAAATAAAATAAAATAAAATAAAATAAAATAAAATAAAATAAAATAAAATAAAATAAAATAAAATAAAATAAAATAAAATAAAATAAAATAAAATAAAATAAAATAAAATAAAATAAAATAAAATAAAATAAAATAAAATAAAATAAAATAAAATAAAATAAAATAAAATAAAATAAAATAAAATAAAATAAAATAAAATAAAATAAAATAAAATAAAATAAAATAAAATAAAATAAAATAAAATAAAATGAAATGAAATGAAATAAAATAAAATAAAATAAAATAAAATAAAATAAAATAAAATAAAGTAAAATAAATTAAAATAAAATAAAATAAAATAAAATAAATTAAAATAAAATAAAATGAAATAAAATAAAATAAAATAAAATAAAATAAAATAAAATAAAATAAAATAAAATAAAATAAATTAAAATAAAATAAAATAAAATAAAATAAGATAAAATTAAATTCGAACAAAATTTTCTATAATAAAAAAGGCGTTACCTTAAAATCGTTGTTAGTAAATTTTCACAAAAACCACTACATCGCATTAAGTTTCCAGCTACAGAATCTCTGAGCAATTGAATGCAGATTAATGTGATAACCTTATCTCGTGAGCATCACAAGTTCGGATCCCATTCAAACTAGGGTGTCTGAAAAGAGAAGTCTGATGAGGAAACGAATTTTTTCACTATTCCAAAAATAAATGGTCTGAAACAGCTCCAAAAACCTGAGCTTAAATAAAATGAAATTGTATTAAATTAAATTAAACTAAATTAAATTAAATTAAATAAAATACAATAAAATAAAATAAAATAAAGTATTGTAAAAGAAAACAAGATAAAATTAAATTAACTTAAATTAAATTAAATACAGTTTAAACTCTCACGCCATTTCTCGAGGAAACCTTTTCTACGGTATCACAATGGGGTGGAAAGCACTCGAAAAAAATACTTTCAAGAGCAAACTAGAGAGAGTACAATGGTCTACTGGTACTCTCGTAATACCAAAGCTTTAACTTGCTTCCTCTGCAATATATTCGGATAGCTAAGCTGCCCACAGGGTGCTAGTGAATCTCTGTCTATATGGTATTTTGCCAAAATAGCAAACATTAAATGGTTAGAATTCATATTATAATGATTTTTGCCGCATCACTAGAGACGAAAAAGAGGACGAGTTTATTGAACACTACCACTATTGCTGTTCAGTTTTGACATCTATGTGGCACCTGTTCTCCAAAAAACACTTTTTGATAGGAAACTTACAGCGATATTACAGTGGGCCTATATGTCAACCTGAACTAAATTAATTTTAATAAAAAAATAAATAATTAGGATAACAGCATAAAACAATAAAACTATTAAATTAATTAATTTGTTCCACTATCAATGCCGTAATGGCTATTATAAAATATTTGCCTCTTTCACTCGCATATTTAATACTCAGAAACCCTAAGCCTTCAGCTATGTGCATATTAATACTTAGATATTTCTTAGTACACAAAGACATGTTTCCTAAGCTGCCACACATTCCACTTGTTGAAATTCTGCGTATGACTTGTACTCCTCAACCAACTATTTTAGCTATGACCAACACATGCCCACAACATATACACGCCAGGGCAATAATATTCATTTATAATGCATATATCATCTGCTTTACCCTCTAAGTAAGATAAAGTTGAAATTAAATAGCTCCAGTTGTCATTGGTGGCAAATGCCAGCTAAGCTGCAAGGAAGAAGCTTATAGCTGGACACCCCGAAATAAGAAAAAACTTAAGAAAGGCTAAAAGGCCTACAGATAATTGCTCGCATTTTCTTAGCATATTTTCGCCTGATTGTCTTCCAGTACTTCATGGAATTTATTGCTCTTGTGCAAATTCCCACTTAATTTTTTTCTATTTCATTTTATTGTATGCAAGGAAAAGATTATTTGTTCAGGACGATAAAGACTAGTTGTGAGCTATAGTGGTGGTTAAATAATGTGTAAGTGTGTGTTAGTGTGGGTTGCATATCTCTAATGTCGTTGATTTTCAACGGAAGTCGCACTGAAGTGTTGGGGGTGCAAAAAAAAAGTTGCTAAGTGTTTTTCGATTTAAGTAACCTCATCATCATCATGACACGTAAGAAATGCGTAAAGTAATCAGTGGGTACAAGACCATTATCTTTAGATTATAGTGAATAAAAATCACCATGGCAAACGGACGTTGAATATGTAATCATCACTTGAATGAGCAATTGTGTATGTACGTGCGTAATACAGAGGTGCTTCCTCAACCTTTCGGTTTTTAATAATATTTGCATGGAACGCTAGCAAGCTCTTAATGTAATATGAATGAATATCAGCTTTAGACTAATCTTTTAACCTTTTTTTTACTCTTTCCTTCTCTGGTCTAAGCTTTTGATAATGAACAATAATTCATTTATATTTCAATATTAAAATACAAAATATTCTTTCAAAATAGCAAAATATGTACATAAGAGAAAGTAAAATAAAATAATATAATACAAAATAAAATAAAACAAAGTAAAACAAAAGAATATTAAATAAAATAAATTGAAATAAAATAAAATGAAATAAAGTAAAAAAATAGAATATAATAAAAAAAATAAAATAATATCAAATAAAATAAAATAAATAATGCAAATAGCATAAAATAAAAAAAAATAATAGAACAAATTAATTAAAATAAATACACTAAAATGAAAAAAAAATAATTACTCTAAAATTAAATAAAATAAATACTCTGAATTAAACTAAATTAAATAAAATTAATACAATAAAATAAAATGAAATAAAATTAATACAATAAAATGAAATGAAATAAAATTAATAAAGTAAAATAAAATAAATTAGAATAAAATAAAGTAAAATAAAAAATTAAATAAAGCGAACTTAAATAAATAAAATAAAATAAAATCTTCAACTAGCACAAAACAAATTAAAATAGTAATACAAATTAATTAAAATAAATACTCTTAAATTAAATAAAATGAAATAAATTAAAATAAAATAAAAAAATAAAATAAATAAATTAAAATACAAAAATAACTATAAATTAATATTAAATAAAATAAAGAGAAATAAAATTGAATGAAATAAAATTCAATTAAATTAAACAAAATACACCAAATCAAATAAAATAAAAAACTAAAATGAAAAAAAAACAAATTACTAATAATAATTCAAATTAATTAAAATAAATAAACTTATATGAAATAAAATAAAATTAAAAAAAGAAAATAATGGCAAAAAAAATCAAATAATTGCAAATAAAAAATTAATGTAAAATGTTGTAAATAAATTTATATATATAAATTAAAATAAAAACCAAGTATAAATTAAAATTAAATAAAATAAAAAAATGAAATTGAATTAAATTAAATTTAACTTAAATAAAGAAATAACATAAAACCAAATCAAATAAGATAAAAAATTGAAATGAAAAAAAACATATCAAAATAGTAATTCAAATTAGTTAAAATAAATAAACTCATATAAAAAAAAATATAATTAAAATATGAAAATAATGTCAAAAAATGGAATAGTTTCAAATAAAAAATTAAAGTAATATTAGTTAAATAAAATTCAATAAAACAAACAAAAATAAAAAATTAAATCAAATTAAATATCTAAAAATAAAATAACATAAAATAAAATAAAATAAAGTGAAATAAATAAAATAAAATAAAACATAAAATTTAATGAAAAAATCAAATAAAATGCCAAAGAATAAAAATCGAAAATATAAGCTAGATAAAATAAGGGAAAATAAAGTAGAACAAAATAAAATTAAAAGATTATTAATTTATATTAAAAATATGATTATGAGCTTGAAGCGAACAAAAAAAATACTTCTTTTTGAGCCTTAGGTGTTAGGAAAAAAAAACCAAACATCATGATCAAAATTACTGACTATAGTGGAATAAGAGTCTGCAATCATTCTTTCCTTGCCTTTAATTAAATTTGTATTTAAGATACCATTTTTGTGTAAATTTTATAAACGTTTTTCTACTTGTAAAGTTTATTTACTATGATTGCTGCACCAAAGGTATTTGAGAAGAATAA
The DNA here is from genome assembly GCA_037013455.1 of Ceratitis rosa. Taxonomy (NCBI): domain Eukaryota; kingdom Metazoa; phylum Arthropoda; class Insecta; order Diptera; family Tephritidae; genus Ceratitis; species Ceratitis rosa. Next base: position 19,635,781 of record JAWMAG010000006.1, read on the forward strand.
TTCAGCCTTTAGATATCAGAATCAGTCATCATGGTGTATCCTGTGAGAGAAAAATTAGTATAGAAAAATATTTTATTGAAAAAATAATATATTTTAAAGCATTATTTTATTTGAGTAATATATTATATTGCAATATTATCAATTATAATTTTAAATTATATATTATATTTTCTATTTAAGTTTTATTTTCTATGGCAAAAAACCATAAAAACAATAACTTGCATTTATCAACTCGAAAGTATACTCTTTGTTGAGTTTAAGCTCAACGGTTACGCACGTGATTAGCGAAATCACTCATTCATTTCAAATTTACACTCTGTAACACATACTCAAATATAAATAAATGAATTCAACAATACGCTCACAATTTGAGCACCGCATAAAAATAATCTACACTCTACGTATTTACTCAAAACTTATACCAGTAAGCGTTTGCGCTTAAAAGTATGCTCATTTTATACTACGGCAAGGCAATTGTTGGTAGCACGTGCGTGAGAAAAGAGATAACACTCATAAATAGAGCGTGAGCATTCTAAAGCCAAGTGACTGAGAGTGCGCTAAATTTGAGTTAAGCGCGGACTGCGACGCAGAGCAGCAGCATTCGGTGGAAGCACCAAAGTTAGCGTTTGACGCTTACTACGGTGCTGACTGATAACTTTGCGCCAAACAGTCAACCCTTATTCGAATTTCAACAGAGTGATACAACAGCAAATTAAAAATATATACAAACAAATGTAAGGCAGTCGAACATGTGACCAAGCCATAGGCATCCCACCGAACGCAAGCAAAACTTTTCGTCTCACCACCACAATCGTATACGCAAAGACTCACTGAGTATATGGTACGAGTATTCCGCGTGCGCTCTCTTTTACACGCACTCGCAGAGCTCTGAATTCCATAGCCACCCACCTACAGCAGTACAGAAATGGTCTTGCGCAGCTCACGCTACATTTTACGCTCTCCATCTTTTAATGCATCGCTCGCGCTCCGACAGCCTTCTGTACTACCCCCTATGCGGCTATCCGCATTGAAACATCGTTATCACTCGGCCGTGCTACTGCTTCTGCTTCTGCTGCTGCCTTCAGCGTTTCACTTCCGCTAAATGCAGCTAACGAGGGTTGTGCGACAATAGGAGGTAGCAGCACCCATGGCGCACGACTCCACCTATGCGCTATGATGCTGCGTATTTGCACAGACTCCGAATCTTGCCGCAGCAGCTGACACAAACACCTAACTTCGTTGTCAGGTTTGCGAACTAAGCGTGAAAAGTCGAAGGGCACCCAAAGCGTTAGCACACACCGCACGCATTGAACAGTTGAAGTTAGAAGTTTAACGCAAACAGTACAAAGCACAGCAAGTGGTCTACAAGTATACCTCTAAGTGTAGTTACGCCTAAAAGTCGGCAATAAAAAGTTGAAAAAAGAATATTTTGCGTACAAAAGCTTCCTGACACCCCAGTTCAACCTGCGACGAAGCAATATTTTTTTTTTTTTTTTACTTCACGCAACTTAATTTAAAATTATAAAGTTTAGTCGGTCGCTCGGTCAGCAAGTCAACAGGCAAGCGGTCGCAAATAACTGCCTTCAATACATCGGCCGAAGTTAGTTGATCGGTTGCGAGGGAGCGAGCACTTCGCTACACTCTCCACCACCGCTCAACCACACTCCGAACTTCGGCTAAACGCTGCTTCATTCTCCGAACGACATCAGCAGCGTGGCAGCAGCAGCAGCAATTTTCCAGCGTTGATGCTTCGTAGATGCGACTTCAGAAACCAGTCACAGCAGTCGTTGGACATTCTTCTGGGTCGTCAGTTGACAGCCAGTGCCATGGCCGTCGTCAGTTCAGTGCACAAAGTGCGTCAGTCCAAGTTGTACCTGCTGGCAGCAGCAACACCAGTTGTTGCTAATATCAATACCGACAACAACACACCTATACACACATGCAACTGTGTAACGCATACAAAGCAAACAACAACAACAACAATAATACAACAACGAAATAGTGGTGACACAGTCGGAGTAGTGGCCGAAAGTAACGATAACGACAACGACGAACAAAACGACGAACACGAAGGTGACGACGAAGTTAAATACGACGATTTCGGCTAAAGGCTGTGAGGCGTGACAGTCGCTGTGTAAGCGACTGCAACGAAACTAAATTCAGTGGCCTTAGTGACGGACAGTCAGACGGGTAGACGGACGGCTGCCTTTAACACAGCATAGTACATAGCACATAGCGTGCAATAATATAATATTGCTTGCAATTGCGTGCAGCTCAAGTGTGCAATAGTAACGTACGTAACTGTGTGCGCCTAATTGTAGGCTAAAGCAAAGCGGCAGCGGCGGCGGCGTCACTACGTAACGCGTATTCCAGAATATAACACATACAAAACGGGCTCAACAACGAGATAGTATTTAGTGAAAGCGCCAAGGAATCATGAATTTCATTGGTATGATTTCTAAAATGAAAAGATTTTTTTCTTACGAAAGTTGGCAGTGTTGAAAAATTGATTTTTAAAAATTAAATAACTTTTCAAAAATTAAGTGAGCAGGAAATTTTTTTTAAATTAATTTTCGAAAATGAAGTGAGCATGAATTTTTTTTTTTGAAAGTGCATTTTGTAAGCTTTACATGAACTGAATTTGAAACAATAAGAATTCTCTTATAAAAATTTATTTATATATTGCAATATGTGGAAAAATAAAAATTCATAAATATTGTACTATAACTTTGAAATCATATTTTGCAAGTTTTCAAACTTGAACTTAATTTTTACATACATTTAAAAATATTTTTCGATGAAAAATAAACTGAAAATCTAAATATTTTTTGCTAAAACATAGAAGAAAAATTTTTTTTAAACAAAATTATTTCAATTTCTACTGTCTTAGCAGAACATAAATTCATTTTAAATGCATTTTCAAAAATATATAAAAGCAAAATAGTTCTATTTCTAATATAAAAGAAAGTTTTACAAGTTTTAGTTCAAAAAAAAAATCAAACTTCATTAAACAATATTTCGAAAACTACTTAACAAACCAAACCCTTATAAAAAAATTAATGACAAACCAGTATTTGATGCTTTATGATAAATAACCTAGGCACATGTAAGACATTTTGAATTAAAGATTTACAAAAAAACTCGACCTTGGTATCAAATATATTTCACAAAAAATTTCCCCAGATTTTTTCTAAAAAATAAATTACTACATTTCCTAATATTGAAAGTTAGATTAAGCGCAGTACTTCTAAATTTGAAAACACTTTCAATACTCACTTTAATACTCACTCTTCACCGTCGCTACTTTTCCAAAAATAAATTTATATGAACTATCAAAGATTCTCTAAATTTTTCTACACTTTCAACTAATATTCTATGGTTACTTGGCCACTTTACACTACCTAAACACTGCTCAACTTTAATTTTACTGTTATTTCTTTAAACTTTACTGCGTCTACTACTACCAACAAACACCACTAACCACTAAAATACTTCAAAATATGTAACAACAACGCTTGAACAACTACGCAAACGTCATGTAAGTGTTTAAAGTAATTATTTAAATGTTTAAAATTAAGAAAACATTTTCAACGAAAATCAGCCTAAATGTAGGCCACGTGAATGCTAACATATGTTATCATTTTAATTGTCATTTTATGAATTTTTGTGTGTCGAAAAATATTTAAAGTAGTAAAAAAGTATTTTTTGGGTAAATTAAAACAATTTTTAAATTGTCTTAAAGTATTTAAAAAATTTACATTTTCTCAAAATTAAAAAAAAAAAATATAGCATAGTTTAAGGCGTAATGAAAGCTAAACACTGCTATTAAAATTTTAAATTTTTTTGTTACGTTGTCGCCATATAAAATATGTTATTTATTAGCAAGAAATGCTATATTTAAATATTTTTATATATTTACACAAATGACTAATGTCAAACTAAACGCCAGTAAATAGCGCATTTGCCGCTGCCATGTGACCGTTTGTGCTTATTTCGTGCATCACTACCACCATCGTTAGCCCACATGGTTTTGTTTTTCTTATTTCATTTTCATGTTATTGATTTTTTCTTGGCACAAATTTGCGCCTGGAAAAGCGACAGCGACGCAATACTTTAAGTGTGTATTGCAAACATGGATATATATTGTATAAAAATGGCACAAACATATAAATATTGTATATTGCAAACATACACAGATGAAAAAAATACAAACACAAATATATTTGTATGCCACTTTGTGTGTACGTTCGCTTGTTGTTCAACAAGACGTGGCAAGTTGGCTCTTCTTAGCGGCATTAAGACAAAAGCCAACAAAACACAACGGCAAAGGTTCAAGGTTCATGCAAAAGTTTTCGCTCCCCAAAGTCTTTGGGCGCCAGCAGAGCTAAGCGACTTTTGTTGGTCATGTTTATTGTTGTTGTTTGCAAAATATTTTTTTCTTGAATTTTACATTACTTCTCTACGTTTACTGATAAACAAAATGTGCTGAAAAGAAATGCGAAAAAGATGTGAGATGAACTAGGGTAAGAAAAGAAACAAAAGCTTTAGAAAAGTTTGCGCATATGGCTAAAAGGCGTGTTGGTAGGCAAATAAAAATGAAAATGGAAAATAAAAAATAGTATATTTAAAAAAAAAAAATATCAAAAAACTAATAAATAAAATAAAATATTTGTTTCTCTTTTAAATAAATACATAAAATAAAAAATAAAATAAGAGCCAAAAGATTAAGCTTGTTTGCTCTGAGAAAACTAAAATACAACTAGTGCTGCAGCATAGTTTTAGGCGCATACAGCCACGAACCGTCTTTTCAATATACAAACCAGAGAAATGTTCAACATAAATCTTCTACAAGCGCTTCTAATGTCAGCATTTAATATTTTCAGCCTTAAAAGTTGCTCCCATCTTTTTTCGCATATTTTTCATTATGTTGCCAGCGCTGGTGCATATACAATTTTGGCAACATGCCAAAAATTTAGCTATTTCAAAATTCTAGCCAGCTGCGACCACAATGGCGGCCATTCTCGGGCGTCGTTGTCAATGTCGAGAGCTGAAACATACGCACATAAATATATTTCTTTTTTACAATGCACTCTCTTTTGTCTTTTATCTTTGTTTATAGCCTTGTGCTACTTAAATAATTTATGCAGGCAGCAAAAGTTTTCAATATACATATATACTAGCATATGTATACATAAATATGCATAAAACACTTTTTGGAATTATGTAAGCATTTGGTTGAATTTACAGGGACAAAACTTTTATGACGAAGCAAGTGCAGGGCCAAACGCAATTTCATTGAATTTCTCTCTCAATATAAATGCGTCTTTAATAGGCGTACACACAACTGTAATAATTTTCCTACATAAATACGTGTAATGTATCTATGCAAGTATGCGTAAGCTTTGAAATTAATTTACATATACTTTTGTGGCTACACACATGCGAAAAAGATTTATTTATGCTATTTATCTGCAGTCTTTATGTCTCCATGTCACATCTGCACATGAATAATAGAGCGAGCGTACCAAACCCAAAATCAGTCTAATGTTAATAATTCACAGCGCACGCAAATTCGTCGATAAAATAAATTTTTTCTGCTGCTACATGTATAATATTTGATGCATATATATTAACTATGCTAGAGTGTTTGGTTGATTTTGTATATATTTTTGTGTCCTTTCTATTGGCCTGCACTAGATTGAGCTGTATTTATTGATTCTTCTGTTTAATATATTTTTCGAAAATATTAGTTAAATTTAAAATATGACAAGCAGATTTATGAAAAGGTCTAGAGTGAGAATTATAGCAATGATAAATATATTTCAATACATTTAAAATATTACTTGCAGCATTTTAGGCGTAAAGCAAAAGGCCTGACATAATTATATATTATGACTCGTTATTATTATATTTATTAAATATTTGCTTTGAAAGGAGAAAGCTAAACTTTTTTTGTTTCTTAATCTGAAGCGAAATTAACGTACTAATTTGAGCCTAAATTTAGGAAGAAAGATAGGAAAAAAATATTTTAAAATGACATATTATTTAACCCAGCTATCTTCATTAGACCGACAATTATTTTTTTATTTTTAAAAATACCTATGCATAAATAAGCTTTGAAAATATATATTAAAAGTTATATATAAAACATAACTAAAAACTTATCTAAAAAATTTCAAAATTTTCACACAAGCATATTTTAAATGAAAAAGTATGCGTAGAAATAGGCAATCATGATTCTTGTTCGAATTATCTATACTCACAGCCAGTATTTCTTTATACATATGGAATGAATATATAATATTTATATTAAAAAAATTTGAATGAAAATTATGATACAATTTCAGCAAAACTATTGAAAGAAGTTTATAAAACTTTTATGTGTCTCACAAATGTGAACTTATATGAGAGTTAGTAAACGCCTAAAAGATACCACGAAAATTTTTCCTATTTGCTTCTATTGTATATTCCTTATACAGCTCTTATTTTTTTCCTTTTTTATTATTTGCCTGAATGTACTTACATAGAATTTCGACCTATACTGAGGAAAAAAAAATATTTCTTGATGTTAAGAATTTATTTCTCTTTTGAAAACATTAATACATAAACCTTAAACTCCCATTATAGAAGTATTTCATTGATACCAACAATTCCCTAAGTGATGAAATTAATAGCTTTCTATGACTGATTCACAATACTTGTAAGTTTTTTGGCCTTTAAAAATTTATTATTTGTTAAAAAAAATAATTATTCACTTTTTAGTTCCAAAAAAATTTTATAAAAAATTACATATAAGTAGACCAAAAAAATATTTAACATATTATGGAATATGTTTTTTTCTCAAACAGGAATCTTTTGGTTGCTCAATACATTTTATTAGTAATAATATAAGTGAAGTACTGCAACCCATTTAGGAACCTCAGAACAAGTATCAGGCTAAAAAAAAAATTATTTTGTAGCATACATTTCGGCTGAAATTCACCGAGGTCGATTATATATTAGAAAAATTCAAAACAAAATTAAAAATATTGTATTACGCCAAATACGAAATATAACACACCCCACAACCTGCGCTCTTATTATCGCCTTCATCAATTTACGCCTGTAAATTCACTTCACACTTCAATAAATAGCCGAAATTGTAAATATACGTTTACGTAATTTCACAAAATTCGACAAATGGTTAAAAATAAATAAAATTAAAATTAAAATAAATATAATTACCAACTAGTTTGTCAGCCACAAATTATGCAATAAATTAAAGTGCTGTGTTTGACTAAAATAAATATGTATGTGTGTATGTTTAGTTGGTTACAACAAAAATACAAATCACCGTGTACGTGTGTGTATATATACGACGTTATGCAATTTACAGCGAAATTTAAGTTATTGGCTGCCTTTTTGTCGTATGTATATATATGTATATCAAATGTGTCCTCTATATTTGTGCACTGATTGCAAAATCAGTAAACATATTTTTTTTTTTTCGCAAAATGGCACAGCGCCAACAATGGAAACTGCGCATAAACTTTTGTATGAATATAAAATTTGACAACTATGCGAAAATCAATTTTGATTCTCATTTTACGCTCAAAAATTTGCATGAATTAAAATAATTTTAATTTTATTCTTACTTAAAAAATTTGTCATTATTCAATTAAATAAATATTCAATATATTTTCAAAGCAACTATTTAGGAAATAAAATTTTTTCAAAATATTATATTTTTATTTCACTGTTTAAGTATTTTTGTTTATGTTTGTTATTTGTTTATTACAAAAAATGATCTTTTATATTATAAAATAAAAAGTTACCAATATTAATCAACGACTATTTTCCATAGTTTTAAGTATTTAAAGAGGAATAGCATTTATTTAATATATTTTCCAGATATCTTAAATGTATTAAAATGATATGAAATGGAACTTTTTTATAACATACATAAAGCTAAAACCACTAAATATAACACAAAAATTAAAAAAATTGTCTCTGAATACTAACAAACTGATTTGAATAACAAAAAACGAAATCGATAATCACAGCACCAAAACAACAACAAAAAAGTACTCAAAAAAGTTGGTCTTGGCCGCAAAAAGAATTAAAAATTTCTTCTTTTTTCTTTTTGAATTCAGATAAATATTTAAAAACTTCCGGGCACTTGAAAAATTTTAAAAATATTTTATAAAAATAAAAAAAAAAAATAAAAAAATAAATAGTAATAATAATACGATTCAAAAGTATTTTATGGCATTGGATTAAAATATTTTATTTTGCCATAATTTAAAAAAAAAAAATGAATCAAAAAAAATGAAAAATAAATTTATTTTGAAATTATTATATATTTTAAAAAATATGTTTTAACCAATTTTTTTATTTTGGAACGAAATTCATTATTCTTGCCATTATTAATCATTAATTTAACATGAAAACTTAAAAACTTGCAAGCAATACTTATACCTTAGGTGAGTATAGAAAATTATCTGCATATAAATATTATTAAAATTCTTTTCTTATTAAAATTTTTGTTAAAAACAGTTTTTAATTTTTTATTTAATTACTTTATTTAAATTTATTTTTCCCTAACAATTTGTGTTTTATTTATTTTATTTTTATAAGGTTTCAAATTTAAAAATTTATTACAACTTAAAAGCATGAAAAATATTGTTTTTTATTGGAATTATTTTTTAATTCAACTTTTTTCAAATTCTCAAAATATAAGTACTAGCAATTGATAAAAATAAAGTTTAAAAAATTTGAAAAAAAATATCCTCCACATAAAATCGATCACTAATCGATCGATAACTGCACGAAAAACGAAAATTTTACAACTTACCACTGACATTGATTGCCACAAGCATGCCACGTTTGCACAATCAGCTGCAGATCATTATCAACTTTGCACACATATTTGTATGTGTGCCACATTAAATTTGCAACTTGCCACCAGCAACATATCAACTAACAACACACGAGTACATGCTACTTGTGCCACATGTGCGACATGCCACTTGACAGAAGACGTGAGCCATGCAATCAACGCTGCCACAAGAGTTTTCCTACTGTACTGATGATGATGGTGGTGCTGAACACACTGTGGTTTGCCAGAGGCAGGCGAGAGAGTTTTTACAGGCAATCAATGGCATACGCGCTGCACACATGCACACCAATACAATGTTTGCTCTACAAATACAATACAAAATATATATTTTCTGCAATGGTTGACTACTTTTGCGACACAGATTCCATATTTTTATACATATACATAGAGAAAAAAAAAATAAAAATAAAATGAATTCAACAATGCCGCCACCGAAAAGTGCAGGCTTAGCAGCCAACAAACAAGCAATTGCAGGCACCCACACCACCAATCCCAATTTGCATGCAACGATTGTGACAGCACTTGAATATTTGCATTGTTAGTTGCAAGCAAGCTAGCTGCAATGCGGTTGAGTTTGATTTCTATTGAATTTGCATTGGTTTGACTTCAACTAGGCCACCATATGCAGACTCAATATTATTGTTAGCATAGCAAGTCTGAGCACGTTCGGGTGTAAAATTTACAGCAGCAATTGTTGGCGCTGACTTTTTGTTGTGCTTCAATCTATGTATTGTATAGGTATATATTTTTAAAGAAGACAAAAAATAGTGCTGCATAAATCAAGGCAAATGAGCTATTGTCGTCGATCAATATCAGCTCAATGAGCTCAATATTACAAATAATGCACAACAAGAATTGCTTTTGTTGTATTTCCCAATTTTTTATTATTAGATTGCACGATGTGATGAGTTTTTGCTTACTTGAGATTAATTTTTATCTGGCGTAGCATAAATAATTTTAGTATATTTGTGACGTATTCAGCGAAGAAAACAGAGAAAAAAATGGATGAAGTTATTTTTCTTTTAGTAAAAAATAGGAAATTCTCGTAAAGAATTAGAAATTGTCAAAAAAGTTATAGTTTTAACGCTTTACGAATGAGAGATTTTTTTATTTCATTTTCTCTACAAAACCCTGAGAAATTATTACTCCAGAAAAGAATATGTTTTGTCATAAATAAGACTTAGTTCTGTACAGTCAGACTTCTGACTAGTTTTGAATTATTTTTAGTGTCTTGAATTTTAATCAAAAAATTGTAAATATTCTGATTAGAGTTTTTCAAAAATTTAAAACAGCATTACATTTTAAATCTGACAAAATTGTCCAGTTTATGACGGTAATATGACAAAAAAATGATAAAAATTAAACTAGTTTTTATGCCTCTTCACATAACTATACACATAATTTGGGCTTTGTGGCCGCTAAAACTATTTTCGGCCGAGCTCCTTAACGAATTTGCGGTATGGCGTTGATATTTTCCAACAAATGGACGTACGGCTGATCGATTTTTATGAGTACTTTTTATTTCATGTCAGAAATAAACTCGGAGGGCTTGGCATGCCCGCAATTAAGAAATTAAAAAAAAATTAATTTTCTAAAACTTTGGTTGTTAATCGAATCAGAACTGGAACCGCGACCTTCAGAATCGAAGTTCATAATGCAATAAAACTTTCGGACTCAGTTCCGTTTAAATATTTTGATTCAGTTTGAATATCCTTAATTTTTGTACCGAAAATTACTAAACAAAAAAGAAAAAACGAAAATATAATATTTTTTGTACTCCAATATTTACTTTTGAGATATGTATGTATGCATTAAAATTTGGTCTCAGTTTGAACCTTATAAAAACTGATTTGCAGTTAAAGATATGTATAAAAAAACTTCGATAATGAGATTTTCTATTTATTTTCACACATATATTCATAAAAGTTATACTTAAACAATATTATACATAATTAGAAATAAATATTTTTACAAAAACTTTATAGTTTTTATAACTAAAAACAATGCTCAATCACCCAAACGTATTGTAATATTTTTTAAATGACTCTCTGGTGAATTTAAGACTAATATCTTAAAAATAATAAAAAAAGTAAAACAAAATAAAACAAAATAAAATAAAATAAAATAAAATAAAATAAAATAAAATAAAATAAAACAAAATAAAATAAAATAAAATAAAATAAAATAAAATAAAATAAAATAAAATAAAATAAAATAAAATAAAATAAAATAAAATAAAATAAAATAAAATAAAATAAAATAAAACAAAATAAAATAAAATAAAATAAAATAAAATAAAATAAAATAAAATAAAATAAAATAAAATAAAATAAAATAAAATAAAATAAAATAAAATAAAATAAAATAAAATAAAATAAAATAAAATAAAATAAAATAAAATAAAATAAAATAAAATAAAATAAAATAAAATAAAATAAAATAAAATAAAATAAAATAAAATAAAATAAAATAAAATAAAATAAAATAAAATAAAATTAAATTAAAATAAAATAAAATAAAATAAAATAAAATAAAATAAAATAAAAAAAATATAAATAATTATTTTAAAAATAATTTTAATTTTAAACATTTTTTGTACTTTGATTTTCACAAATATCTTAGCCGCCTAATGGAAATTTGTAGCAGTTTGCGCTGTATATATGGAAGAAGTTCTTGCAATTTAAGCGAAGTTTAAAAGAAAATCTTATAAAATAATGCCCGAATCCCAAATCCTTTGCAAGTAGCTGCTTAACATACTCCTTTCTTCCAAAACCCCTCCACCCTCCCCGTCCTTTAAACTTACCAAAAATCTTCTCCGCACATTTCAACCAAATTGCATTGTCAGTCAAATTGTTTACACTTTGCATAACTGTAAGCACTTTTGCTTGAGTTTCAGTTTTTCCAAGCACTTTCCACCAGCGGCACTTGCCCCGCTCTCCCACCTACCCAACGCTATCGCTGTCAACAATATATCAGTAAATATTTGCCAGTTAACAAGCACCGTTGCAAGTATATACATTAAATAAGAACACGCCACTCAACAAGCTGTGTTTAGTATACGTAATGTTGCACGAACAACAACAACAACAAACACATTGTTAAGCGAAATACCTACACCTGTAAATAACTGCCAAATAGACGACGTTTGGCCGCCTGCAGCTCGTAAAACATAGAAATTACTTCTTAACTGTAGTTTAGTTGCACTTCTTTCCTTACTTCTCCTCTTGCTACCTCTACTTCTTCTAGTTTTGCTTCATGCTGCATTTAATGTAAATTTGCTGTGAAAACTTTACGCTTAGCTGCCAAGCGCTTTCGACGGTGTTACTTTGCAACTAACCAACAACACCCCCCTCTTTACCTACGATTTGAACATTTGCCCGTGCCGTACTGTGGTCAGCCGAAGCACCTTGAAGTTATACGACTATGCACTTGCGCTGCGCTGTTGAGCAGCTGTGCGTTGCGTTGTTTAATTAAAGTTTACTGTCTGTAATTCTGCGTGAGCGCTTTTTGCTTTCTCACTGCTTTTACTGCTCACGCATGTTTAAGTTCTAGTAAGGTTTTCCCTTAATGCGTAATGTGAAATGCAATGTAAATCATTTACTTCTCCCTTTCCACTTTTCGCATGCCCTTTACAGTCTGTCTGACATTCTTCTCTTTGGCACTTTGACTTTTTAGCAGTTTTTCAGATTTCCTCTTTTGAAATTACCTGCTTTTAGTTTATGTTGGTTGCGTACTCGCTACAAATGCTCACGATGGCCCTAAGTTACGGGTAGTTGTAGGAATGCAATGAGTTTTAAACTAAATGTCGTTGCAATAATGAACACTTTCCAAGTGCAGTTAATGAAAATGTCGTAAAAAGTGGGAAAACTTGTTTGACTCCAAAGATTTTTGAATGTAGAAGATTTTAGTGCTATGAAAACCGAACATAAAATTTAAGTTGAACAAGTTAGTTATAATTTTTTCTTTTGGTGCCACAATATCTTGTTTATATTATAATTTAAAAAATAAATTTACTTCGTCTATTACAATATAAACAAAATAAGCCATAAGAAAATAAAATAAAAAATATAAACAACAAAAAATTAAATTAAATAAAATAAAATAAAAAATAAATAAAAAAATTAAATTAAATAATATAAAAGAAAATAAAATATACTAAAATAAAATAAAATCATTAAAAAAAATAAAATTAAATTAAATTAAGTAAAATTAAATTAAATTAAATTAAATCAAATTATTGTATATTAAATTAATTTAAATAAAATAAAATAAAATAAAATAAAATAAACTAAAATAAAATAATATAAAATAAAATAAAATAAAATAAAATAAAATAAAATAAAATAAAATAAAATAAAATAAAATAAAATAAAATAAAATAAAATAAAATAAAATAAAATAAAATAAAATAAAATAAAATAAAATAAAATAAAATAAAATAAAATAAAATAAAATAAAATAAAATAAAATAAAATAAAATAAAATAAAATAAAATAAAATAAAACAAAATAAAATAAAATAAAATAAAATAAAATAAAATAAAATAAAATAAAATAAAATAAAATAAAATAAAATAAAATAAAATAAAATAAAATAAAATAAAATAAAATAAAATAAAATAAAATAAAATAAAATAAAATAAAATAAAATAAAATAAAATAAAATAAAATAAAATAAAATAAAATAAAATAAAATAAAATAAAATAAAATAAAATAAAATAAAATAAAATAAAATAAAATAAAATAAAATAAAATAAAATAAAACAAAATAAAATAAAATAAAATAAAATAAAATAAAATAAAATAAAATAAAATAAAATAAAATAAAATAAAATAAAATAAAATAAAATAAAATAAAATAAAATAAAATAAAATAAAATAAAATAAAATAAAATAAAATAAAATAAAATAAAACAAAATAAAATAAAATAAATTAAAATAAAATAACATAAGATAAAAAAAAAATAAAATAAAACAAAATTAAATTAAATTAAAAAAAAATAAAATAAAAAAATAACATTAAAAATTTAATTTAATTTAATTTAATTATATTATACTATATTAAATTAAATTAAATTTAATTACATTAAATTAAATTTAATTTAATTACATTAAATTAAATTAAATTAAATTATATTAAATTAAATTAAATTTAATAAAATAAACAAAATAAAATAAAATAAAATAAAACAAAATAAAACAAAGCAAAGCAAAATAAAATGAAATAGAATAAAATAAAATTAAACAAAACAAAACAAAACAAAGCAAAACAAAATAAAAAAAGTTAATTTAAATTAAATTAAATTAAATTAAATAAAATAAAAGAAATAAAAAAAATAAAATAATATCAAATTAAATAAAACCAAATAAAATAAAATAAAAAAATAAAATAAAATAAAGTAAAATAAAATTAAATTAATTTAAATAAAATAAAATAATATAAAATAAAGTAAAAAAACCCTCAGAAAGGGGATTTACAATCGTCTAAGTTAAAAAAGAACGCATAAAATATATTCATAGAAAAGGGTAGAGAAAGTATTCTGCTAAAACTTGTTATATCGGAAAGCATTTTGAATAAATATCAAATATAGGGAAAATTTTGAAAAGTTAAGGCTTACCTTGACACTCTCTCATACTCTTCTGACTGCAATTACTTCGTCGCTGTCAATTAGAGAGGCATAAACAATAAAAAATACCAATATTACAATAGAAAAGTTTGTAACAAAGCAAATACGCCAAGTGAAACATTTTCAACAACAAAGCAATGTAGTCAATTACTGACTACCAAAAGATTGCCAAAGTCAGTCAAAGGAACTGATGAACTGGCAAATCACTGGCATGCAGCACAAAATACTATAGTAGTAGCAATCAAGAATGGGCTGACGCACTTGCACACCAAACGAGTGCTGCACGCCTCTACCTCACTCAAATCGGACAAGCTGTCGAGCAATCAAGCCAACAGCTAAAGTATTTCAGTATTTACGATTTTACCAAAGTCCAAGCTGTTAGTGGAGAGCAATAGAGAAAGAGGTCGCACGCCTTTGAAATGCACACACACAGTTTAGGGTGGCACAATTTCAAACTGTACATATAAAACCACACATATATTTGCAGTTATTCTTACGCCAGCATTAAACTGCCAATAAACTTAGTAGTCACAACAACGTCACCACCACCACCAACGCTGGAGCATTAAATGCCTTTCACACAAACATTGTCATATTTATTAACCATTATATAATGCGATATTGACAAGCTGACAAGTGAAATGTGAAGGTAACAACAACAACAACTAAGAAACACAGACTTTAGCAATAACTCTCCATTTTGCTGCCGTGAGGTCCATTAATCGCCTGCCGCTTGCAAGTAGCTTGTCACTGTTTTATTGTATGGAGTTGTGGGTTTTGTTGTTGTTGTACACTTTTTGTGCCATATTTTGTGTTGGTATATGTGGCAGTCAATCATGCATGCAACAAAATGTCGATATCACGTCGAGCGCATAGTAATCTGGGGTGGTGAGTGGAAAAGGAAGGAGAAAAATTCAAGACTTATAACCTTCGAAGAAATCAGGAAAACCAAAAAAATGCAATAACTGTACAAACATTTTATGAAAATTATTTATAAAATTCTACCAATTATCGATATTTTTGTGTTGCGTTGGAGTTTATTGAAAATATTGTACCTATACAGTATACAAGGTTTCAAAAGTTTTTGTAGTATAAAAACTCATTGTTGAGTAATAAACTATATGGAAGCTATGGGTAATAATCATACGTTTTTACAGATACCTTTTTATTATATTATGCTTATTATCCTTATGCACTTCAGGGAATGTCATATCTGTACTCGTAGAGCATTTTCGAATATTCACTTGTATGGGAACTGTATGTTTTTGTCATCAGATTCCGTTGATCTGAATACAGATTTAAGATTTTGTATATAATTTACTGCCAGCGCACATAATTTTATATATCTTCATGCTTAAAACGATTTTTAATGGCACAAAATAGCATTTTCGAAGTATCGTTTATAGGGCAGCTATATCTAAAAATCATCCAATTTTGATTGAATCCCCAAATAGCTTTTCAATTATGATTAGTAACCCAATTGCGAAATTTCATCAGTTTAATCTTCTAACTAAAAAATTTATGACCAAAAATTCAGTTTTCGAACAAACTTTTGTATGGGAGATAAGACCTAAAGCCATTGGTTTTCAACAATTTTTACTTCCAACATTTTACATGATAGGACCAAACACAATACCAAATTTCACCGACCTAACCACTAGCATTCATAAGTTATAACCAAAAATCCGATTTTTCAAAAATAAATTTCAAGTTAGAATAATATTTTTTTTCACGAAAGGTATTCGTATAAACAAACGAAAAAAATGCCTCAGTAGCCATAAAGGTTTTTGTTTTAGTAATTGTAGAGGCTGAATTTGAGTTTGGTCTTGCAAGTAGTTTTCAAAACGGAGCACGCACAGTTGACTGCAGTGCATTGTGGCTTTTATTATAGTCCATTCTCTCCTGCTTTCCCTTCCCGCCACGCTCAACTCTCAAGTCAAGTGAATTGGAAAAAATATGATTGAGTTGCCATAAGGAGGTTTGTAGAAATGGCATTATAACAACAATGTGACAATATTACTTGCAGCCATACACTCACATACATACAGATATAGCAGTACACTTAACTGAGTGCAGCAAATTTAGTGGAGTGTGTGTGTGTGTATTATAAAAGTACTGACCACATCAAGTTTATTAAATTGACAAGCAGCAATGAATCATAACGGTAAAGGACACTAGCATTCACAGAGCAGGTAGTGGAAAACTGCAAAAACAA
>JAWMAG010000006.1:19657500-19690000 GCA_037013455.1 Ceratitis rosa
TATCGAACTTCTCCTTTTCACGCTGCGAACGTGCCTCAAACTGCTCTTTGGTATTATTCATTGTCTTGCCACAGACATAAGCGTAAAAGTCCTGACAAGGACTCTTCTCTGTATCCAACCAACGTTCGAGTTCGTAAGAGAAGCGCAGCACGTCGGTCTCCACATTCACATTGGGCGCTCCGATGCCTGTGGTGGGCGCGGATGCTGGTGTTGATGCTGTGGGCACTGAAGCAGCTGTGGCTGGAGTCGCAAACAAAGTAGTAAGAGCCAGTAGCAGCAGTGCAAGATGGCGACAGCACGCTGATGACATTTTCAATCCAACACGCTGGTTTGAGGATTGGACCGAAATTTTTTAAACTTTTCAGAAGCACGCAGCTGCTGTTCAAAAACGCAAACAAAGCACTTTTCGCCTTTCAGTTTATTTTTATACTTTCAAATTAAAATACTTTGCATAGTTTTCTTTTCGTTTTTTTCTTTTTTTTTAATTCTTTTTTTCCTGATGCCAATTTGCGGCACCAGCACGCCGCAGCAAATAAGAAAATTTAATTTCGCTTCACACTTGTGACCACAGCTGGTGGTATGCAAAAGCAGTCGAGCAGTCGAGCAGCCAAACGCAAAAAAAAAAACACCGTTATAGTATTTATATGTCAGCCGTCGCTTATAGCGGTACTTTTGTCTTTCCACTCAGACGTTTTTTGTAAAACTAATGAAAAATTTCCATCACTACTTCGTTCACAGCCAACGCCAAAGGGGGCGAATTTTTGTGGCCTCACCACCAATGACGAGCGCAAAACACAAAGCAGCAAATATAAATAAAATTTCAAAGACTCAAAAGTGGCACTCAGAAGAACAGAGCTCAACACGACGAGGACGAAATTTTCACATCCGCATTTTATTCTTATTTAATATTTTTCTATTCCCTTTGCTGCATAACAACTGCCTATGTCGCATCTATGTTTTGTTAAAATTAAATTTCCGTCGCCTTGTCGCGATTTTATAGTGGCTCAAGAGACACTGAGCATAGCTTTGAGCTATTTTCGGTTGGCATGACTTTTGTTGCAATGCTCTTTTCGTCTGCTTATAATGAGGTAATCAGGCACGTACAGCGAATACATATGTATACTAAATGGGCATACATATTTATATATATATATATATATACATATATATATATAGGCATTTATATTGTAACATTAGATGAGATTAGCTGATTTAAATGCTTGCAAAAGCCGGCTGATTTATTTATTTCTCTATGCTCACTGATAAGGCTGGGCTGTCGCAGTTCGCATTCGTAGTTAATTCAGATTTTTAATTTTTAATAAAACTAAGATTTTTACTAACTTATTTTCATGTAAAAATTACATATTTATGTTTATGTGGTCGCTTAAGTCGTATATGTTTTTAATCTTTCCTAATTTTAGAAGCATTTTGTATTAGACTAATATCTAAAATTAATTTTTATTACTTTGTTTTTTTTTTTTAAATTCTTCTTGCATTCCATATAAATTATAATGAGATTTGAAAATTTTGCAAATGTTTTAAACTTCTGGTTTAATGAAAAGAACATAGTAAATTCAAAAAAAACATTCTTTGGCATTTATTTTTTGAAAATTATCTCTTTCAAATATTGGTCGCGGCTACGTTTCAGACGGTCCATCCGTTGAGTCCAATTTTCGATGACTCATTTGAGCATTACGACTGGAATCGAACTGAGATTGTTCGCATAGACTTAAGAGTTTATGTATCCTCAAAGGAAATACTCTAACGGTGTAATATCACAGGTGCTTGGTAGCCAATCGGCCGGCTCATAACGTGAAATTATCTGCTCACCGAAGTGTTCTCTCAATAAATCCATACCTTGATGTGATGTGTGGGAACTGACACCATCTTGTTTAAACCTACGAGATCACGAAGTTCTAGTTCAGGCATCAAATAGTCGGTTATCATGGCGCAATAACGGTCGCCATTGACATTAACGTTCTCACCAGCATTATTTTTAAAGAAATGTGGACCGATGATGCCACCGGCTCACAAACCACACCACATCGTTGTTTTTTCCGGATGAAATGGCAGTTTTCGAATCTCTTCAGGTTAGTCTTCATTTCAAAAGCGGCAATTTTGATTATTTACATATTCATTGAGCCAGAAATGGGCTTCATCGCTGAACAAAATTTGGCCCGAAAACGTCGGATATTCTTGGAACTTTTCAAGAGCCCATAGAGTCAAGCGATGTCACTTGGGAAGGTCGAGTGACTTCAGTTTTTGCACAAGCTGTATTTGTACGCTTTCAATTTTAGATCTCTACGAAAAATGATCCAAGTCGTTCCATAAGTCTGTCCGAGTTGCTGCGAACGGCGCCGAATAGACTCTACACACGCTTCGTGTACACTCTCAGCCACGGTCGCTATATTTTCTTCACTGCGTGCTGGATATAGTCTATTCGGTCGAATATTATCCAATATTGAATCCCAGGCCTCAAGATGGGTGATGGAAGCCGATCATAAGTTGAGCGAAGCGCGCGAAATACATTCTTGAACGATCATAATGAAATGACAAACAAAACTGTACAAAAACAACATGATAGCTTCCCACGACTTACGTGTGATCTGTCAAAGAGAAGCTATTGAAAACCCCACCTCTACTTGGATAGATATGCCTTACACACATTTATTTATTTCCAAAAATTATTAAATTTAGCTTTTTAAACTACAGAAAATTCGTTGAAAATCAGTTTATTTTCCAAACACTTTGCTGCAGGCAAATAATAATGACGATTAAAAGTGTATAAAAGAGAAGTGATTGGTTCTTTCTTCTGCTAAGTGTACTTTAGCTTATTTTAAAGAAAAAAGCAACCATTTGAATCTCAAAATAAAATTTAAATATATTATAAACTTTACATTCCTACACAATGAAACATACGCCATCACTTGGCACATAATTAAATATATATTATTGAAATTCTCCCACAAACAACTTAAGAGCTGCTGCTAGATTTAAATAATAAATACTTACAAAAAAACTTTTAAAATATAAAAAAAAAATTTTGTAACTGATAAGCACAACACAACAACCTAAAAAAATCGTAAAAAAAATTAATCAAAACAAAAATTTGTGCTCTTGACCAATATTTCGTACTATTTGTATATACATAGATTGTGGAAAAATTCGTTGTATGCATGGGAATGTGGATGTGTGCACATAGCAAAGCTGATAAGTAGTCGCGCCGCATAAAATAGTATTTAAACAAATCTCAAGCATTTACTCGTAGCATGTTGTTTATTTATTTATTTCTTAATTATTATTTTTTGTTTATTTTATTTTTTATTTAAAAAATATAATTTTGTAATGCTGCTGATAAACTTGCGCCACTCCAAAAAATCTATAATTCGTAGATTATCAGCTTTAGGTAATATATACATAAATAAGGAAGTAATTATTAGTTAATGAAATTCGTTTTTTTTTAATTAAATAAATATAATTTCTTAATTTATTACAAACAACATTAAAATAATTATAATTAAATGAATAATATTTTCAATAAAAGTCTTTAACAAGGCAGGAGCTTTATAGTTAATATTCACTACATTATGAAGAGCTACTAAAAAAGAAAAAATATATTTAAATCAGCTTACTATGAGCTAACTGTTTTGATAAAAATAAATGCAATACAATAAGCAAGGAAATGTAAACATTTTCACTGAATAATAGCCCAACTCATTCAAAATTTAGACAAATTCAACGTTTCTATAAGAAAATTCAGATTATTTAATAATTTTTACTAAATACAAATTCACTACTTAAATTTAGAAAATATTATAAAATAGTTTTTTCCTTTACAAATATACAAATGAAAAATTGTCTTAGATAAAAAAACGTTGCCTACAATTAGGCTCTTTATTTATCCTGCACGCACACCCAAAATATTCCCGTAATTAAATACGAGTATTGTAAGAATTTTTACTGTATAATTTTCATTTTAAATAAAAAAAATGCCTTTGTAGGCCATAAATTCCTTCTGAAATGTTTATTTTAGAAATTTAGAACTCTTACTAAAAGCTTTAACATCTTAAATACAAGAAATACTCAATCTAAAACTAGAAACGACCAACCATATCTGTGAATAATAACAAATAATATTGTTTCTACATTGTAAAAACTTCTTTTTATACTTCGCTTGCGAAAATTATTCGGCAAAACAAAAAGAAATAAGAAATGCTTTTCAAATAATTTTTTTTACAAATCCGACTGTATATAGTAACACAGGAATAATTTCATATTCATACAATGCACTCAGTTTTTTCCACAGTAACTCCTAATTGGCAGCACAAATAAAAGAAGCTCATTATTGTAGCCACTACTTACCTATTCAAACAAGCCTATGTGTACATAAAAACATAGGTCTTTCAAAGTTTTCTATTTATTCACCTTTTATGTATAGTGACTTCAGCATTGTTTCATTGTTTAGCTTGTGCGTCAGTGGGTTTACGTTAATTTTTTACGAATTTATTTTGTATTTCTTTTCACAACTGTCTGTGTAATAGATCTTATGGTTTATCTTCGTTCAATTTTTTTTTTTTAATATATACAATTTTTCGTTTCGCTACTCCCATATTTTTTCTTTTTAATTTATTTTTCTTTGCCGTAAGCAAACCTCATCGTAAACTGAAAAACTGACCGCCTCATCAAATTATAATGAGCAAAAAATTGCACAATTTCTTCTGGCGCCAAAAAAGAAAAATAAAAAAAAAAAAAATAAAACGCGTTAGCTTTTGCTGCAATCCAATTTTGTGCATTTACAGTAATTTAAAATTTTTTCATATATACTTTTTACTCATTCCCTTTCAAAAAAAGTTTTCTTTAATTTTTCTTTTGAATTGTGTGTAATTTTTTTTTTTTATTTTGCTTTCCGCTTTATACAGTAGCACTATACCATAATGTGTGCTTACATATATATGAATTTTATTTATATGTTTTTACCCTTTTTTTGCCTTACGCCAACGGCATATGATTGTTTACTTCAGTTTTTGCAAATTTTTTCCACTAATTAAAGTGAGAAATTCCCTTAATTGGCTCCGAATATTTCTTTCATATAATTCTATATTGTTGTTTTTTTGTACGCCTGCAAACTGTAAGCAGGAAAAGCCTAAAAGGATGTAGAAAAAAAATTGTAAATACACGTCTATATAAATATTTTTTTTCGCACACCAACACCAACTGTTATTTATTTGGTAGGCAATTAAATGGCCAACTATTTGCTGTTGTATATGTATGCAATGCTGTGTGTATTTGCATAACAATTTTTTTTTCATTATTTATGAAACTCATAAATTTTTAATAATAATTTTGCTTTGCTATACTCTCTTCCATATGTTTGTTCATGTATACATATATATATAAATGTATGTAGTTAAATATTTCTTTGCAGTATTGCTATTTTTTCTCTCACTATTTTCACTCTTAGCTACTGACTAATAAACACAGCTGCGCTTATTTGCTGCACGCTTACCAATCGCCCGCCACTTGACCCACCCAACTCAAGCGTAGCCACTTACGTGTATGAGTGCCAAGTTAAAAAACTGCTTATGAACTGACCTGTAAAATACTTACACACCTACATACTAATGTTGAAATATTAGTTTATATTTCACAAATATACGAGTATATATAAAGGCCTTAACACACCCACATGCATATTATTATTTTATGCTTGGCCTAAAATGGGTATATTAAGTACAACATAGTCTTCTTTGGCTACCTCTTCTTTGGCTTTTATTTACAATATTTTTCATTCAATTTTTCCAACATTTCTCTATCACTCTTGTACGTTTTTCAAACTCTCTAGTGTATGCTTCAAAGCTCAACGAGCTGAAAGCATTTCAAATCGATTTCCTTTTATCTATTATGCTATCCGCCACAATTCGCTTTTCTTTTCAGTACTTCGGCAATTATACCGTTGGACGTACGACCCTCTTTATTACAAAGCAAACAGCTGTCATACTTAAATGCTTACACAAGCACTATATATGTAGCACATATAAGTCTGTGTATATATGCATACATATATATAGCCATACTTAACTTGAGGTATCTATTTATAAAGGTCTGAAATGACAGAAATTGTGTTGGTGACGCAAGGCAAAAAGAAAGAAAATTACATTTTTGTACACAAACATAAATGCATATATATCTATGTACATGAAAAAATGTTTGTAGTCATTTGTGGCAAGTCAATGGCGGTGGCTACCTATTCAATTGAATAGTAAATAGCAGTAGGACGCTCTCGACTGCGAGCATTGAGTTGAGCGAGATGAGTGGACACTTCAAAGTAGAAATAAATCGTATTTGATAATTTATGTATGTATGGGATGTAGAAAATTGTGTGTGGAGGCAGTTTTAAAGAGCATATCTTAGACGTTCATACAAAAAAAAAAAACGATTTTTTACTATTAAAAATTTTGTACAATATTTAGCATTGTAAAAAAAAATTATAGATCTTAAAGCTGGCTTTGAAGTTTTCAATTATTATTTCCAGCCATTTAAGTAAAGGAAAACGATATTTAGCATACTTTTAGGAGTTGCATATATTGCTTAATAAAAAATAAGCCTTTTAAACTTTAACCGAAATCTCTTTAATTTGAAATACAAGTTTCACTATTTTTTAATAAAAAAAAATGTAAATATATTATTTATTATCTACCAGGAAATTAAAAAAAAAAATTCCGTAAGTTTACCAGCAAAAAAGACCCTCTTTGTGTTTAGACGTAATCTTTGTCTTTTTTATATTATATTTAGCATATAGTTCCACTTCTGAAAACAGTCTTCAAAATCGAGTGAAGTAAACTGTCATCATTACTTTTGCTGCTGAGTTTTATTGCTTCGAAACCGCTTAGAAATATTCTATAAAGACAGTGCAATATTTCCATATGCAATTTGGCATTCACTGAATATTTGTATTGGCTGTAAGTTTAGCCGAAAACCGAAGAGAATTACATGGCGAATTTCTGTTTGCATTGGCGGTGAAATTTCGTCTGACATGTCCTCAGCTATCTTACATTTTCTCAACTCCATTTTAGCCGATCGTTCTAAAATTCGACCAACGTCTGTCCGGGTTTGCTAGTATATTTATAAATTTTCTTAAACCGCAATAATTGATAACCCAAAATATTTCCGTAAGTTTTTTATACATAATTCTTTTTTTGCCAGACTGCCGTCATTTCGGGCGCTCGGTTTGCATACCAAAAATTGATTTCAAGAATAATAGCATAATAAAGATTGCGAAAATTTAAAACATAAGACTTACACATTCTTCGACTTTTATATTCTATTTAGATTTATTATGAAGTGGCGCAGCTATAATCTCGTAAGCGGTGTCTACGCCGGAAAAATATGAAGTAACGCAATTATTTTGATATAAAAATTATTTTGAATTAAATATCTATTTATTTTTGAAATATTTTTTTACAAAACTCTTTTTATGTTTTTTTTTTTAATAAAAACTTCTTATTTGAAAACGCAAAGGAAAAATGTATTTCAAACAAACACTAATTTTTTTCTTAATTATAAATTATCAATACAAATGACATACAAAGAATTTCTTCATGACACAAAATTATGGTATATTTTTTGTATAAATAGTAGTGCAAGATCCCCTAGAAAACTAAATCTTATTCAAATATCTTTTCAAATGGCTTTATTTACTTAATTTTTAGTTTTTTTTTTTTTGTTTTTTTTTATTTTTTTTATTTATTTAATTATTTATTTTTTTATTAATTTTATTTATTTAAATTTAATTTATTTATATAGTTATTTATTTATTTACTTGTTTTTTTATTTATATACTAATTTATTTATTTTTTAATTATTTATTTGTTTTCTGATTTATTTAGTTATTTATTTATTTCTTAATTTTTTATTTATGTATTTTAATTTTTTTTTATTCACTTATTAATTTAGTTATTTACTGTTTTACTTGTTTATTTATATATATATTGATTTTTTTATATATTTCTTTATTTTTTATTTATTTATTTATTAATTTGTTGTTTAATTTATTATTGATTTATTTATTTCTTTATTTTTTATTTATTTATTTATTTATTTATTTATTTATTTATTTTTTTTTATTTAATTATATATTTATTTTTTTATTTTATTTATTTCATTTTATTTATTTATGTAGTTATTTATTTATTTTCTTGTTTATTTATTTATATATTGATTTATTTATTTTTTAATTTATATGTTTATTTTCTGATTTATTTAATTATTTATTTATTTCTTAATTTTTTATTTATTAATTTTAATTTTTTAATCATTTATTTATTTAGTTATTTATTGATTTACTTGCTTATTTATTTATATATTGGTTTATTTATTTATTTTCTTTATTTTCTTATTTATTTATTTATTTAGTTATTTATTTATTTACTTGTTTATTTATTTATATAGTTAATTATTTATTTACTTCTTTGTTTATTTAGTTTATGATTTATTTAGTTATTTATTTGTTTCTTTATTTTTTATTGAATTATTTATTTATTGAATAGTTATTTGTCATTTTTCTTATTGCTTTTGAGTTAATTTTTAAGCCAAAGGAACAAAGATGTATTTTTTTATATCTCTGTCACATTTTCCTTAATTCTTTAGTTATGATTTTGTTTTATAAAAAGTTATTATATTTGGCAAAGAAATAATTAATACAGAGAAATAATATTTTAATGCAAATAAACACGTTTTGATTTAGCACTATCTATCCGGCTCGAAGGACCATGTTTTAGCGGGTGGGGGAGAATGTTTGCTGGTGCTGGCAAAAATTTAAGCATGCATTAATGAAAGCTATCGAATATCATCCAAGCACCCTAGGCTCGTTTCAAAACATGGTCTTTAACCCAATGCCATAAGAGGCATCTTACGCTGCACAGACGGCAATCGCATACCGCTCAAGTTAGCAGGGATGGGAAGACGCAAAACAGATGAGATAGTCAGATATCTGATCTGGACCATAAAATGGTAAATTCCATTGCAAACAATGAACACTTTAGCCGTATCACTTCGCTGATCATTTGAGAATTGCATTCTTGCATATATGCCAGCCAGCGTAAACATAATAGACATTTATGAATAATTGTTTTTATTCTCATTTTCTTAAGCATTTTTAAATTTTTTTCATATTTCAATTAATAAAATTTTCTTCTATTCTTTCGGCTTTCAAATATCTCTATTCAACTAACTTCTACAAATAAACAGCAAATGCGAGTACGCAATCGAATCAGCTTTTAATCCGATTGCAAGTTGGAGTTTTATGCAAAAAAAATTTTCAGTCTGCTTTAAATACAACAAAAAAAAATTAAGCCTTTATATACTATACATACGTACACGTATGTATGTACAAACTATACAAAATTTTTGAATTTCAAAAAAAAGGACGAAAGCAAATTTTTCATATTAAATCCCCTTTCAACCAAAATAAAATAAATATTTGCACACCAATTTCATCACTAGAATAACATGAAAGCTTACAGCAAAAGCTTTAAAGCAAATAATTCTATTTAAAACCTACGAAAGCGTGAAAGATATGAACAAAATACATATTTATGTATGTTCTATATAACTAGGCACTTTAATAATAGGCATGATTAAAAATAACGAAAAAAGGTGGGTCTGAGGGTGTGTTTGTATGCATACATACACGTATATCACATACACGCAATGTATATACTTTTAGAGAATTCTAGGCACAAAGAGCGTACATTAAATGTCAACAACAACAGCTTGTAAACAAAATGCAAAATAAACAAAAAAAGTTAAGCAAACACATATATTTATATATAATATATAAATATGTACATACCTACATATGTATAAATTTAAACATATACTTATGAAATTTGCATACATACACAGCTGAAGCATATAAACAAATATTGCGCGCATACACAAATATAAATATTTATTATATGTGTATGAATATGTATGCACGTGTATGTTGGCTCTTTTATGCATAGAAAAACAATATTTGTTAATAATGTCAGTGGCAGCAGCTGCAGCTGTAATGCGATTGATAGGCGCGTATGCTAAATACACTTGTGCTGTGATAAATATTTATATTACGCACAATTTTAATAAGCGAAAAAATAATATTAACATTTTTCATATTTATTATTTCTATTGTTATTTATTTTTTTTTATTATTATTATTATTTTTTCTTTTTTTTTTTTGGCAAAAATCACTTCGCTCTATCAACACTCAGCGAACAACGGCAGCTTAACGCGATTTAACTTTGCTTAACAAGTTATACAGATATTTTAAATGCGGTTGTTTAATGAATTGTTAACATGGGTATAAAAACAACAATTTTAATTGGTGTAAAAATTAAAAAATTATGTATTTATGTATTACTGAGCGTTGTAAATTTTCACACAAGAATTTTAATGGATTTACATTGTGCAAAATGATTTAATTTTGTAAATAATAATTAATAAATATATACATGTCTCTAGGTATACATTTAAAAAGTTGCGAACAAAAAATTATATTTTCTCTAGGAATTTGTGGTTAAAAATTACATACACGTAGTTATTATACTGTGTATTTGAAAATGGACAAAGAAATATTATATAATGCATTAGACTATAAAAAATCGATCAAATTAAAATTGATTTAAATAAAAAAATTATTATATATTAAATTATAACTTAAAATAAATTTTTTTTGGAGCAATAATTTTAATTAAATTAAATTTTATGTAGTACATTTTTCACTTTTCACTGATTTTAATAATGAAATTCTTATATTTATGTCAGCAAATCAAAATTATTTCATTAAGTTCGCTTAAGAAAAAACCAGTAAAAATTTCACCATAGAGCACTGAAATAAAGTATTTCTTCCGACGCCGGTATGGTAGTTACAAAGGAATTATATAACATTTTTTAGTATTTGCTTAAACCCCTTTTAGTGCTTCTTATTATTAAAAAAAAATACAAATCCTGATTAGCTATATTTTGCAGACAATACCGGCGAAGTAGCATCCAACACTACATATAATGAGCTTGTTTCTCCAAATGAGCGCCTAAAAATATGCCGAAAAAAATTAATCAAAGAAATATTAAAAACAAGTGTCCCTACATTTAAGTGCCATACTTTACCTTAGAAATGTAATAAATACTTATTGTATACTCTTTGTTTCTTAAAGAAAAAAATCCAACTTGAAAAACAAATAAAAATTAAGTCAGCTAATAATATTTTTTTATTTTATAAAAATCTAACATCAAATTCGAACATCGAAAAAAATTTTGCGCTTAATATTTTCTCTATAAAAATATAGAAACATAGATAGAAATTAGAAAACGATAAATTTCAACTCGTTTTATCCAATTCCCAGATACAAAAAATAATTGAATTCATATGTAGTGCTCGTAAATAAGCTTTGCTCTGCTCAGTAGATATCGGATAGCATTTTTAATGTCCTTATTTTTTTATCTCTTACTCACTCTCATTACAGTACATTTGGCTCCTATCCATTATTTATTTAAATAATCTTTTTTAAGTTGAAATATTTATTAATGTAAATTTATGCATCTCCGAAATGTAGGCAACATAATTTGCAAACTTAATTGAATGAAAATAACAAAGCATACTTTTTGGTGTTAAAATTAAAAATTGCTTTTATTTCATTTAAAAACTAAATTAGCGGTTACAAAGCGCCAATTATATATATTATATTTGTTGAAAAATAGTTAGGAAAAGTCGCCGTTGCAGGCATAAAAGAGTTTATTGGTAAAAAATAGAAAAAAAAAACTCATTTAATGTCATGCCTTAAGGTATCGTATACCCTGAAGATCATAAATTTTTCAAAAATTATAATAAATCAATTAATTTTTTTTTTTATTATTTTATTTAAAGACTTTTCCATTTCACAAAGTGTTGTGTATTCTTCTTCTTTTTCCTCACAACATTTTAATTTTCAAATTTAAATTTTATAGTTACTTGTTTTCCGTGTACGTATGATCATTTATTAACTTCATTTTCATAAAATATTTTCACAAATCTAACTAGTTGTTGTGTGACTCAAATAAAACTTTATGAGCATAAAACTTTTTGAAAAGTTTAGAAACTCTAATAAATTTGTGTTCAACCAAAACTCATTATTTCCTATTAACTTTTCTAATATGTGAGTAGCGTGCATGTGTATGTGTATATAAGCATAAAAAGTAGTCATATCAGAATAAATGTGCTCAACGTCATCAACGTAAATAACAAATCCTTTTTTCAGAAGGAAACATACTGCTTATTTTATGAAATTTTTATATTTCTAAGAAAAAATTAAGTGTAGCAAAACATGAAAAATAAATTAATTAATTTTAGCTTTTAGTCTTACTTTAGCACTTTAATTTAAAAAATTTAATAATACTTTATTTTCGACAAGTTATAAAATTATGAACATCAACATTAAATTTTTACAATAATTCAAATAATAATTGTAATTAAAATATTTTTCTTATTCAATTTCTCTTAAGATATTTAGGAAAAATTTATTTTTTCTTTACCAACCCAAAAAAAAAACGTAAAATAGGAAAAATAATGCAAGAAAAGTTATAAAACAACTTGCAATCCATCAACTCCATTCAACCAACTCATCAGTCAAACTTTTCACAATAACATCAATTAAAAACACTTGAGTTCAAAAATTGTTGACATTCATGGGAGTTGCTTTGTTGTTGAGTTACTGAGCAGAACCTTAATTTATGAGGTACAGCATTGATGGCAAGAAGTCAACTAACTTTTTGAACAAAATCCAAGTGAACTGGCAATAAGGAGCGCTCCTTTTCACCAACTCAACTAGCACCCACTCACCATGGCACAATAAATAATTAAAACAGTTGTTAAATTTCATTAC
Organism: Ceratitis rosa; assembly: GCA_037013455.1. Taxonomy (NCBI): domain Eukaryota; kingdom Metazoa; phylum Arthropoda; class Insecta; order Diptera; family Tephritidae; genus Ceratitis; species Ceratitis rosa. Next base: position 19,670,397 of record JAWMAG010000006.1, read on the forward strand.
ATATTGCTTTTCCATTGACAGCAAGGGGTTTGAGTAGTAGGCTAATACTTGTAGGCCATTACACACTACTACATACAGATCATGTTACTTCTCTGGCCGCTTCTATTGCCGTCAACATTGAATGGCATTATAATTTTATTTTACAATTTTCACAGCAGCCCAGCCTTCATCACTAACTTGTCTACTCACTCTCTTGCACGCTCGCCACTTTTGAATGGCACATAGTTTCAGTTATAATAAATTTGACAGTCAACTCGAGTAGGTGTATTGATTTCAATTTTAACATTTGCTACACAAATACACAAATACACAAAAAAACTCACACTGTCTAATATTTCTTTGGAGAAAATTCACTTCAAAATGCTCACTTCCACTATACCGTCAGTAGAGAGCGAGTTGGGTGACTTCCACTCATTTTGGGCATTAGAAAGTTTTTGGGGCAATAACAAAGAATTACTTTTAATTAACTTAAATATTGAGCAAAGCAACAAATGTAATTAGTAAAAGAAGCAACATAAAATGAACTTTATTTCATTGACGTGAGTTGCTTGTCGAGTCGAAGCTTGTTTACTTGACTGCGTAAATGTGTGGGTGTGTGTGTGGGTGTGTGAGGAAATGTAGTATGAAAAGTTTGCTTATTAAGTTTGTTTGCTTGGATACGCACATAAAATCACAATTAATAAAATAAAATCAATGTGAGCAAATGAAATTGGATAAACAAAAATTTATGGTTTTTAATTAAAATTGTAAAGTTGCCGGAAAGTGTTCATATTTTCAAAACTTAATGACTGAATAAGTTAGTTAATGAACGCCAAAGCTTCTTAGGCACTGGATATTAACACATTAGCGTGCATAATGTCAATTAGAAAAATGTTAAAAACGAACGCAAACAAAATAATAAAATTAAATTTTTTATTACTTTTTAAATAATATTTTTTAATTAGAGTATAATATAAATTATTCATATAAAATTATTATAACAGAAGTGGTTTTCGATAATACAAACTCATATTTAAACATTATAAAACAATATGGAAACAATTTGTTAGAGATTTAATTTTAGCATCTTAAAATTTTTCTTTTAATTTTTTTCCTAAAATGTCTACTTTTATGCTAAAAACAGATTTTCGCTAGCGACCATAAACAATCTAAATCTAAAAGGGAAAATTTGTGAAAAAATTCAATGACAACTCAATTCTTTATTATTTTCTCAAAAAGTTGCCTACATTTAGGAACAAATGCAAACTGCTCATGGATTTATACCACTTTTAAAATTTTTATTTCTAATAACTTTGTGTGCATTTTCAAGTACTAAATATTATTATTTTTTTTTTAATTATTTTACATTGCTTCATTTAGTTTTAATTTTTTCTGAAGATTACATCAAATGATTAGAAAATATGTTGCCTACATTTAGGAAAAAAGGTCAACATTTTTGGTAATTTTTTGTTTATGTAAATACATATATTATTGTTGTTGTAAAAAGTGTACATATATAAAATCAATTTTTTTTTTTTAAATATATTTTTTTTTCCATATAAATATAAACCTTTTTTTGAAATCAAATATATGATTCAAATTCTTTCTTGCCATTATATTAATTACTTTTACTAATATTCTGTGGTCATCTCAAAAAAAATAAATTAATTTGGTTTAAGGGCAAATAAAAAAAATAAATGAAAAACCTTGCATTTATTTAGGAGCAAAGGAAAGGAAAGATTTTTTCAGTGCAAAACGAAAAAAAATCAGTAATTTTTTTATAAAAACATTAAATTTTGCAAGATTTCTCTTCGAGTGTGTTTATATATATATATATATATAATTTCCAATTTGTGGTGGTGCATCTTTATGTTTTGCAACAAATGGAGGGACCTAGAGTTTATACTAAGCTGCCTCCGAACGGCTGATGTATTTTTATTAGGAGCTTTTATTTCATGTCAGAAATACACTCGGAGGGGTTGACATTCCCTACCCTGGGGCGACCGCAATTAGAAAATTTAGCTTAATTTTTTATTTAAATTAATTTTTTATAACTTTTTCGATGTTAATACGACACTAGGATTTGAACCGGAACCTTCAGAATGACAGTACGCTCTGCTACAGCAGCCGCTAATTAAACTGATTGAAAAGTGCATCTAATTTTTTTCAATATTAAAGCGTTTTTTTTTTTTAACAAATATAAATAAATTAAGGTTCAGTGGCATATTATTTCTTTTCATACCAACATCAATTTTTTAGTTTTTTTATTAAAAAATTTAATACCAATAACTTATAAATTCCACTTGACACATTTATTCAAATAAGCTGTTGAGCTGAATGCAGAAAATTATTAAAAAAACTCACTTTTGGCTAAAAATAGTTATTTTGCCTCATAAATAAATAAGCATATTTTCTATAGAAAAAAAGTGGCATTTATTAAATGAGCAGTCACTTATGCGTTGATTTATTTATTTAAAAAAATTGGCAAACATTTTAATTACATAACCTGCGGTTAAACGCGTTTCAAATATCACTTTAATTGGTAAAATAATATGAATAAATTGTAATTAAGCTCAGCAAGTAGCTAAGCAAATTAATTAAAAATTAAATAAATAAATTTCAATATTCAAAGTCATAACTGTAATATGTGTATAAAGTGTAAATAAATGAAAGGAAAATATAAATATCTAATATAATGAAATATAAAATTGACAGAATAAAAAGCGCCAAATAATTTTTTTCTAATTAGATTATTCATTAAATTTAAAATTTTTGCACTACTTTAATTTTTAAACAAATTTTAATTCTTTATATTTGTCATGAAGGTTGCTTGCATAAAGAATTGCATTTTTCTTAATAGGTTTTAAAATTTTGAATTTAATTTAAATGTAACTATACCTTAAACGCACCACAAAACCACACTTGTGAAGGCAATCAGCCCACCACAGATAAACACTGTATTTTATTCAATCAACACAAATTTTCGCCTTGGCCTTTGCCTAAAATGTGTGTGTGCGCAAGTATTAAGATAAGCATACGTACATATTAATTTAATTAAATTAAACAACTATTTTGTTTTTCAAATGTAACTGAGATTGCGAAAGCTTACCAATAGCGTACGCCTCAATGTATGCTTTGACAAACCGCAAGCCTTTAAGGCCTATCGCTCGGCTTATTTATTGAGTTTCAAATAATTATGCTGTCAAATAAGTAGAAATTATAAGGATTTATTTGCGAAGACAACATTTAAAATAAATTTATGTAATATCTAAGTGACAGTAATATAGAGTAGTGTAAGCACTGTCATTTATAAATTAAATGAAAACATATTTGTAGACAAACAACTGAATTTCCGAGTATGAAGCTATCACTTTAATGATCAAAATTACATTTCAAGATAATAATATATGTAAATAGTATTTTGTTTGCTGTGTCAATATACAAGTAGAGCAGTGACTTTAGTGAAAAGTTCTGTTGAATTTTGTAAGGAATATTTAGGACAATTCTTGGCTCAAAATGATATAAAATCAAACTTATTTACAAATAAGCAAACATATACATAGGTATATGTACGTATCAAATAACATTTTTTTATTAATAAATTTTAATTAAATTTCATTTTATAATAAAAGGTATATTAAAAAGTATTTTATTATTTTTGTATTAATTAAATTGAAGCCTGCATTTGCCATAGTTAGAATTCTCCGATTTATATCAAATAAGCAGTGTTTTTCTCGATAAGTTTTCGACATTTTCAAGGTAAAGCTATTATGTTTCTCATATAAACTCTAGTCTCCATTGCCAGAAAATTGAGAGAATCGCTTTTCACACGCTTTGCTTCAGGCTGATGCTTCACCAGTCAAACTATTCAAACTGGACAGGAGCAGTAATGTTTAGTTCTTTGGCAAACGAAACAATGCTCCCATGATGTTCAGGCTCCACGATTTTCATTCTTTTATCGACAGTTTAGACAATTGGCCGTCCACGCCGTGGATTATCTTATACATCAAAAATGCTGGAACGTAACCGACGAAATCAATATTGAGCCTGATTGATTGTTACAGTAACAGGGCTATAACCACTGCTCCCATTTTAAGTTGTTTGGATTTCGTGTCTGCTTTTATTCAAGGAAAGAGTATATCGTATATTTTCTTTGGTGGCTGACATACGCTTAAACGCTACTGACCTAAGTGATCAAGACTTCTCCCTTTTTAGTACAAAATATCATCTTCATATTTTGCCATCTATAGCAAAAATAATGAATTTTATTTTAATATTTACATTTTAAGTATTATGCATTTAATTTAATTAAATTCAAAAATTTTGAGAATTGTAATTAATTGCTTTCTTAAATCTTTACCATTACAGGCGCCGTAGGTGGTGATGGCGGTGATGATGGCGATGATAAGGAAAAGGCAGAGGAGGAGGAGAGAGAGCGTCAGGAGGCCATACGTGAGGCCGAAGAGCGACGAAAGGAGAAGCATCGTAAGATGGAAGAGGAGCGCGAAAAGATGAGACAAGATATACGTGATAAGGTAAGTTTAAAAAATAAACAATATACATAGGTGTGCTAGTGCTATAAAATACGAAGCCAAAATTTCAAATATATGTCCATCAGTTCGTTGAAGGTATATTACGCAGCGACAGGAATTGAAATTAATTGTAAACGAAACTACATTATCATAATTTGGGTTATAATGATATACATATAATAGAAAATTCCTTTTTAAAAATAGTGATTATATTTTAATGCCTTCACGACTAGATTTCGTTTGGGCTTAAACGTCTGTATTTGGGTTAGTGCTCAGCATATTTTTAATGCAACTTTCTTCTTAGAAAATAAATATTAAATTAAACAACAATTTTAAGCAACACCAGTAGTTTGAGTAATACTTTTGCTACAATTAAATAACAAAAAACATTAACAAAAAATTTCCACTTTAAACATTAAATGGTTTATGGCGAAAACCAGAAAACTATTATGAACAGACTAAAAATTATAACAAAAATCTGCAATTTTTTTACACACTGACAACACTCCCTGAGTTACACAAAATCATATGTACACATACACAAACGTATAGGTATATCTGAACTCCCATCATTAAGTGGCAGCGCGAGTAAAGAAAATAACCGCTTAAGCCGACTGCATGCGAAGTAAACTTTTACACAATTTTACACAAAACCGCCGACAACACGTTCAATTTGAGAGCAAAGTTTTTGAGGGCAGCAAAAGTTGGCAGGAAATATAGTGAGAAAAAAGCCAAAAGCAAAGGAAATATAGACAAAAAGTCGTGGTGTACGAAGAAAAAGTGCAACACTTGCATCACATATATATGTATGTATTTGCATATTTTTTTTTAATGGAAAATGTAACAACGGCCGACAGCTATCAGCAGTTAATTTATGCAACGAATTTGGCTATTATTTACTTCATGACACCACTTTACACTGTGGTTTTCGCATTTGTTGTTGCATGTGCTTAAGTTATTTGTTAGCCGCTATTTTAGCTACTCAACTTCTATTGCTATCAATAGTAGCACACAAATTATGTGGTAGATATAATCAGCGTTGGCTTACGTAATATAAATACATACATATGTATTTAGGATAATAATTTCTTCCATCTCTTTTTTTTTTTTTTTTTTTTGAAAACACATATTTTTCATAATATTTTATTTATTTTAATCAAAATAATTTGAAATATATTCTCAATATCTTTCTTATCATATTTTTTTTTTTTTGAAAAAATATTATATTTACAATAAAAATGGTTTTATCAGCACAATTTATTTAATTTCTACAACTTTTACGCAAAATATATATTAAATTCACAAAATTTCTTACCAACTTTAAATCCATTCAATACAATTCATTCACTATTTTTTTACATTCATTTTCCCTCGCCTTACTTAAAAGTTTCAAAAAATACGTCGTAGTAAATTTTTGTCAACTAAACGTGAAAACTTTCTCATTAAAAACTTTTTACACAACGTAAGTTCCCGCTAAACTTTTGTTTTACACATGGAAATTTATGCATGTATTTTTGTGTTAACTTGCTATATTTATTTATTTCGATTATATCTTTTGTTTTTGCTACTACAGTGTTGTTTTGCAAGTTTTTTGATAATAAAGTTTCTTACATAAAAAAATCGCGAACTTTTTAGTTGAAAGTTTCCTGCCACACAAATTTTACTCATATAGAAAATCTTGAACGTTTTCCTACAAACATTTCGCTCCCGCACATATAACAGTGGAGTAGCAGCACTTTAACGCAGGTTAGATTTTTGTGCGTGCAATAGAGCAACAACACGTGCTTCAAGTTTTACCACCAAAATTTCTCTTAAATAATCACTGCCTTTTTTGTCACTTTCTCTAGTGATAAATGGTTGTTCTTTCGCTTAACAGACACTCCCCTATGCAAGCCAGTGTTGGGGAAAATCATTGCATAACATCAGGCGCTTTCATGGTGTTGCAGCAAGAAATTTTATAGATAATAGGTATATTTGGAAGCATAGCGGAGGTATTGAGTGGCAAATTTAATCATATTTAAATTTTATTAAAACTTTTAAAGTAAAATTAACAACTACACGCAAATCAATATGCGTTTCAGAAGATTAGAGTATAAAAGGTGAATTCATAAAAAAATAAATAAATAAATAAATAAATTGAATATTAAAATTAGCTGAATAATTTCTCAATTTTTGAAGGTTTGCAAAGTTTGGAACTTGTTCGTCGGCCTCCGCCGCTTTATTGTTTTTTGCCGAGCATTACCCTAGTTGACTAGCTTGTCAAGCTTTCCATACTCACGCATCTCGACCTCTTTTTTTCACTCTTCAATTCTCTTCATTCCACGATGTTCATATGTAGTCTAGTAGCTATAATAAAACATTTTAAAATATTTCAGAAAAAATAAGACAATTTAAAGAAGATATATACAAAAATGCAAATATAAATTAAATAAAAATGTGTGCTGAAATGTATGAAAAGCCAGCGAATAGTGCACGAATTTAAGAATATGTGAAGAAAGAAATAACAAAATCAACGTTTAACTACCTTTTGTAGTTCAAATTGACTCTAGTAGGGAGTCCTTTTCATGAGCGACTCCCTAACGGAGTCAGATTGATCTCCTTGAAGGCTAATCAGCAGAGAAAACCAATTAAAGTGAATAAGAAGTTATATACACGTATGACGTGATTCTAAAAGTATGATGCCGCGTATAAAAACCGGTGAAAAATGTGATTATTTTTGAGTGATTTTTTAAAAGAAATTATTTTTTAGAATAAGTGATTTTTTTTAGAAAAATTAACTTTTTTTGAGAAACCGTATTTATTAAGAAAAAGCAATTAAGTTTTGGAAAAAGTGATTTTCTTAGAAAAATTTGTTTTTTTAGAAAATGTGAATTTATTTTAGAAATAAATTAGTTTTAGAAATAGTGATTTTTCAAAAAAAAAGGAACTGTTATTTAAAAATAAAGTGATTTTTTCAGAACAAAGAATATTTTTTCGAAAACAGTGATTTTACAAAAAGTTACTTTTTTTTAGAAAAAACTATGTCTTATAAAAAAAGTGATTTTTTGTAAAAAAGTGATTTTGTAAAAAAGTGAATTTTGAAAAAAAAAAGTGATTTTTGAAAAAAAGTGATTTTTAAAAAAAGTGATTTTTTAGAAAAAGTGATTTAAAAAAAAGTGATTTTTAAAAAAAGTGATTTTTAAAAAAAGTGATTTTTTTGAAAAAAATATTTTTTAAATGAAAGTGATTTTTTAGTAAAATTATTTTTTAAAAGAAAGTGATTTTTTTGGAAAAAGTGATTTTTTAGAAAAGTGTTTTTAATGATTTTTATAAAAAAAAATTTACTTCTTAGAAAAGCATATAGTTCTTTATAAATAGATTTATTTACTTTTACCATTCGTATAATATTAATCGTAATAAAAAATTATTTCAAAATTTGGTATATGGTTTAATTTTACGCTTAAACTGATATAAAACAAAATTGAAATATTTTAAGATAATCTTCCTATAATTTACGAGCGTAGCAAAAATCGAGAAAAACAAAGTGAATTCGAAAGAAATTGTCTTATATTAACAACATAAAATAAAATAAATTATTCAAACAATTTTTTTAACTTAATTTTTTTAATAAATTATTCAAACAATTTTTTTTATAGCGATATCATTTGAATACCGAAACTAAAGCTTAGTCCTTTATTCCTTTCTAGTAAAGTAGTGACGCAGCCCACCTTGTGAATATTAATATAATAAATCTTCAGCTCGTTTTCATCTTAATTAACCATATTTTAATATTTTAATTTGCCAACTTGGAACAGCCATGCAAAGTTTAATTAATTATTTTACTAAATATATGTTCTTAAAAATATTCTTAAAAAATATGTGCATTTTCTACAGCACAAGACTCAAAAATAAATCTTCATACCAAAATGTAACACCAATGATGAATGAGCTACCTCAACTCAACAAACTCCGCTCACAGCTCCAACACTCATTGCGTTGTCTTCCATGTCTCACCGTCAGCACTAGAGCTCTTCACTAACTTCACTCTTAATTAACCGTGCACAAGTTTAATTAATTACCGCAAATATGCATATAAATATATATATATATATGTTTATTATGTACTACTTAGGTCACTTTAAGTTTTGCCTACAAAGTAAAAGCATAAAAAGCTAATCCAACACAAAAACACTCAAAGCGGTTGTATACATATATGTATGTGTATATATGTATATATTCCTGGTAATGTGTTGTTTATAAATAAAACTAAAGTATGTGTTGATATAATAAGGAAGCGTTAAAAGAAAGCTTCTCACCTACATAGTATGTACGCTTAATTATAGCTCAGCATGGTGGCAGTAGAATTTTATACACACTTACATACATACCATACATACTCGTATATTGTGTAGGTATGTATGAAATTAGTGCTCAGCAAAAATGAATCCAGCAATAAAGGCAACAACAACGTAATAAATTAGATATGTTTGTCAAAGTAACAGGGAATTGCTAAACAAGCAAAGTCTGAATAGTTAAACAAAGTCAGTGGACTTGAGTACGATAGCCTGAGCGAAGCTCTCAACTGCGTGTAAAAAGGGAAAATTTGATTTTCTTTTTGTTTCGAACTAACATATTTCACAAAGCTAAATATGTCTTTATAATTTTAATAAGAATTGTTGCTAAAATAATGGAATTTTTTACTTACCAAATAAAATACATATAATTTATCAAGAATAGGCAAAACCGTCGAAGTTTTATGGAAATTTTACCCAATACCCGTCTGAGGTCATTTCACTAAGACTTCTTAAATGCCTAAATAATGCGTTCCAGAACTTTTTGTGCAATTCAAACCACTTTCATATTCGATGAATTACACTAGATTATAAAAATCATTGTAGCCTTGTGTGCTCAAATATTGGCTTACTTCTGCTATGGTGCAAAATTCTTCACCGCAAAATCTTTACCGTAAATACAAGAATCATTTGAGAAAATTTTTCCCCTTACTTTATTACATCATCACCAGGTTCGTACAGAGTCATATCATAAATAAAAGAAGTAAAGTAAAGACAGCTTGAGGACAGTTTGAAAAGGTGGTTGAAATTCCTACTTTGAAGATAGTGAAATTTTTATTTGTTTTTTAATTGGCGCTTTGTAATCGCTGAAGCGGTTTTCGGCCTCCACTTTGTGATGCGCATCTTGATATTGTTCCAATAAATGGAGGAACAGTTTATACCAAGCCACCTCCGAACGGTTGATGGTTTTTTTATGACGAGTTTTTCCCAGAAATTCACTCCGAGGGCTTGACATTCCATGGTGAAGGGCGACCGCAATTAGAAAAATTAGTTTTCTATAATTTTGGTTGTTAGTCGGGCTAACACTCAAACCCTGGCTCACCGAATGGCATTACGCATTGCTCACCACTCAGCTTATGTGGCCACGAAATTAAGTCCAAGAAGAGAGGACCAAACACAACTCAGACTCCTTGCATCAAAAAAAAAAGGTCGCAGTGTAGAATACCCAACCATAAGTCCAACTTATGCGCTTCACGTTTTTTTTAATCTTCTAAGCTGATATGGATCTTTCAATACAAAACGCTAAAGTTAAAGTTTTATAGAAAAATGCTTTTTATTGAATCTCGATTGATAATTTTAAACACTGATCGGATCTTTCAAAGACTTTTTCATAAAAACCGTCAAATATCGCATTTAATAACAGAAAGGCTACCCTCTAGTATATGGAGCTGCAATCAGCTGTAAACTAAGAATTAAATACTAAAATTTTTTAATGAGGTTTCTGCATGAAGAGTATTAAGGTGAGAACAGGAAAGTATAATGGCTTCCCTAGACCGCTTACAGATTACAGGTCTCGATATGCTAATTATTTAATCAGAAACCATATTCAAATCAACTAACTCAAATAGTTTAGTAGCTCACAAACTAAAATAGGAAAAAAGAAATTCGGAAATATATATATATTGCTCTTATAAATATACTATGTGAATTTCTAGCAAGATATAAAAAATCTCCTCATAACATTAAACACCTTTCACCATTTGAAGGTGGCTTTGAGGTCAACAAATTATGCAAACTTCCAGCATTCATTAATTGGGTTTGTGATGATCTACGAACTTTTAATTGTCCGACTATACATCAGCTTCATACTAGTTGTATACCAGTTCATATAAATTAGTTAAAATACCAATTTGTTCATACGGGATACGTACATATATGTATCTGAATTTGTGTGTTCATTCAATATCATGCTGGCTAAGCATTCTTCAATGACATGTATTGGTCAAGGGGAAATCGATATGTGTATAATTAACTAAGTGACAGCCTACTTTTGTACATACAAACACATACATATGTATGTATGTTCAATAATACATAAACACGCTATACACGCTATACACGCAAAATCTCGGTCAAATTGCTCAAGTGTAAGCAGTAAATGTGCGAGTGCATAGTAAATTTGTCATAAAGCATAATACCGAAAGAGCGTCGTAAGAAAGAAACAAAAAAAAAAAAACAGAGAAAAAATATAAAGAACGAGAAAAACAGAAAAATTGATGCGCATAACTGTAAATGCTAAGAGAATAATAAAGAAACGAGTACAGCCATTGGCATTGATTAAGCGAGAAAATGCAAAAAAAAAGGATAAGGCGCGCACGCAAGAGGCAGTTTAAGTGTCCAGCAATGTCAACCTATATCATACCTGCCTAGACTTACACCCTTTTGAAAAAAACAAAATCCTCAAAGCTATTTGAAGCCTTTTATTCGTTTCTCTACAGAGGCAACTGAGTGCTGAGTAGAACATAAGTGCAGTCGTGTTGTGTTGTAGGCATATTGGTAGAGTTCACATCACGGTAATTCTGCTGAGCTCTGCTCTTTATGTTTTGGTTTATGCTGTTATCGTTGTTGTTGTCGTTGTTGAGAGTGTGAACGCGATAGGGCTGTAAAGTGACACAAACGCCATTTTATGCGCGCATTAAACGCCAGTAAGCACAACCTACAAACGACCTTGTGCAATCGCCGCGCGCAGCAGGGTGGGCAGATCGACAAAGTCTGCTGGTAAATGGGGAAAATGACCTTAAAGCGCAAATAAAACAAAATTCAATATTGTAAATTATTTTTTACATAACTTATGCTCAAAGTGACATATAGTTTTTCATGATAAGCTGGTTTTGAACTAGAAAGTATTGAAAAAACTGGCACGACATTTGAACAAAGAATACATTTGACTCTAATTACAAGGGAAAGTGGAATTTGATCACTTATATTGCATTTTGTAGACTGACTGTTTGTAAAAGAAGTTTAAAATTTTTCTAGTAGAAACTTGGTCCGGGAAACATACACAAAAGATTATAAAAACCGTAGAAATAGAAATCGTAAAATAAAGACTTAGATTGATTTAAGAAGACCGGAGAAAATTTTACGAGCTGCAAGCATAAACTAATATCAGTCTTGGTATGAAAAAGAAAAGTCATTTAAGATATTCTATTGTTAGGATAAATTACAAATTTTCGCTGACAAAACTCACTTAAGTAACCCACTTTGATCTACATAAAAACTAGTCGAGTGAAATAATTAAAACGAGCCGACCCTAATCATCTTAGTATTACGAAACATTGAAACCACAGCTTTTGTAATTAAAACGACCTCGCTCTACATAACACGACAGTTTATAGAGAAAACCTCCAAGCGCCATTGTCGACTCGAAGGTAGGTAGTTGTGCCGCTCCCAAAATGTTAACCGCTCAATTAGCGTCAGATATAACAAAAAATCTTCACCGTTATGTTCAAACCATTTGGTGTTCTGATTTGAAATTGCTATATCCGCTATCTTTGTAGACAGTTACTCAAGGTTTCGTACCTACTGCTGCCAGTTTATAGCCCCGCATTATTATGGCTGTAGGTCTGTGCAGGAAAAATATCTATTTAATAAGTACTCAATTCTTAACCCGTCACACTTGTGCTAGATCTGTTTCGTTATCTTAGAGCTGGATATGGATTTCAATTTTTTATAAAATACATATGAAAAAGAAGCTCCCGATTTGTCCAACTCGTTGTAGAAAATATTCCTATATCCGGTGAAGAAGATTATGGATAGTTTGAGTAGACCTGCCAGCTAGCTCAAAGTCTTCCGACTATAGTTGACGACGTTGGAATTTATCTGTAGTGACGACAAGGTCAACATTGTCAGCTAGCTTTTTTTTGATGTTGTTGTTGTTATTTTTGTTGCTAAAAAGTGTTTCTCAAAAGTCTTTTTGGAAATGTTGGGGAAGGGACACCTATGATGGAATAAAAATCCTGGTCGTTCTACTATAAAGACTTTCACGAGAACTATCAGATTTTAGTTTACGACAAACATGCCTTAGCATGTCCTATCCAGCAGGGCTGACTTGCCTGTCTTTGTGTACGAATGCTTTCTATATCTTCGACTTGCCCTTGCTCTGTCTTGTACTTAAGCTTGTAAAATGTTAGCTTGGTTCGGTAAGCAATAAAAGAGAAAGATAGAGAGAGACCAAAAATAGAGAGAGGGAGGAAGAGAAAAATAGAGAAGGATGAAAGTGAAAGAGATATTGAGATAATTAGAGTTTTGAGATGGTATTCTTCTAACTTGCTGGACTATTCTACTCCACTAAAATCTGAAGGATATCTTCACTTGGATGCAACTACTGAAAGAATACAGTTTTATTTATTCAAAATGTTTGTGAGCCGGAACATAAAGATTTAGTTTATATAGGCTGAATTCTTAGCTTTTATAAGGAGTAGAGCTCCTTCTTTGAGACTAAAGCTAACCCAGGTTTGTTAATATAAATACTCAACATAATATCTATTAAATAATTTAAAGCAAAGTACAAAAATGGGACGACTTCACTGATTTTAGCGTATGTAATTCAGCTGATCTAAATCAAATCAAATCTATCCATTGTGAAACATCATAAACTTAACAGTAAAAAAATACCAAAATTTATATTTCAAAACTTTCAATCTATTGAGTCTCCAAAATTTCTTCCGAGCAACTGTCTTAATTAACACTGCTGTTTTAATAAGGTTTTTGAGCTGGTGTTAATGTTTCTAGAGAAACGTCTTATCTAATATATGTATGCCTTTCGGCCGAAAACCGCTTCAGCGGTTACAAAGTGCCGCTCAATAAGTCTTTGTCTCACTCTCCCGTAAATCTCTCTCACGCACTTCACTTTCTCGTACTATTTTTTTTTAACAATTTCACATTTAATTTTTTTTTTTTTTTGTATAGGTATAATGACTCAATAGGAAACTGCCAATGAATGCTGTATAAGCATCAGACATAAGACATCAAAATACAATCATTCAGCCATTTCGTTCGAACTCACTTACTACAAAATATCATTCTGACTAATATATATATATATGTATTGTATATAAGTATAAAAAATCACCGAAAATTATTTTCTCAGAAATACTCCGTAAGTCTACTTGACAAGAAACTTAAGTTGAGCAACAATGACAATAAAAAATATTCATAATACCACAAAAGCACCTACACCAAAGCTTTAAGCTAAGCAGTTTCATAGCCATGACAACGACACACATACCCGATCAACGGAAATGAATTGCAGCCGCCGGGGCTGACAGGTAGATATACCCCGCTATAAAATCAATCACTAGAACACAATGACAAATCGTAGACTGCCACGCAGTCATATAAGTAAATATGCAGCATACTTACCTGCATACATACAGACAGACAGACAGTAAGTACTTATGGAAATACTCTCAGCTAAAAACGGTTGACATTTCGTAGAAAAAAAAAACGAAAAAAATTACTTGCTTGAGGAGCAAAAATAAATGTATACCTATATTTAGAAAAGTTTGACAAAATGTCAAGTTGTAACATCAAAAGCCCTCAACCGAAACTGGGTTAAGTAAAATTTAATTCAAAAAATGCGCAATCACATTACCGTGATAAGAAATAATGCAAAAAAAAAAAACACAATACAATGACTTACCTGACTTTGTAATATTGACATACATACACACAGATACATGCAGATACATACATACAAATCGTATTACAAATGTATTTAATAGTCAGCTAAGGGAGCATTGGTTACATGGTTGCCATGTCTCACATTGCAGATCTCTTGAAAATACCACTTGTAAGCCACTCGTTGTTGAATCGAGCTGTAATGTAATTCAATTTGTGTCAACAGAAAAGTGATGGCAAAATTGAGAAAAAGAAATTGGATTGTGAAAATAATAACAATAATAATCAGAAAAGTAAATAGAAATCAGTAATCTTTGACATTGTGGTGGTGGCCTTAAAGAGTGAAATGGAAGGGTAGTAAGAAGAGATTTTAGAAATATGTACCTACGTACATATGTATGCATAAAAGCTTTAAAATTGTTCTAAAAAATTTGCTTAATAATTTTCAATGAATTTGCTTAAATTTTATGAAAAAAAAAATCAATGGCAAAACTTATAATATTTATTTCTCCCCACCACTTACTCATTACAGTACAACATAAAGAAAAAGGAAGAAGTTGTCGAAGCCATGCCCCAAGAAGAACCCAATCCGCTGATGCGAAAGAAAAAGACGCCCGAAGAGTTGGCTGCCGAAGCGGAACAGGAAGAGTTGGACGATTTTACAAGTAAGTTCACCAAGTTACCATAAAAATGTTAAAAAAAAAACATTTCTTATAAAAAAAAAATAAAAATTTATACGCACTTCCTTTAAACACTAAAAGAAAAACAAATACTAAAGCCTCGTTGATAAATTTTTGCACAAAAAACACAGTGGAAAAAATTATCTTTGAAGCGCACTAAAAACGAGATTCTTTCCTAGAAAAAATAAAACAAAAATAAAAAACTTACTTTAACTCAACAACAACTACTACTACTAACTATCAAAAATACTACTAACTTCTACTAAATAAAACTAAACCAACACATTAATGCTACTAATACTAATACTAATGCCACTTTTACTTCTCTTCAATGTTAGCTAGTTTGATGTGTGTGCCGCAAATAGTATTTTTTGGAGATTTTATTTTTTTAATTTATTTTTATTTTATTTTTAATTTTATAATTCAGTTTACTAACGATTTCATGCAACTCTATTAACTATCGCTTAAATTATTTCAATACTTACAAACTGGAAATAAAACGCTACAAATAAAATTTAAACTTACGCTCAAAAAACTACAAAACACCTTCCAGCTGAGTAGTTTAAGTACAAATAACAATGCTATGAAAAAAATTCCAACACATATACTGCAAAAAACTTGCCTTCGAACACTTGTAGTTTCATAAGACATTATAAATAAATTAGAATAATAACAATTAAACACCGATAATATTGAGAGGACTATGTGGAAGTAGAAGGTATGGAGTTACCTAAGCAAAATGTGCATATCAACTTAAATTACCCCTACCATGGAAACGCTTAAAACAATGTATAAACTTTTGTATTATATAAAAAAGCAAAAGCAGCAATCGAATGGTGTACAAAGTTTGAAATCTTACCAGTAAAGATAACTACAAAAATAAAATAACCCCATTTGGACGAGATATACTTCTAATAACATAAACGTGCGTGTATGAGTTTCCTTGTATTTATAACCGAGCTTCTATACCCTATACTCTAATACCTCATGCCATACTCAAAATGATGCTGTTATCCTGTAAATCCTGTTCAGCACTAAAGTAGCTTTGCAAATGAACACGAGAGTGGAGCGAACAAGACAAATAAACAACCACAGCAGCAAATGGAACACGGCAGACAAAAGTAAACTGTAGTCAATAAATATATACAAAGAAGAACCATTGCTTAAACAAAAACAAATCAAAGCGTTGGACAACTAAGTGCTCTTCTGGCGAATACATCAAGTGTAGAAATGAATTATACCATTCAATGCGTTCTATCCCTACACTTTAACTACTCAACTACTATTTATTTACTTATATACCTTTTCATTAAGTGTTTTACTACACTTTTCGTATCATTTGTATTATGTTTGGTAGAATTTTTTCTACTATTTTTCTTTACTATTTTTTTTACTATTTTTTTTTTAATTTCATTTTTCCCTCCCTCTCTCTCGCTCTCTAACGGGTTGTGTGTTTTTGTCAAGATTTTTATTTCCACTCTTTTCACATATACCACTCTACAACGCTTCACAAATTAACTGTAATAGCAAAAGCACTCAACTAAACTACTAAACTACTACTAATTTCAGTTTGAGAGAAAAAAAAAACAGTCAGCTACTATACAGAAAACAAAAATAAATGAAACACTAAAAGCAACCACTAATTGTTAAGGATGTAACTCGTATAAAATAAATAAATAAATATACTAACTAACTAAAAACACCTGCAAATAATAAAAGTGAAAACAACAACACTGAACAGTTACAGTTATAATGTTTTGCTGCTGTCAATAGAAACAAGTTGCGCAGCAGTAGCAGCAGCTGTAAAACCGTTAATTGTGTGCTATTTTTCTACTACTAATCCTTTTGAAGTTTTAGTATTTTTACGTACATACGTGTATGCAAATTTGTCATGTGTGTGCATATATGTATCTCTATATAATTTTTGTTGGATTTTATTTTCCGCTTGATTACTCTTTCAATTTTTAATGCACGTACTCGTATATCGTCTATCATCTATATTGATTGAAATGGCAACTAATACTTTTCGAAACGAACTGCATAGAAAATTTAATTACAACAACTTGTTTAGAAATAATTGAATAAATTGGTTTCTATTTTAGTGCTACTGATATGATTATTGTT
This sequence comes from Ceratitis rosa, assembly GCA_037013455.1. Lineage (NCBI taxonomy): Eukaryota > Metazoa > Arthropoda > Insecta > Diptera > Tephritidae > Ceratitis > Ceratitis rosa. The sequence goes on from JAWMAG010000006.1 coordinate 19,687,662, forward strand.
GTACGACTTATTTGGAATTTTTTTGTAAAAAAAATATATTTTTAATTTAACAGAATTCGCTAATAACACCGCCATAAGTGCAGTAAAAAGCTAAAAATAGTTTAAATTAGGACAAATAAAAAATTAACTTAATTCAAAAATAAAGATAGAAAGCATTAAAATATTAAAAAAATAAACTATATTTTCTTAAGATTGTTTTGAAAATATTTGTTAGGTTTCAACAGTCATATATATATAATATATAATATCAAATGAAATTGCTAGTTTAGTAAATGTGATCCTATAAATATGAGCAATCCTCGGCTAACCACGAGATTTGGGCTTTCCCATAAATGCACTACAGAAAAGTACTCAACTAGGGTTGTATACTCCATAAATTTTTGCAGGCTACAAGCAGCATATGATTAGCGTAGAGCGTATATCTGTGATGTAAGTAAAGTACTCGTATACTAAATACTCAGAGCTATCAGAACAATTAAAATAAATAAAAGAGGTAAAATACTATAAATAAAAAAAAATAACACAAAGCAAAAAAAAGAAATAAGTATAATAAAATAAAATAAAACATAATTAAAAAATAAAAATAAATAACGTAAAACAACAAAAAATAAAAATATATATCAAAGAAAATTGAAAAAATAATACACAATACAATAAAATAAAATAAATTGAAATAAAACAGCATTAAGCTAAATAAAATTAAAGTGGAATAAAAAAAAATAAAATAAAAAATTATTAAATAAAATTCAAATAAATTAATATAAATTAACTTAATTAAATGAAACGAAATGAAATTAAATTATATTAAATTAAGCACATAAAAAAAATTTAAGTAAAAAAACCAAAGAAAAAGATTAAAATAAAATATAAAAAATTAAAATTAAATTAAAGTAAACTAAATTTTATAAGTAAATATCATAAAACGTAATAATAGAAAATATAATAAACTCAAATAAATAAATAAAAAAATAAAAATTAATAAATCAATATATAAAATTTAAATAATATAAAATAAAATCAAATAACAAATAATAATATTAATATTAACTAAGACATAATATTAAATTAAATTAAAATAATTGTAATAAAAAATATAAAATAGTAATTAAAAATAAAAAATAAAATAAGATAAATTAAGGCAAATAAAACAAATTTCAAAAATTAAATAGATAGAAAATTAACTTTTATACATTTTATTTTATATATATAATATGAAACTAATTTAAACAAAAACACACCAAATCGAAATAATTTAAATTAAATTGATGAAAAATAATTATAATATATAGTTAAATTGAAATAAAAAGTTATTAATTTAAATTTATTCAAAAAGTTTTAAATTATTTATTTTATTATATTTTTTTATTATTATTATAAAATTCATGACGAAATGGCAACGACCGCTTGAAAACCTAAAATCCGTCTCTCAAATACATAAATAAACCCTTAAATTATAAAACTAAACAACTTAAATTATGTACATATACCTATTCTAAAAAAAATTAAATAAACTCTAGCCTTACATTCTCCCTTCTCTTATGGGTAAAGATGTTGTAAGCATCAGCTACATCAGTTAAAGTAATTTGTACTACACACTAGTGTCCACATGAACATACTTTCGCTGCTTGCTGCACTTAATTTATTATGTAAAATGCTACAACGGGAACATAATGAAATATTAATGAGTTTCTATGGGACATACGAAATGTGCAAGCGAATGCACATAATGGACAAAAGGGAGACTACAAATACACACATACACATATACATGCATATATAGGTATTTCCAAGGATCCCATTGCTCCTTGCTGATTTAGTATGATGATAATGAAAACAACCGCCTGCAGCCTGCAGCCACAGCACCACCAGCTGAGAGTAGGATGCTTAGTCAAATAGCATTTAAGAGGCAAAAAAAAGAACGAAATTCAAAGAAAAATAAATAAATACAAGAAAGGCAGAAAACAAATTAGAATGACCAACAATGGTGCAGGAATGCAGATGAAATTTTTTGTAAGCATTATTTTCTCAAGCATTCAATTATACATGAATTTATCTCATTGGATTGCAATTGCAAACCCACTTGAATGGCAGTTTGAGTGCGCCTGAGCGTATACGTAATCAGAAGCACTTTTCTTGCATTTAAATTGAAAATTTACACTTGTTAACTACGCTAAGACATATAACAACAAGAAAGTGGAAAGAAACTTAATTTAATCTAAAATGAAAAATAGAGAAAGAGAAGCATTTCAACTTAGAAAACAAGTAAAGTGAAAAAGAAAAGACAAATTCAAATGAAATGAAGAAAAGCACACAAAGTCCACAAGTGTCTTAATGCAGTT
>JAWMAG010000006.1:19695000-19855000 GCA_037013455.1 Ceratitis rosa
GTGCTCTCTTGACACAACTCTATTTTGATGTTGAAATTTGTTTATAAAACAAAAAAGTACACCACACGATAAATAGAAAGATGAAAATGAAATAAAAGTAAATAAACACACTAAACAAACTTTCTACTAACTACTACAAAAATTACTACTATTTTCTCTACAATATACTACTATTCTACTCTACTACTAGTTTCTAATACTATTCTACTAGTACTATCAACTACTACTAATACTACTATTAGTACTATTACTAATACTACTACTGACACGACTACTACTATACTCTCACTACTATTAGTAATATTCTTACTACTGGTACTACTACTACTACTACTACTACTACTACTACTACTACTTCTACTACTGCTACAACTACGACTACTTATACTACTAACTACAACTACTACTACTACTACTATTACTACTACTACTACTACTACTACTACTACTACTACTACTACTACTGCTACTACTACTACTACTACTACTACTACTACTACTACTACTACTACTACTACTACTACTACTACTACTACTACTACTACTACTACTACTACTACTACTACTACTACTACTAATACTACTACTACTTCAACTACTATTACTACTACTACTACTACTTCTACTACTACTACTAACTATTGCAGTACTACTACTATACTCTTACTACTACTATTACAACTACTACTACTACTATGCTCTTACTACGCTTACTACTATACTAGTATAACTACTACTACTACTACTACTACCACCACTACTACTAAAAGATTTTAAACCATTTGTTTAAGTGTGTGTGTCTGTATGTCCTTACTATACGTATTGTAGTCTATCCTACAATAACACGCTTATTTATTGCTGTTTCCATTACTCAATTTCTTCTTACAGAACTGAAAAATCAAATAGAAACGCAAGTAAATGAGCTAAAAACTCAAATAGAGGGAAAATGTGTCATGCAGTGATATGTCATCATATGATTATGAATACCAAAATATACCTACATAATATATAAACAGAAAACAAATGAAAAACCCAAAAAAGAAAAAAAAAAAACAAAACAATATTTCAAAAACAACAACAACCAACACAAATAAATGAAGTAACAAAATGAAAAATGCTAGAAAATATATATACTACATATAGAGCAAAGTATAACAAATCTATATATATATATATGTATATATATAATATACATATAATATATACATATATAAAAAACATATATAATTTATAACAAGGCAAGACAAAAATAAATACTCCATAAATAAATAAAAACAACAACAAACCATACTTAGCAAAAATTAAAACAACAACAAAAAATTTTCCCAACTTCCCATACAGTTATATATGTATGTATATATAACACATGTATATACACATACCATATGAAAGTATATACTCAAAACAACAACTGCAGTGGCAGCAAAAAATTGGCAGTGAACAACAGAAATTCGAGAAAAAATTCGTAAAATCCAAAAAATTTAGAAAAGGAAATATAAAACATTCAAGGACAGAGAATAAAAATGCAGATAGCAAAAGGAGTTCTATGTATATGTATTAGCGTCTGAAATATTATATACACATATAACATTTAGTATGTAACAAATAAAATTCGTAAACATACTTATATACAACTACACAAAAAAACCAATATATATAAATAAATGGAAATGAAGGCCGGAGTTAATATAATAATAATATTAAACTAATTAATTGTTTGTAAAATCATTAATTAAATTAGAAAATTATAAAAATATTATTTCAACAAAACAAACAAAGAAAATCAACCAAATAACACTTTACATTAACCAAAAAAGTAAATAATAAATAAATAAATAATTCTATACAAACCCAAAACATAGCTAAAAACGAGTAAAAAAGTTAATGAAATATTGTTTCTCATATAAAAAAACATGCAATAAAACTATACACATTTTGAATTAATTTAAAAATAAATACAAATTCTACAAATGAGTAAAAATTTACAAAAAGAAAAATAAAATAACAAAAACATAATTAAATTAAAACACACAATGAACTCCATTAAATTCACAAAAAAAAACACTAAATCAACAGTACACCGCAAAAGTATGTAAACCATTGCAACAACAGCAAAACGCAATGCTATACCACAAGATTGTATGTCCTAAGGCAGATCAGAAAATAAACAGCATAAATAAATATTGCAAATAGCAACAACGCAACACTGTCAACGTATGCTACTTATACAAATATACATGATGCCCTACGAACGCTTTAGATCGAATTTTTCGGAAACGGCGCTGCAGTAAAACAACAACGAGCGATCAATGAACTACTACTACTAACCAGCGTAAGCTCGCTCAAGCCTAAAGAGATCACCAATTATGCACGAGTACACAGCAAACAATCTGTCAGTGGCGAGCAGCTCACTCATTGATTGGCAATTTAGCGCTTACCAACACAAGCAACAACAACAGCTGCACCACTACGTACGTGTACGAGTTTAGCATGCGTAAGCGAGACAAATATATGCTGTAAAAAAAAAAACATAAAAGAAAGACACAAGCAGACAAAGCGAAAATAAATATTAAACACTAAACAAAAATAATATAATGAAAACAAATGTAGAAAAAAGCATGCTAGAAAGAGAAATGTGCAAAGATTGATATAAGAAAGAGAAAGAAAGAAAGAACCTAAAACGAAAATGCCTTCAAAATTAAAAAAAAAAAATAATAATAATTAAACCTAAAGAGCAAAAAAAAAATATTTAAAACAATAACGATACGCGAATTTTGGCATAAATAACAACAACAACAAAGAACCAAAAAAATTAACAAAGAAAAATACTACAACAAGCAAAAACAAATTAATTTTCATATAAAATGTATAAAAACACAAGACATTGTAAACGCATGGCTAGTAAACAAAAAATGTATAGAAAATATACTCAAAATAATAAAACAAAACTCTACTCAATTTCAATCTACACTAAAATGAGCCTGAAACTCTCATGGTTAAAATACCGTGAATTAATTTAAAAAAAAAATGAAAACCTAATACTTTTGACAACGCTCACATAATAATATTTACTAGTAGATAATACTCTTTTTGCGCTAATACTAAACCAACAACAACAAGAAAACAAATAAAAGCTGACAACCTATATGAAAACTTTACTCAATTTCCAAAAAAAAAATACAAAAAACAACAACATTTAGTTGCTCCTCTTACGCTTGTAGAAAAAGAGAAGAAAATAATTAACTCATATTACCACAACTCCACACACTTATCAACGTTGCTGCTTTGATTGCAGTAAAAAACGTATATTAATTTGGAAAAATCTGTACGAAAATGCATTTTTGAATTTTTCAAAATTTTTTATTTGTCTATTTATCCATGGCGAATTGGCAATTTTTTTTCATATTTACATGCAAACCAAACTATGAGACACAATTTTCAGCAAACAACTGGCTAATCTGTACCATTTCTTTCTTTTACTCAACTCTTTCAATTTTTGAAAAATAAAAATTGAAAAAAAAAACATACACACAATGAGCCCTAATCTCTGAGATTACACTGAAACGAAGAAAACTGCAAATGTAAGTAAAGTTCAATTTTTTACATAATTAACTACTTCAAACAATTTCTTTAAAACTCTTAAGATTTAAACATGAAAAATAATTTTTAATTTTTTTTCGTTTTTGATTTATTTATTTTATAAAAAAAATGTAGAGTTTGTGTAAAATACCTATTTAAGAAACACTACACAAAAGTTAAAAAATAATATTTACTTTTGCAATAATATTTATATACACAAAAGCAGCAGTCTTAAAATTTTGCTTTTTCAGTATTTGTATTTTGAGATGATTGTATACATCTAACATTATAATTTATAATACAGCGTTTTAGAGCATAAAATTCTTTTAGGCTTTTCACTGGCATTTAAGTTAAATTTTTTAATTTTTTTTTTTTTTTTTTTTTGTACAGCAGCAAATATAATATTACATAAGTTTATGCCGCACTTCACACCACAAATTCATCATTTTACATTCCATATAATATCCAAAACTAAAATCTAGTTACTTACATATATAGTACATATTTTCTAAACAACTAATAAATAGCAGAATACACGCCAAGCCGTTAATTAATAAGCTATTTGTAGTATCACACATACTTATATAAATAATAAAATTAATTAAATAAAAAAAAAATATAAATATTATTTAAAAAAAATTCTGTTACTGCCAACATTTGAAACTTACGTCGACCACACAGTCGGCTGAGTACATATGTTTTAGGTAGCAAAGCAGATTTAAGCATATTTGTGATAGATGATAGCAAACACACAACCAAAGAAAATAACAAATTAATAATTTAGAAATGCACCAAACCGCACTTTTCCAACTTTTAACCCAATATACAGCAATAGGAAAAATTAAAAAAAAATAATAATTAAAAAAAATACCTTTTAGTAAAATAATATATATATGTATGTACCCTTGAATGTTGTCAAAAAATAGGTTCTTGAAAAACAATCCATAATTTTGGTCCATAAATGAGTTTTGAATTTTGTAAAAAAACTTAAATAGTTTGAAAATTCATTCAATATAAAAACAAACAAAAAAAAAACATGTCGAAGGCAGTAAATGAAGTAAGCAAGTGTAGCTGTGATAGGTTTAAGGTACATTCCTGATCCATTCTATATGTGTATAGTTCAAAATATTCAAATGATCACTCACGAGAGCTTTTTCTGAGCTTTAGCTTCAAAAGCTCCTAGAATCAAATAGATTCGATACATAATAGTTGTTACAAAATGTAAACACTTCTATTAATATTCATTCTTATGAATTGAATGAATTCATTTCAATGCATTTTTTTCAGAATTAATACCAAAAAGTTTAGAACCCGCCGATTCCATGTAGTTTCAAAAAAAAAAAGAACAACTAATGGGCATGTCTTCTATATTTTCGCATTTTTTTTTTTTTCAAGAAAACACGCGCATTTCAGTAACTATTTTATAAGCTTCAAAAGCCACCCAAAAGCTTACATACCAAACGCCAAATAATTAATTTTAGCTTTTAAAATTATATAGATTTCACATAAAAATTATTTTAAAAAAATACCATTTCATTGATCTTGGTTTTTTTATGATTTTTCATTATTTCGATGAAATTTTTTTCTCACTTACCTCTAAAATCTTTCAACTCAGTTTAATATCGCCCTACTTAAATAGGCAATGAAATATACTTTGACCATATTTTCACAACAATTTGAAATACATACATCCATTAAATGAAAAGCTTTATAATGGGTATGCATTTTTAAAGCAGATTGGAATATATTTTCATTATTTCAAACTTAATTGCAAAAATTTGAAATACGTCGCTTCGATGAAATACATAATGTGTCTGTGCTTAAAAATTTAACAAATCTTAATTTTATAATCGCGGGCAAGGGAAAATGCATAACTTGTTGGGGAAAAATAGTTCAAAGTAGTTCCAAGAAATACATCTTTTAGAAAACCTACTAATTTATATTGTATAACTTATGTACTTGAAAACTATGTATAGTTCACTTCATAGCTGTCGTTTTTGTAAAGATGAAAATGCATACATTTATTTTTCCAATCACTTCAAAAGCACAGTAAAAGCTTTCAAATACTATTCGGGAAAATTTAAATAGCCCCTTTTTCAAATTTTGGTTTGAAATTAAAATGAACAGAATTCAATCCATGCGAAAATTGCATTAAACATTTAAATATTAGTTTTAAGTAATAACTGATTTAAAATTACTTTGTACCTTAAGATGTAGTAATTTATCGATAAATGTATCTAAATTTAAATTTTAGTATATGTGGAATTAAAATAATAAAATTTTAATTTAATATTGTATTTTTATCTTCGAACGTAATCTCATATTTAGCAAAAACCACTTTACGCCCAATTGTTGAAAAATACATCTATTCGATGAATTTTGTTGCATTTCAGTAAAAGCATATAATTTAACTATCAATTAAAATTCTTTCAAGCAAACAACGAGCAGCTTTTTGAAAAATACATCCAATCGATGTATTTATTTTTTAAATCCATTAAACAATTTTAATAGATATAATAATACAAGATAGAAAAAACCCAAGGTGGCAGTGATTTATACATCCAATCGATGTACTTTCGATTTCTTAACTATGTTGTTAACTTACAACTTCAGTTTACGAATTTTATAAAAATTTACATTACAAATCGCGTGCATCTGGCAGGGCTGATACACAATTCATCCCGTTTCGTATACAACGAATATCATAATAAATATTTTTTTAGTAATATATGTATGTACAAAATTTTCATTATTATAATAGCGTTATATTTATTTTGCACATAAATGTGTGTGTGTGTGTATACATACACAATGCACTGCTGCACAAACATAAAGCGAGTATATAATATTAATAGATGTATTTCATATATCCAAACGTATATCTTCATATAAATTTCCCAAACCATAAAATACATTAATTCACATATGCATACATATAAAAAATTAAATTAAATAGCGTTCTGCATGTTTTTTTTGTTTCTAATACATGCATTTTACATAAATTATTATCATTTTTTTTTTTGTTACTAAAGTTCGTAAATTTTTTCATCAATTACTGTTACAATTAAATATACATATTATCTTATTATATATATATATATATATATATATATATATATATATATGTACTAGTATACATACTACCTACATAAGAAAACTTACATAAAAAATATACTTATATATCAATGTCACTTACTGTCTCTTTTTTCTCTATTTTCTTTATCTTTCTCTCTCTTTCTCTTTTCCTTGCTGTCACACGATTGTTTTCATAATTTTTGCTACGCTCTTTGTATGAAAAATAAAAAACAACAACAACAACAATAACAATAACATTACAACCATTAATTAATCTATATATGAATGTATGTAATTTGTGTAATTAAATGTTTTTACATACAACTATTATATGTTTCTTTGTATGTATGTATGTATAGTATATACCATTTGTTAGACTATGTGCTGTAAGAAAATAAAAAAAAATCATGCTTGTGTATGAAAGAAATGATTGCCAGCATATTAATGGAAAATTCCATAGATTTCGATAATCGCATTATGTCAGAAATATATACATATGTATATACATTTAAATTGTATAATAAAAGTACCAAACAGAATTTGTTTCAACAAAAAACAACACAAACAGTACAACATGACAGCAAACAACAACAAAAACAGCAAACTGGCCTAAACATATGTGTATGTATGACTCTCTCAAACGATGTCCTGCTACAAATTTCTTACGCAACCCGAAGGCGACACTAAAGAAGCGATTTTCAACACTGAACTTCTAATAGTACATCCATGCGTACATAACCTGTTTGAAATTCCTAAAAATAATTGTATTTAAGGCGCTATGAGTACAATTTTAGGCATATATGTATGTGTATTTGTGAATATAATGTTATGTATTTGTTTAAGTGGATTTCTAAAGATTACTGGTATGTCTAAATACATTCATTAAATGTACAGAATTTCAAAAAGCTTTTGCTGCAAAAGCTTCCAAAAGTCTCACTTAACTAAAATACACATTTGCAAAAAAAGATTCATCCATATGACAAATTTCTTAACTATTTACGTGATTTAGCACGATCGAGGTAGTTTTGTAAAAAACTTACGATAAACAGTTTTCGTCGGATAGTAAATTCGATATTTATCCAATGGATGAAAATGGGAAATGTATGTGCCTCTTTAAAGCAAACAAATGAGTATTCATCCAATAGATGAAAGTTCGAAAATCAGTTTTTTTATTATTTTAAGCAAATAAAAATTTCAAAATTAAAATATTAATTGAAATATCTTACTATTTCGTGTAGTTCAGCAGCGGTTGAGTTATAAAAAAAATGCCAAAAAAACCGTAAAAAAGCTAAACCTATTAAAATTCATAAAATGTTTGAAAATCAGGAGAGATTTAGGGCAGATTTCCGAAGTTTAATCATTACACTCCTTCCATGAATGAAAAATTTTACAAAATTTAGCTGAAAATTTCATTGCTTCGAAAATTGCTTTTTCATATAAAAGTAGGCTAAACATGAATATCAGAGCGTAAATCACTGTATCATACTGTATACCTACGTGTTAACAAAATTTAACAAAACATTTACCTATTTCCAGAGGTTTCTTAATAATTTGTTTATGGAGAAAATAAAAGATTTTTATCATGCAACACAATTATCAATAGTTACCACTTACTGAAGTGTGCAATGCTCTTCACTTTTGCTCTCTATCACTCTCTCTCTCTCTCAGGCTATCTCGCCCTTTCTGATCTCCCTGAAAACAATGCTCATTTAAGGTTTGAGTATTCGCTAATGCTTTTGCTTATGTAGCTTCTAAACTAAACTTAACTACTAAACTAATTGTGTTGAAATGGCGTAAGGGTTACTTAAGTGTATTAAAAAAAAGTATATATTAAATATGGTAGCCTTGTTGTTGTCGTTGAAAAATTTATGCAAATAATCTTTGTTTTTTTTTTCTTAGCTTAAATAGAAGAATTTGTTATTTAATATTAATGAAAATAAATTGTTAATAATATTATTGTTAATTAATTTTTATTAAATATATAAGCAGTTATGTTATTATGTTATTTATTTAATATATGAAGGTATTTAAATAATTTTAGGAAATTCTTTAATTGAAATAATGTAACAGATAGAACAAAAAAGCTTTGATGAATTTATATATGTATGTATGAAATATATCTTCAATGAATTGCAATGCAGTGGCCAGCTATATTTGAACTGAGTTTTAAGAAATAAATTCATGAAATAAAATAAAAAATAAAAATCGCTAAAATCAAGAATAAACGCAATAAAAAAAACTATTAAAATTAATTTGGTTTAAAAAATTAAAGTTATTAGTTTAAAGCTTACCTTATTTTATTTTAGTGTGTTTTAAAATTTTGTTTTTTTATGCCTATAGTTCATAAAAAAATCTTTTACCTGCAAAAAAAAATTATTTTTTTGTTTTTTTTTTTAATTACTTATTTTAAATTTTTTTTTATCTGGAGCTTAGTTTTCCATTTTTTTTCGCAAACCATCAATTCATGAAAAAATAGCTTTGAACTGTGCATGTATATTTGTTATTGCAATTTTGAAAAAAAAGTCTACTATATGTATTTATTGTATGTATATAATAATAAAACATAAAATTAAAAAAGTTATATATGGCTTTGAGATATCGAATAATACCTATAACTACAACAATGTATTATTAAAAATTAAACTTAATAACTAGCAGAAAAAACCAACGAAAAGGCAATTTGACATTTGAAATTTATAATTCATCTAAAGCAATAAACAGCGTAAATTACAGAATAAACTAAATATATTTTTTTTCCCTTCATACTTTGCAAAAAGATATTTTACTCTTAAACCAATATTATATATATAAACTCCGAAGAGGTACAAGCAATTTAAATTAACTATAAACTTACATATTCAAATATAAATGAATCTCAATTTAATTTCAACAGAAAACTAACAGTTTTTCCTCTTAACAGTTACCTAGAATTTTTTTTAAACCAACTTTAAACTCTCTCTATCTTAAATGCGCTAGAAAGACAACTCTTTTCCTCTACTTCCCTATTTAACTGCACAAAAGCGTCTAAAAAAAAACAATAGAAAATTTATAAATACTTCATATAATATTTTTTGTTATAATTACCACTTTTTATTAAAAAGAAACTCCAAATCTTCAAACACTTTTTGAGCTAATAAACTCTTGAAATTTTCAAAAAAACAAATCTCTTTAACCTTTACCTGCTATTGTAGAAAGATCCATGCTACTCACTCCAAATTCGTTTAAAAAATAATGATATTAATTAAAAAAAATTATTTTCTAAATTTATTTAGTATAAAAAAAGAACTTTAGCTGAAATTTAAAAATTAAAATAAATAAATAAAATGAAATGACAAAATGCCGCACTGCATGGCTACAAGCCAAAGTCGACGAACAAAATTCAAAAGATATATTTGAACAAATGACACTAACAAAAATACAACAACAGCCAGTACGCCTGTTGTGAGCCTTCAACATTTAATTTGAATGAAGCGCAAACAAAAAGAAAATTAAATATAAATAAATATAAATAAATAAATGTATTATACATATAGAACTGTTAAAAAGCAAATGAAAACAAAAATTTTAGGTAAAAACTGTATTGTAAAACCAACAAAACACACACACACACACACACACACACACACAAACGAATTGAGTTCACATAACACAAAACCACACAAAAACCAAAAATTTGTAAATGTATTTTGAAATGGTGTATGTGTGTGTGTGTCTATAAATTAGGATGTGAAAATTGCATGAAGATCACATGGAATGAAACACGCAAACAAGAGACGAGCACGAAATTAACAAAACATAAAAAAAATAAAAAAATAAGTAAAAAATAGCAAAATTTATTTACAGCCATGCAGCATGTAGCAAACAACATATTGCTTACATACAATCCATACATACATATATATGGTATGTATATGTATACAATAACAATACAATATATATGATAAACTAACATGCAAACAAATACAACAATAGTAGAAATAAAATGACAGAGGGAAATGCAAATTTTGACAAAAGAAAAACAACAACAAAACAAACATTTATATATACATATATATATATATATATATATACTCTACACTAACATATATATGTATATTGTGTTGAGCAAAAAAAAAAAAAAAAAAAAAAAACCAAACAACATTAAACACCCAACAACAAAAAGCAAAATATTGCAAAAATATAAAACAAAAACAAAAACAAAAACCAAATTCATAGCAAAACATAAAGAAAAACATAAACAAATAATGTTGCATTAATTAAATTGTTACTTTGAAAATTTAACAAACAAAAACAAGAAAAATCCAAAAAAAAAACTTAATAAAAATTATATAAACTTAAACAAAATCTGAATGTTGTTCTTTTATTTCTTGTTGTACTCGTACTTTGTTGTTTACTACAACTACTACCACCTAACTAACTGTCTCTTTCTCTGAAAACAATACCATACATTTAGATGTACATATATACATACAAATATCTCAATATTACCACAGTCTCTATTGTGCTCTTTTACTACTAGTCACTCCTCTCACTCACTCACTCATTTTACTGAGAAATTTTTTAGATTTTCCGAATCTATCTTACGGTATGCATAGAACTCAATTTCGATTACTTCTTTTTTAACAAAATATTAACTACTCTCATCATTGTCTTTAGGAGAGTTGTTTTCTTTTTTTATTGAGTATTTATAATTGTTTTTCAACTCTCTCTCTCTCTATCGACCATTTTTACTATATTATTTCTCTGGAACTTATATTTGTCATATTAACTTCAGAGATACGTAAGCACACTGCCCTCTGTCCGTCTGTCTAATTTAAAATTCTTCTCTATTTAGTGCACAAACTTACTATCTCAGGTTTTTAATCTGTTTAAATGGTTTTCTTCTTCGATCTCCCTTATTTTTCTTCTTTTAAACTGTCTCTCGCTTTATCAATCTTGGTATCTAAATATTTATTTTTCAAAATGTGACTTTACCACCATCTTAGGGAATTTATGTTATTTCCTTTAAATTCCTCAAATAAATGATTACGTTTCTTCACAATTTTAATACATATTTTTTACACCTCATGTTTAGCTACTCTCTCTTTGACTATAGATTTGTTACTCACTTTAATCGAGTTTTGAACCAAAATTGTTATTATCTGAATTTCATTAAATGATAGTTTCTCTCTATCTACTTAGTACGGCATCTCGCTCTCTGAGCTTTCTACTATTTCTACCTGTAAATCTTCTAACATCCGTTTATGCTTATATCTGATCTTAAAACTATGGTTATTCTATTATATTCTGTCTTCTTATATATATCTATCTATATATATATATATAACCGCTGAAGCGATTTTCGGCCGAGCTCCTCCTCCTATTTATGGTTTTGCGTCTTGCGTCGAATTTAGGGCCTCTCTTCAGGAATACGAATATCTTTATACTTTTATTATATAACTAAACTTATTAGTATACATTAAACCCACAACAGCTTTAAGCAGTACCTAGAAACAGGCCCCCCTCTAAATCTAAGCTAATTCTATTTCTAACTGTCTCTCTCACTCTCTCTCCCTCTCTATCCCTTTCTCTTTTCTCATGCTCTCCCTTTCTCTCTGTCCCTGTCGCTCCTTACTTCGCCATACTTCTATCTGTAATATTTTCTCTGCTTCAATCTCTCACTTACTTTCACACTCACTTACTCGCGTACTCAGTTATATAGTCACTCAATTTCCATTAATATTCGTACATACCATACATAAATCAGCATTCATTGTATATAATCGTACATTAAAAAGAAATATGCCTGCTATAACAAGCCATAAAAAGCCACATATATCACCAACAAAATATTAAATAATTACCTAACCAGTTACTCACATAACCAATAACCGATCGAATCTTGATATTGAATCAATAAATAAATTTGCATTAATTAAATTTGTATAAGTCTATAAGGTAAGTTTGTGTGTGTGCCTATCTTATAATTTCAGCTTGTATGAAAAAACTTTGGAATTTCATTCGTAAAAAGTTTAAAAACATTTTTTAATTCGATAAGTAAGTATCGAAGGCTGATGATGATAATGTTGGCGGTGGAAGCAAGGATCTTAATCTACTTGAATAAATGTTTAGCTATGTGCATTGTGCGGATCTATATGGATAATATATATTTACATATGTATATATAAATATATCTATTACATTCTGTTAAGGAAAAAAGAATTCTTCATTACATATGTATGACTTTGTATAAGTAGTTTTGAACTCTGTACGGCACATATGTCTGTATGTAATTTATCATTACTCTCCTACATTGCACTCACATATAATATTTAGGCATAGATTGGCACAGGAATGTTTAACATATCTTTATGTATTACATATCTACATAAATACCATATATATTCTCGTATGTCTATAATTCTTTCGCCTACATACATTTAAACATACATACATATGTCAATATATTCTATAGCAAACAGCAGGAAAAGCACAAAGCATGCGCATCGGATACACAAAGAATATTCAAGCTTTTTGCGAATATGAAATAGGTTCATCAATAAAAAATAAAAAAATTAGTGAAAATAATCTCAAGTGGATTTCAATAAACTAATAATCTTTCTGAAAAAATAAGTTTAGCGGAAACATTTTAGGGTCTGCACATTGAACACTTTTGACAACGTAGACCCATATAAAATATATAAAATAAAACATATATACGTACTTGTCTAACAATCATATAGCGAAGGTAGGTTCATATTTGATTAGTGACCAGCATTTGTAAATATTACCATACAAACAACACCATAAACAAACACATTTGCAAACATTATACAATTTATCTTCTTACTACAAACAACCGATCTTAATTTCGCTGAAAGAAATAAAATGAGATAATAAAATGCAAAAGAATTCAAAATTAAATAAAATAAATATATAATTAAATTTCATTAAAATTAAACAAAATTAAATTAAATTTAAAAAAAATTAAATAAAACAGGAATAAAATATCAAATGAAAAAATATCACAAAATTAAATACTAACTTCAAATAAGTTCAATTGAAAATTAAAATAAAATAAAAGGAAACTAAATATTGTTCAAAAATTATATAAACCAAAATTAAGTAAATCTCACTTACAAAAAAATTTAAAGTTAAATGAAATCAGCCAAATAAATTAAACAAAATAAAAAAAGAAAAACCAAAATAAAACATAAGAAACTATATAAAAATAAATTAAAATTGAACAAAAGAGTTAAACAAAATTTAAAAAAAATTGAAATAATATATAGGTAACAAAATAAAGCAAGCTAAACAAAAATCAAATAAAACATAAACAAAATAGAATTAAATAAAATAAAACCAAATAACATAAAGTAAAGTTAACACAAACACAATAAAATATTATAAAATAAAATAAAACACAATAATATAAAATCAAGTAAAATACAATCCAAAAGAATAAAAACAATCAATAAAAATATATAAAAAAATAAAAGTATAAATAAAATTTAAATAATAACATAAAATACAAAAAAATAAAATAAACTAAAATAAAATAATATAAAATATTATTAAAAAAAAAACTTGAGAAATATTAATTTACAAAATAACATAAAACTAAATGAAATCAAATCAAATCAATTGAAATAAAATGTAATACACTAAATCAAATTAAAGAAATAGAACAAAAATATAAAAAAAAATTTTAATAAATTATACATAGGTAATGAAATAAAAAAAATAAACCAAAAAGAATAAAATAAAATAAAATCGAGTAACATAAAGTACAGTAAACTGAAATAAAATACTAAATTATAAAATAAAATAAATCAAAATCAAGAGCAATACAATAACAACTAATAAAACAAACACAACATAATAAAGTACACTAAAGTAAATCAATTAAAAATAATATTAGAAAAAAATAAATAAAATATATTATAATGAAATATAAAAACATATCATAAAATAAAATAAAGTTTAATTAAATTAAACAAATAATATAAAAGAAAATTATTTAAAAAATAAAGTAAATTAAAAAAAAAAAAAAACAAAATATAAAACTCAGCAATATAAAATCTAAGAAATTGCTATAAAAAATGATTAAACAAAAACAACATAATAAAAAACAATAAAGTAAAACATTTAAAACTATACACATTTAACAAAAATTAAAAAATAAATAAGAATTAAATTGAAAAAAATAGAATAAATAAATTAAAAAGACTAAATAATATAAAATAAAATAAATTAAAGTAAAAAAAATAATATAAATTAATTTAAATAAAATAATACAAACCAATGTAAAATAAAAATAAATCAATTAAATTAAAATAAAAAATTTAAATAAACTAAAGTAAAATAAAATTAAATAAAATAAAATACAATAAACTAAATTAAAATCAAATCGAATAAATTAATATAATTTAAAAAAAATTAAATTATAAAAAATAAAATAAAATTAAATAAAATAACTAAAATCAAATGAATTATAATATAATATTTAAAAATATAAAAGAGTAAATAAATTAAATGAAAATAAACTAAACAAAATATGCTTAGTTAATTTAATTAAAAATAAATATAAAATGTAATAAATTATAATAAACTAGATTAAATTAAAATAAAACCAAAACAGGCATAAAAAATAAAATATAATAAATAAAGTAAAATCAAATAGAACAAATTAAAGTAGATTACAACAAAATCAAGTAAAATACAATAAAATACAACTAAATAAATTAAAAAATAATTAAAACAAACACAACAAAATAAACTATACTAAGGTAAATTAATTAAAAATTATGTAAAAAAATTAAAAAAATAAAATGTTATAAAATAACAAAAAACTAAATTATATTAAAATAAAATAAAATTTAGTAAAATAAAAATTAGTAAAATAAAATAAAATGAAACAAAATGACATCAAATAAATAAATTAATATATATTACAATAAAATAAGTTAAATTAAACACAATAAAAAATAGGATAAAAAACTAAAAATAACATTACAGATAACATCACATAAATTATAGTAAAATGAAAGAATAAATTATTATTGTATAACATATTCCCTAATAAAATTTCATCAAACGCAAAAAACGGAAAATAAAATTAAATACAAATGAAGTTAGGATGAAAGCAATAAAATAATATAAATTAAAATAATAAATATAAAAAATCAGTAAACTGAAATATAATAATGTAAAATAGATAATTAAATGCAATAAAACGAATGAAAAGAAATAAAGTACAAGTCTTTCAAACTATATTATTTTTTTTTCAAATGCTACTTAAGTTTTCAACTTAAAGAAAATTTTATATACATGCACAATGAGCTTTCTATTAAAAAAAAACTACTATTTACATCAACGTTTATTATGCACACACACATATCTACAATTTTCTGCTGCTTATCAACTTCATTTCCTCATTGTTTCCATACTTAACTCTGGTATTTTCCAAATATATGTTTTCTCAACTCCATTTAATCTTTTCTTCCCCACAACACTGTTTTAATTTCAACATTGATAATTTTATTGTACCAAATTTTTTGATAATTATTATTATGTTCATAATTTTTTATCCTCACATACCGAAGCATTCTTCATAACTGCACTTTATTTAAAAATATACTATTTTCGTTTCGCATTTACTTTCAGCCAAGTTGAAAAAACGTCTCAGTGATGCTTTCAAAAATTGTCCACTCAAAAATCTCTTTTAATTGATTTTGTAAATGAACTCTGAAAAGAATCATGAAGAAAGCTGAGCAATACAATAACAAGAACAAACAATTTAGGCAGCAACAATACTACTTAAACACAACAACAAGAACAACAAAAAGCGTATTTAACACAAATTATGAAACCTTAAAGCCAAATAAACATAAAAAAAATACATTTTCTTTGCGAGAGTTAAGTTGAGTTCAGTTAAACACATAATAAATATAACACACATCAAAATAATAAAGAAAAAAAACTATTTCGGAATGCGGTTTCAAAATTTCCAAAACTGTCGACACATAACGCATCAAAATGTAAAAAAAGGAAAACCAGAGAAAAAACCAAAACAACAAGAAAATAATTATATGTATTATTTTACCATAATTAAATAATATTGTTTATATAAGAAAAACCTTAGAAAAGACGCAGCAGCTTAGCAAACTTAATTTAATCTACAGCTAAACACAGTTACATAAACTTACTTACCAAGGTATGTATGGTTTATTGGCTTAAGTTGTTATATGAAAATAAATAATAATAGTAAAAATTTATTTAATTATAAGATAGAGCAAGTGAAGCAACCACCAATAAATTAGAAAAAAAATTACTTAATTTAAAATTTATATGCATACATATAGACACTCATACATACCAGTTGGTTGTACATAAATAAATGTAAAATATTGAGCTTAATATAGGTAAAAAGAAAATTTAATGCAAAAATTAATTTGAAATTACATTTTAAAAAAATAAGAGCACCCACATAATTTTTTTTTTTTTTGTATTTTTTCAATTTTAAATTAAATTGTTTGATCGTTGTTCACATTATAGCTTTTGCGAAAAATTTAGCTTCTTCTTTCGAAAACATTGAAAGCTCTCGGAAAAGTTTATTTTTGTGCTTTCTCTCTAACAAGAACTTCATCAGTGATCATATTGAACAAATAAGCACCAATGAGCACTGAAAGCTCGAAAGCTCATTTGAAATGTATCAAAATTGACAAATTATTTAATTTGAAAAATATTGTTCTTTAGCGATATTTAATATTAGCTTAAAATGAGTTAAATCTAAAAAAGTATTTTTCTCCTTAAATTTAGTGTGTTTTAAAACACAACAACATTTTGTATTTGTATAGTATGCGTTTTCCTTTATTCATGATAGCTTTTCGCATAATATTTGTTTAAAATTCATACAATCTATAGCTTAATATTTCAAAAGCTTTACGGCAAATCTGCTTCGAATTTTAAGTTTTTTATTTTTTTTTAAATTAATTTTAAATGTCGAGCTTTTATATTTTCAACCTTAGTATGTGTGTGGCTCAAGAGCTTTTATCAGTAAACTAAGAAATTCAAATTTTTTCAGCTTTTTCGTAATTCTCTTACAGCCTTAGACTTGCCTTTTAATGCTCACAACGAATTATAAATATCGAGCAACTTTTATTCTAATTTTCAGCTTGTCATTTCTTGCTGACAATTAATTTTAAATTATAAGCTTTCATATTAGAATGCCTCTTTACATCATCTCAAGAGCTTTTGACGGTAAACTAAATACTTCGGATTTTTCAAAGCCTTAAAGTTACCATTTAATAATCACAATGAGTACTTCGAAGCTTAGTATGTGCTGTACATGCACCTCTCATTAAAAGCTTTCAGATTTTACAAAAAATTTTTGTGATTTTTTTCAAAAACTTTGACATTAAACTCTAAAGATTATTAACAAGAGCTTTTTTTAATATATATTGTTTAATATTAAGGTACAATTTTATATTTCTTAAATTTTAGTGTCACGATATAAACACAATTATTATTAAATACAAAGTCTTCTACTAAATTTTACAACGATTTCCGAACAGATGGAAGCTTCATTGCCAAGCTTTACGACATTATGTCAACTTAGTATTTCTGAGAGCTTTCGGTTGAGTGTTGTAGATTAATGTTTTTTTTTTAATTAATAGAAACTACAATTTTTATTTTCGATTGTTTTTTACACAAAGAACAATATTTAATCCAAGGATAAAAATTGACACACCAACCCAGTCAAGAACATTAAAAAAAATTAATATTATAAACTTAGTTCCAACAAAAATAAATATGAAAAAGCGAAACAAATTTAATGAACAAAAGATTGCGCATATACTTAGAAGAGTAAGAAAAAAATAAATATGCCGAGAGTTTCAGTTAAGTCTGGCTTCTTGAAGGAATGGAAAAATTGCATTGAAAATGGCACTTCAATAAACAACGACATTAGCGTATAAGTTCTTAGCATTATATTATATTATATTTAATATTAAATATATTATATATATATACACTTGCATACTTACATATATACATGCATATACATAAATAAATTTAAGCTGATATATACTTATAAATATTATATAATAATAATTAAATAATTATATTACAGAATGATGATTATTCTTTACAATAAACAGCTGAAACTACAAGTAAATGACTTAACTAGTTTGAACCTCCCAAAAATAAAATGAAATAATAAAATTTATGAAATAAAAACCATAGTGAAGAAAAAGAAAGAATTGCAAAAAAAGAAACACATAGAATTAAATTAAGAGACCGTAGTTATTACTAGCAACTGCATACAAATTGAAAATTTACAAAAAAAAAAGAAAGAAAAAAAAATTAACAAAAAGTTTGCTGCTATTTGAGTAGCGCGCTTAAATGTGTAAAAATGAATTTAGTGAGTAAACCACTCAGATACATATATATACATAAATATAATACATGAATTGCAATGTAATTTAAAGGCAAAAAGTAGTAAAAAAAAAACACAAAAAGTTGCAAAAAAAAAATGGTGGCGCCAAATACGCTGCGCATATCGTAACGCTCTCCGCAGTCTGATGCAGTAGAGGCATTAGCAAAACAGTTCACTCAATTCAACTTATACTTAAAACTAAAAATTTTACTCTTCAAGCTAACTTATCTGATATACGTACATAAAACTAATACATATAATGCTTATAAATGGTAGAAATCAATAGCTGTTAGATCAGGTTTAATATTCATGATTTATTTAAAAATTACCGAAAATAATGAGTTTTCTTTTATATATGAAAGCGTACACTTTTTACCAGTTAGGACAAAAAGACAATTAAACCTTTTATCTGTTTCATAAAGCGAGCGACTCAAAATTTTACTTAAACCCCTTTTTCCAACACTCACATGTGACAGCTTTCATTCCTCTTTACTATTCCTGCAAGAAAATCACTGAAATAATATTTCAAAATTGCTGTTATAAGTTTCATCATACGAAAGCTACGATATCATAACTTTATGCAGCTTTCACAAGCGAAAGCTCAAAACTTTTTCTATTATTTGGTTGAGAAAATTTCACTAAAATTTCTTTATAATTTTCATTTCAAGTTTCATTGCACAAAATCATAAGTTTTACTGTTTCATTTAGCTTTCACTGAGGAAAGCTCATATCTCACTTCATCTTTTATTAGTTTAAAAAAAGCGAGCAGCTCGGAAATTTGACTTAAACCTTTTCCTAGAATTTTTCAACATTCTAGAATTTCGATTTCAGAATCTTTTCAGCTTTCACGGTAGAGAGCTCATATTTCTCCTTACTATTCCTGCAAGAAAATCACAAATCACACTTATGAAGCTTTCACTGGAGAAAGTCAACATTTATCTTTCCTATTCGTTCAAGAAAGTATTGTATTTTTTTTTAGGAAATATTTTTAAAATTTTATAACGTTTATCGTTTTTTGTAACCCGAAAATACATAATCTGCCCTCATCCAATCTATTTATACATACTTCCAGGAGCTTACGGGTTACAACTCTATACGTGATACTTTGTGCAGAATCTTTCTTTTTTAATGATATTCATCTACAAATATGCACTTAAATACACAAATTCGCCAAATTATACAATTAAGTATAGACAAGTCTACTCAAAGCTAGGTGCGCCGAGTGAAATGAATTTCAAAAAGTTAGTTGGGAAGAAGCGTGAATTTCATTTCCAAAACTTAATATTGTTCTTCGGCCGCAAATCGCTTCAACGGATGAAAGCTCAGCGAAAAGTTTTCATTTTAATTTGTAGCTTTAAAGCTTTTCCTCAGAGACCATAATAAAAGCCGCTTCACTTGTGGGTTATCAGTAAAATTAGTTTTCAAAAACATTTCTCCTCAACTTCTCCAATAAATACTAAATTCAGTCAATAGAGTGATTCATACCAAATTTAAAAATAAAAATGTTTTTTTTTTACTTTTGCTTCCTAGACTTAAAAAATAAAATCCTACAGATTACTTACACTTGACTAAAAATAAATAATTATCGACAATTTACTTATTCTTCTTCGTACAGTATAGCATGAATATTTACATATTTACAGACACAAAAATTAAAAAAATAAATATATATATATTAAAAAAAAAATACATAAAAAACATAGCAAACCAACAACAGCAACCACAACTAAAAGTGTTATGCAAAATAAAGATCGACTGAATTATTGTTAAAAAAAAAAAGTTTTGTGAATTATATATTATTGATATAATCAAGCATTAAAAATAGTTAAAAAAAAAAAAAACAAAAAATATATATGAACAAAATACATTTAAATTAAAGATTTAATAAATAAATTTGATTACATATATATACATATATACATACATACAACTTGAATAATAATTTCATTTAAACAAAAGAACATGTAAAATAAAAGAATATGTAAACACAAGAAAATTATTAAGGAAACATAAAAAATTAAGTGAAAATCTTTATATGTAATAAAACCAAAAAAAAATAATAATAATATAAAATATTAATAATAAATAATACACATATACACACACCAAAACACAAGGCAGCTAGTGCTGAATAGCATTGTCGTGTTCACAACTGTTTTTTTTTTTTTTTTATTTAAATATTTTCAAATACAGTAATTTTACCGTAAAACCGGATATGGAAATTTTCAAATGCAGGCATTTAAAAAAATTTAGGAAATTTCTGAAAAAAAATAACGAAATATTTTTAAAACCTTTTGTAAATTATGTTTCCTGCCAATAGCAAACGCTAAATTTTGGTTGACAAAAACTAAAAAAGAACAACAAAAAATGCTGCAACATGCTGACACAATACACCAGCGCACAACTACAACAACAACAACAACAACACACAATACACATACAAAGCAAATATGTATATTCCAATGTTGCTGAACACAAAAGAAACTTAAATTGCAAAATTTGTACACAAAAAAATTAAAGAATAACTGATAAAACATGCAACCAAATGAGAAGCACAAAAAGAAACAAAAAAAAAACACAAAAATGTACGAAAAAAATAATAATATTACAAAAAGCTAAAAGAAAAACGAAGAAACCCAAATTGAATTATTTTTGATGTTTTCAAAAGCGTTGCGTTCGTTTCATGTTTAGCAATTAAACTAGAAATTAAAACTGTTTGCATATGAAAGAATAAAAAAAACACATGAAATAAAATTCAAATTTGTATTCAAAAATGAAAATGAATAGCTAAACATATTAAGTGGAAAAACAAATTGCAAAAATGGAAAAAAACAAAAAAAAAACAACCAAACAATGCATCATACGCAGACCAAAAACAAAAATAAAACAACAAATACACAAATTCAAATGAAAAAAGCAAAAAAAAAAATATTTTGAATTATCATTATTGTAGTTAAATACACATTTTTGTGCATGTATTTGCATATTTGCGTATTTGTTTTTGTTGTTGAAGTACATACATACATATAATGTAATATAAAAGAAATTTAAATAAATAAATAATAGCAATTGAATGAACTTAATGATTTAATTTGTGAAAATAAAAACAAATATTTAATAAAACTGAAATTAAATAAAATTCAATGAAAAAAAAACTGCAAAAAAATATTTAAATAAAAAAAATGTTTTAAATGAATTACAATAATAAATTCGCATAAAAACTATTTATTCGTAAAATGTGTTTCGATTACAAAGAATATGAAGATCATACAAATGGTAAGTAAGGGTGTAAATAACACAAGAAAAATCATATTTAATGGGGAATTTTTATTATCATTCGAAAGACTTTATACTTCACATATCCCCAGAGGAAAAAACCCAACGGTGTGATATCACACGATTTTGGTGGCCAATTGACCGGCCTAGAACGTGAAATTATCTGTCCACCGAAGTGTTCTGTCAATAAATCCATTCATTGATGCGATGTGTGGGAAGTGGCGCCGCCTTTTTGAAACCAAATGTCACCATGATTACGATTTTCATTTCAAGGCATGAAATAATCGGTTATCATGGCGCGATAACGGTCGCCATTGACGGTTAAATGCTCACCAGCATTAGTTCTGAAGAAATACAAGGTGTGTTAGTTAAAAATTGCCTGTTTTTTCGATAAAGAAAACACTCAAAATTTTGTTATTCAAAGTATTGACCTTGGTATTTGGCCTTGCAGTCGATGGGCCAGCTTCACCTGGGGAAAGCCATTACATTTTTCGCTTCGGGTTCTCAAAATAAATCCATTTTTCGTCCCCCGCGACATTTCGATGCCGAAAAGATTTCCTTTCGAATCGTTGAAGCAGCATTTCACAAACGGGGTTTCGATTTTCCATTTGTCTATCGTTCAGCTTGTGTGGCACCCATTTTCCATTCTTCTGGATCTTTCTCATGGCTTTTAAACGTTGGCAAATTGCTCCTCGAGTCACATGTAGAGTTTCTGTCAATTTTTGTTGCGATTGGGTTGGATCAACATGTAATTCCTCGTCTTCAAAATTTTTCGCTGCCAGACAGACCAGGATGTTCATTGTCTGTCAAATCGAGATCTCCACTTTTAAGTTGACGAAATCATGTCTCACATGTTCTAATCACTGGAGCATGTTCACCATAAGTTTCTACCAGCAACCGGTGAGCTTCAGCTGGTTTTTTCTTTTGATGAAATAAGAAAAGCAACGAATGCCGCAAATGCGATTTACTTGGAACGAAACTCGACATATTCACTGAGGTAAACAAATATGACGCTGTTATTTTAGCAAAATGTGACTTTCGTATTTTTAAAGGTTAATGTCAATAGAAAAAAATTACATACATGCCAAATCATAGAAATTTATACATATTGCTAGCGACATCTACTAGTAAATCCGGCAACCTTCAACAAACACCCCTGGTAACTATTAAACTAAGGGTTAACCTGTCGATCTATCAAGAAATTCGAAAAATAATTACAGTATTTTCGAAAAGTTCTTTTAACTTTTTCTGTAAGGAACAATGAATGTTTTTGGTGAACCAAAAGTGAAGTATTTTTTTCGAGTAGAGCGGTCTCTGTTCCACTTCCTGAAATGTTCCCAACTGTTTAAACTTTCTTTAAACCACCGCAAATATGCCAAGATTTATGCAGGTACATACATTTCAATTATTAATTTTTATTTATATAGATTTAACTAAGAGGTTTGTTTATTGAGCTACTCTAGATTACGTCATGAAAACTTTTTTGCTCATATTTACTACAGTGTTAGTTTCAAAATTCTGCTCTGGGCAGAAATAAGAAGAAGAATATGATTTACTAACAACTTAAAAAAAAGTGAAAAGTAAAATTATCCATTATCCAGGTCGAACTTGGCAGAGATAACATGCACTTCCTCCTTAATTTCGCATACAATAACATAAAGGCAGTTGGATGGCTGATCGCAAATTATGCAGCTAAAATCTGTACGCAGATGAGAAAGCTACAAGCATGTAAGAACACCGCATTTAGAACTGTAATAGGAAACCTTCATATGCCACCGAACCACCACGTGAAACATCAATGCTATAAGTTACGGAGCATTTTGTTATGCTATCTAAGCAATATGTACTCCAATGCTATCGTGGAGAACACCCCAATAGACAGTGGCAGTCTAACTAGATTACATTGATTCCTTACTATAATTTAGACGAGAACCGCTCGACAGGACAGCGTATCGACAGGCCTCAAACGCAATCCAATCTAAACCCGACTCATCTAACTCCCTTTTCTTTCTGGTTCAAACCCGTCGAAACAGCCCTGGATCTCCCGTTAGATGACCTCGAAGATTTAGACCAGTATCGCTTGCTCATAAGCGGTATTAATTAGTCGCTATAACAACAACGACAAGCTAGCCGCCAATTACTTCGCTGAACTATGTAAAAATAGTAAATCGTTCAATTGTCCGCGGCGTTAAATTTTACCCATACGGAGAGGATCATAAATCTTCCATAAAACCTTTCTCTCGAAGACACCCAAACCTGAGGTCAAGTATACCAATATCACCAGCGTTTTAAAAAAAAAATATTTTTTATTCGTCCACATTGATGTCGTTTCCATTAGAGATTCACTTGTGAGAGCGTTTCTTACAATCCAAGAAACTATTCTGAAACTCCGTTTTGAGATGGTTTCTTCAGCGATGAGCTTTTAAAGTCATTTACGTAGTCCACACCGGCATTGACTTTATTTAGTGTCTCCTGTGCGATTTCACTCCGGAGCTGTTTTAGCTGTTTAACCGCAGTCCCTGAGTCCCAGTACTCATCCAAGGGTGGAACTCGTCAAAAAAAAAAAACATTTTTTCTTTTTGAAGTATTTTTCGGACGATGGTGATTTCATTTTACTTGACCATGATATTTGATACTATGATGAAAATGATAATGAGAAAGTCTCAAAATATAATATATATATGTAAAATGCTTTGTTCTGAATGACAGCCCGATCAACTCACAGCCTAAATCACTAATCGCAGAGACCTGAAATTTAGAGAATGTTTTCTGCGTATGAGTAGGCATTCGGGAAGAAAGGAATTTACGGGAAGAGGACCTAAGGCAACTGAAAAAAACAAATTTTTTGATTTAGATGAAGTTTGGTATTGAGTTAGCTCTTTGCCTAAATTGACATAAGTAATACTTTTTCTTCCGGGAAAATGTTTACATAAAAAATTTTCTGTAAGTGTGTACATACTGAAGTCATGCTTTATGGCTGCGATAAAAGTGTGTTTGTGTGTGTTCAAAAATGATTCAGTTTTACACTTTTGTCTATAACTTTTAATTTGAAAGAAGTGATTTGAAGAAAAGTTTAACTTGCTTGAAAGCTTTCCATTAATAGGCACTTTAAGAAATGTTATTGTATTTATTGCACATTACTGTATTGGCATCGTTATACAGATGCTTGTGGAAGTAGACGGTGAATCTAAGCTAACCAATCAATTACAAAGAGAGTGGTGTGTACTATGAGCTACTGAAACCAGGTGCAGCCATTGATGCAAAATGTTACCGACTACAACTAATGCGCTGGGGCAGTGAATTAAATTAATAGTGGCCAGAAACGACCGCAAGGCATGACCAGTTGATGTTGCAATATGACAACGCTCAGTCCTACGTGGCTACAACGGTCAAAAGCTACCTGGAAACGCACATCGTATACCCCAGGCCTTACATTTTCCGACTGCAGGCTTATTTCGAAGAATCCGATTTGAATCGAAACGATTCGCAGGTCCAACGCACAGTGGGGTAAATGGAGATTAATTCCCACAAGCCTTTTAGTTACGAAAAAGTTATTTTATTTTAGTTAATTCATCATAAACAAATAAAAAATAATCCAATTAGAGTGGTTCAATGATTTTTTCATATTATATCATAAAAAACAAATATATGGTGGGCATCGGTTTTCAACAATTTTTATTTATTTAAGGTCGAAATTTTATTTAAAATATATAAACTGCCTTTTCACCGCCATAATCATATTCATGATCATAATCATCTTCGCTTAAATTGTCATCATCAACTTCATTATTATTGCCACTCTTTATCATGATCATTTCTAAGGCTTTTTCCGGTAAATCCCGCACTTTTTTCTTGTGGTAATTTTCTGCTGGTAGATATAACGGGGTCAGAACTGCTTAAAAGTCTGTTGAATATGTTCTCATTTGCATTTTTCTGCTACATTTGCGAGAAAAATGTTCTCTAAAAGTCTTAAAATCTTTGTTTCGAACCTCCAGAGCTTTTTCTGATAATTTTCCGATTGGTATGAGGACATGGAATATTATCTCTGTTAAATAGATGAAGTGTTGGAGGCATATTATACCAAGGATAACATTCAACGAAATATTTTCTTGTATTGAAAGCGTAACCACGAAACATCTGTACGTCAACGTCGTGCCCACTAGGAACAACTACATGTTTTGTATGCATCTTTTTAATCAAATTTATATCAACTATAGTAATTCCTGCTGACATCTCGAGATTTTGAAAGAAACGCATGGAAGTATTGGCACCATTAGATTTCCCAAGCCAGGTTTCGGTTAGTCAATAATCAGAACAATTTTATCTTTAAATTATTTTTGAATGCGTGCTTTATTTTTCCAAAACTAACATTTCTCGCTTACTGTTCGAGCTTGCCACTTTTTATGCACAATTTATATGATAATTGGAGTGAAGTATCGAAAGACCAAATTATAAATTTTCTGTTTTTTCATCATTCTTCACCATTTCATCAATTTCATTAAAACCGCATAAATGCCATTTTTTTTAGATTTTGTTTCTGTTAACGCGTTGCATACTTTTCCATCATTAATAGATAAAATTAAATTGTGTTTAACTTTCAAATATTTATTTCCATAAAGTAGAACTGAATTAACGAGATTTTGTATTTCTATACGAACTCTTTCGTTTATTTTGCAATTTCTGTGTTTGTTCTTGTTCTGTCTTGAGAAATTCGTGTATATTTGAACAGGCAGTTCATATTTTCCTGGTAAAAAAAACTGAATACCTTCGAAAAGTTGAAAAAATCACGTATATCACTGTGTGCACACGAAAAGAAAGAAATTTGCAATTTTTGCCAAATATTTGTTCAGCTGGTGATGGAATATTTTATCTCCTCTTGCTTGGTACCGAAAATTTTCTTGTACCTTGAAATTTGAATTTTGAATTAATCTCCAAAATCGACACATTTTACCCCATTGTGCAACGGCTTGGGTCTTTTGAAGATATCGAAGAATGGCTCAATGATTGGATTCAATACAGAAAGGAATCATTTTTAAGAAATAGTATTATTTCGCGTCATGTTCATCTGTAGCTATATTCATTTCAAAGGTACTGTCATTTCGCGGCGCTTTCAGTAGATGTCAATTGTTTTAGCGTCAACAACAATTTGTTTCATTCATTTGAAAATGTCGAAATTTGTACCTGATAAAGTGTTTTTGCGGGGAGTTCTTCTTCATTACTTTAACATGAAGAAAAGTGCTACCGTAAGCCGACGTATTTTACTGGACCAAAAATGGTTTGCACGGTTTAAAAGTGGCAATTTCGACTTAGACGACGGAGAACGACCCGGACAGCCAAAAAAATTGCAATACGAAGAATTGGAGACATTGCTCGACACAGATGCATGCCAGACGCAAGAAGAACTTGCAAAAGTATTAGGAGTTGATCAAGCAACCGTTTCCAGACGATTAAACTCATTAGGATTCATCCAGAAGCTTGGAAATTGGGTGCCTTATGAATTAAAGCCAAGAGACGTCGAACGTCGATTCTGCATGAAAGCAAAATAGGGCGGTTATTTGAAAGCTATATGGTATAGTCTACTGATTTCGTTGATTTTTAATACGAAAAATTATTATAATTAATTAGCACTTTGTAACCGCTGAAGCGATTTTCGGTCGAGCTCCTCTTCCAATTTGA
Organism: Ceratitis rosa; assembly: GCA_037013455.1. Classification (NCBI taxonomy): domain Eukaryota; kingdom Metazoa; phylum Arthropoda; class Insecta; order Diptera; family Tephritidae; genus Ceratitis; species Ceratitis rosa. The sequence continues at coordinate 19,723,025 of JAWMAG010000006.1, forward strand.
GGTTTTGCATTTTGATGTTTTTCCAACAATTGGAGGGACCAACAGTTTATACAAAGCCGCTTCTGAACGACTGATGGTTTGCTTTTTTTACGAGGAGGCTTTTTTTAAATTAATATACCACATTTAATATAAAATTTCCTATTCATGATGACTTCGGTGTCTTCTGCTGAAATATAGATAATGAGTTAAAATCCATTTTTTTTTTTGGTATTGAATGCATGAAATCTTCAAAATTACTTATTTAAGTACTCATTTTCAAGTGGGTACTCAATTTATGAAACGCGAAATTGCTTGCGACCGAATCACACGCTTAATCTTCATGCAGCCTATTCAAAACAGCTGAGGCCACCAGGCAATAATATTCGAAATGTGAAAACCAACAACAATTTAACTCAAATATTTTTGAGTGTTTACACGTCACTTGAAGCAGCTGCTGCCAGTTGCATACATTCGGGCGTACTGACATACTGACACACATACGATTACATTCACACCGACAATTCGGGTTTCCACCATATATAAAGGGTGGTTAAATTTTCAAGGGCCGATGTTGATTTTGAATAAAACACAAACTATTTAGGAAATTATTGAAATTTTATTTTGTTATGATATATTGGTATTACTCATTTATGTATGTAACAAAATATCGGCCAAATGAGTGCCGCGACCTCGGCGGCACACCTCCATACGATGGTCCAAATTTTCGATGACGCTGAGGCATAATGGAGTTTCTATGCCGTTAATGTGCCGAATTATCTCATCCTTTAGCTCTTGAATTGTTGCTGGCTTATCGACGTACACCTTTTCTTTCAAATAACCCCAGAGACAAAAGTCCAACGGTGTCAAATCACATGATCTTGGGGGCCAATTGACATCGCCATTACGTGAGATAACACGGCCATTGAATTTGTTGCGCAAAAGAGCCATTGTTTCGTTAGCTGTGTGGCAAGTGGCACCGTCCTGCTGAAACCACATATCGTCCACATCCATATCTTCCAATTGTGGCCATAAAAAATTCGTTATCATCTCACGATAGCGAACACCATTCACAGTAACTGCCTGACCGGCCTCATTTTGGAAAAAATACGGCCCGATGATGCCGCCAGCCCATAAACCGCACCAAACAGTCACTCTTTGTGGGTGCATTGGTTTTTCGACAATCACTCTTGGATTCTCATTCGCCCAAATGCGGCAGTTCTGTTTATTAACGAATCCACTGAGGTGAAAATGTGCCTCATCACTGAAGATGATTTTCTTCGAAAATTTTCATAATAAGTCTGGATAACTTTAACACGTTGTTGGATTATGTATCTCTCCATGGTTCAAATTGAGTAAGTCTGAAATAGAGAAATGTCAAATTAAATTCGGAAAAAAACTTGGCGTTTAGGTGTGGTTCACATTCAACATCGGCCCTTACAACTTAACCACCCTTTATAAATATTTGAATGTGTAAAAAGCTTTCATACATACATACATATACTTGTATGTAGTTTCCAGCGTCCAACGGTATTCATATTCATATAACTTTCCATATGACATAATATGGCATGGTCTATATGAGTGATAATGTCGAAAAGTACGTAACAACCGTTAGGTTGCACTTGACTAAGTAAAGGGTGAAAATTGCGAAAGAGTGCAAGTGAAGTGTGCGAATGAAGTGGTTGATGGTTTTGGGCGCTGATACGTATGGTACATACCTACATACATTTACGCAACGTATGTGTGTGTGTATATGGTATGTGTATATGTATATATCAGAGTGCTTCAGGCTTTCGCATTAATTTTCGCACCATATGTTGCAAGTTGATAACAAAGCATTGCACTGAATAACAGTTGTTTACCCAATGCCATTGCACAGTGTGTAGTTATGTATGCTTGTGAGCATGTGGAGGTGGTGGTGTTATGTATGAAATATGCTACCAAAACCACTGGTACGTCAATTACGACACTTTTCACTTGCCGCAAAACGTTTTATGCGCAGAACATTAGCGGTAGATGGAACAAATATTTCAACAACTTAAATAGTTTCTTATGCGAGAATTGCCTTTCATATTACGGGATTAGAGAACAAAAGCAAATATTAATCATTGAATGTGGCTATTTTGTTTTTCAATTTATTCGCCATTAAGATCTAAATTCTTTTGCATGCATTTGAACCACACTTTTTGAGGTGTTTCCAAAACATGCTCACTGAACGTATCAGGTGTCGAAAAACGTTGACCTCTCACTTTATTTTCAGGATATGGAAATAAAAAAAGGCATTCGGTGCCAAATCAGTATTCCGGGTTGAAGAGTGATCTCTCACCAGCGGTAGGTTTTGCTAATTTCCTGAAAGACAATTGTCAACCAAATGAAAAGCCATGAAAGAGGGACACCAGCATCTTGCCAGTTCGTCTGCTATGGAAGTCACTGTGTGCAGGTACCAAGTCTACGGCAGTACTAGATTTAATTGAGAGTTTGCTGAGATTGATTCTGAATTTTATGACCACTTTTGAAGTGGAACCGCTACATTGGAAAGATCTGATGGTAGCTTGACTGTCGGAGTATATAGAAACCGTTTGTACTTTTGCCGTAGAGTTGAGCAACCATTTGGCAGCCTACATGATTGTAAAGAGTTTCGACCGGAAAATGCTGCAGTGGTCTGTCAGTCCCATGCTCATATTCAATAAGAGCTAGGGGAAAGTAAATTCTCCATCCCACTTTTCCATCGAGCTTGGAGTCATATGTGAAGATGGCTATAGCTTCCTGATCAAGTACGTTGGTGACTCATGTCCGTTTGGGATTCTCGTGGAGAAAAGATTGTCGAAGCGCACGCTGGAGATGGTATAATCCAACTCCTTTGGCACGTCTGCAAGAGATAATAAATTTTGTGCGTCCTATACTGAAATTCTCCCACCGTGAAGTTGCATTCACTCTGATTGCGTTTCCCGTATATGTCCAGAGGGAGGGAGGAAGTTGATGGCAATGCTCCCGGTATTCAAATAGCAGCCGATCGTTGAATTCTCTCTTCTTTGGTGATGCCCCATTCTATGGTTTGGTCTAACTAACGAAGTATAGATCCAGTACACTCGGTCTTAGACCCCATCTCTTTCCTATCGCCGGTTTGCAGGCGTAAAGTGCAGCTGTAGCTTTCCTTGATCTTTCTGCCATGTTCCGGCCCTAGTTTATTTTGCTATCTAAGATTATCCCGAGATATTTGACTTCAGCAGAGAGAGTACTCACCACGCCTTTTAGTTTAGGTAGCTTAAAAACACGTGGTCTGTATATCTTTGTAAATAAAACCATTTCGATTTTATCGGGGTTTACAACCAGTCGACTATCCTTGCACCAGCGCCCAAAAATTCAAAGTTAATTTACTTGTAACCATATTTATTTATTTTTTTTAACACTCGGTGGTGTAGATATACCCTGCAGAGATGCGATCCTGCATCGAGCATTCAAACTCATAATTTTTCAACCGGTATAATGGATCGAAGTATTTTTTCTGGGATTCAGTTGCTGGACTTACACTCAATTCCAATTCTTACGTCTACGTCGCGCATTCCGTGGACATATGGCTTGAGGCAAGCACCTCGCAGTATAATATCCCCTTCCTCTGCAGCAGTTGAGCGCTGGGTTTCGAGACAAATTCGTAGAATCCAGCTAATTTGATTTTATAAAGGATTTGTAGGGAAAGTGTGAAGGAAAAAGTCATGAAAAGATAACAAAAAGACAGAATTGTGAGAGAAAAAGTAAGAAAAAGGTAGTCCCAAATATTCAGGCAGGCTGGCTAGGGCGGTCAATATTCGGTCGAAATAATTGTCCAAGAGAGTCGGTAACTCCAGAAAATATGGATCGATTTCGCACCACGTTTACTGTGGATAAGACGCATCCTCAGGAGCTCCGTAGAGTGTACACCGAAAACGCTAAGACTGTGTGGGTAAGAGTATCGAAGAAGATCTGAATGAGTTCAATCGCCGTCCCGTGCAACAATTGAAGGTATATCTATCCACTTTGTTTACGTGTGGAACATAAAACCTTGAGTGGTATGCGATTGGCCTCTGCGAAGCATCAGATCCCTCTTACTGAATTGGTTAAAGACCATTTCGACAAATTTATGGAAGAATATGCGAAAGGAACTTAGTTTGCGGATTACAAAATCCAACTGGTACAAGAATTACAGCCCACCGCCCAACAAGCGCGTCGCACATTCTTTGAACGAGTCCAAAACGAGATGGCCACCGATACCTAAATATTATCATAAGGAAAGTTTGAACAGCGACTAGACTCACTTTTGGTTTAATGAGTAAATTAATGAACAAACCTGTCGCGTTTAAAGCAATGATATATAGACTACGTTATATCCTCAAAAGTCACTGTTTGATGTGCCTCTGCTTTGTTGAGCAGATGGAATCATTGGACCATATTTCCTCAAAAATTAAACCGACCATAATGTTGAAGTCCATGACGAATGCTTAAAAACCGTGATTAATGATCATTTAGGGCCTGAATGGGAGGATGTTGATGTGGACGGCCATTGGTTCCAACAAGATGACGCTATATGCTATACAGTCAACGAAACCATCAGTTTATGGCGACAACTTCACAATCGTGTGATTTAAAACCGCTTAACTAATTTTTGTGGGGTTACATGAAGTCGCTTGCCTAAGCAGATAAGTCCGGGCAGATTGACGTCTTGCAAACGAATATTCGCCGGATTATTGCCGATATACTGCTCCAACTGCTGCAAAATGTGGTGCAGAATTTGGGTCTCTCGGCTGGAACTTATCCTCTAACTTTATAATAAAGCCAAACTCTTGATCGTAAACATTAAACGAAATGCAAGTCATGTTTAAGAAAATATCCTAAGATATACGTTTTCAAAGAACTTAATTATTTTGAGTGATTAAATTTTTACACTAAATTGATAACGAGCTGTTTAAATTTAATTCCTTTCCACCCCCTTCATGATATATGCCACTACTCTGTTTGTAATGCAGTCAAATTTTATCATCATCATAATACTACTTAGGATAATATGCTCTAACACACACACACACACACCCACATACTCCCACATATACAGCATGTTTTGCCTCGTCCATTTGTGTAAATCACATAAAATGTTGGATTTGTCAGGATAATAGCACAGAATGGTCGAACCATCTAACCCACTTGACTTGCCTGTGCACTAATATCTGCTTGACCCAGTAAAGGCAATGGTCACACTAATCCATATTACCAACACACACACATACACACACACACACACATGCATACATACAAACAAAGATATGATGATTTATCGAAAATTGAGAGGAATATAATACATATAGATAGTAAGCCAAGTTAAGCCTGTGACAACTGAAATGCAGCAGCTACCTTTTAATACTCTGCCTGAAAGCTTTTCACTGTCCACCAATGCATAGTGGGCTCCTCTTCGCCTACTAGCATTAATTTCAAACAAATTGCACTCAGAGCTTAGCGCAATAAATGAGTATATACACGTATATCTATGTATAAACGCCTAGTTGCAGATTTCTGCAATAATTTTTCACTGCCGTCACTGCACCTCTGCCTCTCTACCATAAACACCAAGTGGAGTAGAAATTTCTATAGAAAATTCCAATAACTTTGTCAATATCTTTTCTTTACTCTCTGAATACCCAATCAACCAAGTTTCAATTTCATTTGTGTATTTGATTTTGTGAAGGCGACGATCTCGACTTTTAGAATTGATTGCCTTCGCCTTATCGCCTGCCGTTCTAGATTGCTTAGTGCAACTTGCAACAAACAACCAACAACTTGGCACTTTCTACTTGGCAACTGTCAACTGCAAGTAACTCCCCATTTTCTTCGCTACACAGTCAATGTGTGAGTACGCAATCAGTCAATACTTGGTCTGTGTATGTTTTAGGTGTGACGGCCCTGCAGGGAAAAGTTAGACTAGTATGCAAAGATTCTAGTTAAATACTAGTAGTTTGAAGACGAGATTATACTAGTTTGTTGTAAACTAGATATATACAAGTATTTTTCGGTAAAATCTGGACTAAATTTAAAAAATTTTAGTATAAAAACTAGTATTTTGCGGACAAGATCAAACCAGTTTGTGCTTTTACAAAAAAAAAACAGGATTCATAGGCAACTGTTCGGAAGACCCGTATTCAAATCGCGGTGCGACCAACATCCAAAAGTTATAGAAAAATAATTGTAATAAAAAATTAAGTTAAATATTCTATTGCGCTCGCCAATTATATATATACATATACACGTATATGAACTGGTATTTAACTGGTATGAAACTGATACATAAACTGCCAATTGACAATTAGTAGGACAGCGCCATGTTAAATATACCAGTTGCTTACATGCATAATAGGTGGAAGATGAACTAATTGGTACAAAAATGTAAACTAGTTAGAATTTAGTTAACAACTAGTATTTTTCCCTGCAGGGGCATTCACTCACGTTATATGTGGAGCTTGCAATTCATCAGCCTCTGATGCGGCCAAATACTGCAGTCTCTACGCTTTTTGTCCTTATCTAAGTGACAGTTGTCTGTCTATTGCAAATTGCCACTGCATTTGCCAACGTGTGACATATTCTGTTGATTCACTGACTTCGGTAATGGCTGTAATTGTCTCGTTGACTGTAATTTCAGCTCACATTATCAACAGTTAGACGGAATATGAAATGACTGTGAACTCATTCAGTGGATTTGAATTTTCATTAAGACTCGCAATTATCAGCGAGGAAACTTTTGTGCATAGAGTTAGGCGTGCAATTGATATTCGAGCGACGCCTCCGCTTTTAATGCGCTGATTGAAGTTAGAAAGTGATTAAAATTTTCCAGTTGCAGAAATTTCAAGAAATTCAAAGAGGATTTAACTATGTACTAGTTTAATATATATTTATCTCACTAGCAAAATTTTATTGAAAAAGAGTAGTTAACACTATGGAAGTATTATCGGCTATGTGAGACACATTTCGAATTTATATCAAATTATATCCAATTTAATTCTAATTTTTTTCACTCTGAGAAAACTGAGAAAAAAATTCTTTTATTACAAGCTTTTGATACAGCTTTTAACAAAGAACAATGTTCAAATAAAAATTGTTTAAAAAAATAAATAAATTAAGTGTATTATAAAAATTTAGGCACGGAATATGCCAGATCCTTTCCAAAGAGCACTACAATCCGACATTCCTTGAAAATGAAGATGGTATAGTTGAACAACTTCTGCCAGGGAAACTCTCGATGAGCTCAGGTAGATACATTTTCGGTTGCCACCAAAGAACAGAAGGAAAGCTACAACCATCACTATGGACTGCAACTTTTCCCTATCGTAATCAGGAATCATTTATGCTGTATGTATGAATAGCTTCTCACCATTTTAAGTGAAGGTTTCAGATTGGATTATCCCCATAATGCTCAATGACTTGTATTATAAAACTGGTGGTTGATTTCAAAAGTTCAAAAGCTTAGTAACATTGAAATTTGTACACTCCTTACCGATTTGCGTTAAGCAGTTACGAAATTGTGGGCATCTGGCTTGGTTTTCGTCCCGTGGTTTCAGTTATCATGGATTCGCTTATAACTACTTAATATTACGAAATATTCCATGATATACCTATATATATGGTATATAAAATATTAATATCAATGAATCAAAATTATTTCACCGCCTTACTTCATAATTTTTACTGCGCCCCAATAATCTTTTTACACAAAAATTTACTATTTTCTCCACGAAATTTCAATTATTTATGAACGATTTCAAAACATTTTTGTAGAAGTATTCTTATTTATCATTTATGCACGTTTTCCCACATTAATCTTATTTTTGCTACTATTCTTCATTCACCACGTATACATATCACTCACTAGGTACAATGTATGAATGGAACTAATGTTTTCTCCTAACATATCTACGTCATCTTCTCTGCTAAAATTGTCTCCTTTATAGGTTAATGTACATGAATTATGGTTTTAAATATGATTCTGAAGATGCTATTAAAATAAAACTAAAATAATTTATTATTGACAAACTTAGAAATTATTCATTTGTACATTATTTATCAAAATTAGGGTTTAATTAATCCTTATAAATCTTTAGTGTAGAATTTCATTTATTTTAATTTGTATTATTTTTCATTCTAAAATTAATGTCACTAAATTCTTCCTTAAATCTTATTCCAAGTTAAAGTCTACTGTTGACGACCAGAATTTATGGCTAACGCAACGTGGCCAATCCAATGTGTGGTTATGCCGGAACCCGAATGAAAATTGTATATTGAACGCATTGAAATGATTTTGAATAAAAAAAATGGGCAATGAAGATGCACATAGAGCACCTTAACCCCAATTAAACCCAAAATAAAGAAAACCGTGCGAATGAAATTTTCCAATAATAAAAAATAATTAAAATATTTGTTGGTAAATTCTTCGCAAAAACAACTACATCGCGTCAAGTTTACAGCTACAGAATATCTGAGCACTTGATCGTGGATATGTAGGTAAAAGGGAAAAAAAGTGAAAAACAACAATATGTGAATGCGGCACACATGTAGCTTAATGGGATAACCATTGGCTCGTGCTGTGGGCATCCCAAGTTAGAATTCCATTCGAACAAAAGGTGTCTGGAAAAAGAAGTCTGATGAGGAAACGTGGTGGTTTCCGAAATAGGAGCTATAACTTCTACCGTCCAAAACTATTGTTGTAATTTTTTCACTATTTCCAAAAAATATATGGTCCGAAACAGTTCCATTTAAATGAAAACCCAAAAACAATTCAACACAATAATGACCTGAAAAAGCATCTAGAAAACTTTTTAAATTGATCTGTTTGCTGCAAATTTAATAATCTTCTATTAAAGTTGGCTTCAATCGAAGTATACGTATGTATATTTATTTCTTGAAATTATACTTAAAACACAGTGATCTGCTCTGCTCGAAATAGAAAGTAAAAATAAAAAGTCCGCTAACGTAAACTCTTGGGTCTCTTCAAAAGGAATTGACTTGATTCTATTAACAGAGCTCTGTTAAAGATACAAAAAAATATAAATTAAAGTGGGGATAACAAAACGTCAAAACTAAACCTTGTATAATTTCTTCTTTACCACAAATTATTTTTTTTTATTTACTTGCACCGAAAAAAAAGTAATATTATTTCCATTAAAAATATATATAGGTAACTTAACACTTTCAAGAACCTACAAGGCTAGGAATCAAATGTGTCATATAAAAACAAGATTTGAAAAATAGTAAATATGATCTTCTTACTAAAACAGAGAAGAAGAGTACACACAATCTTCTTCCACACAACGATACTAATGCAGTTCCTCTATATATAACTGAGCTGAAAGAAGGCATACAAGTATAAACCTGCAATAGAATACTTAGCGTGAACTGAAATATGGAGCATTATTTTGGTAGCTAGCATTACAGAAAAAGTACTATATCAGCAAAATAAATGGAGTCCAAAGCGCAGCTTGTGCAATGGTTATAGGAGCTATTACCTCATGGCCGACAGAATGACCTTAACATGATACTTTATTCGTAAAGTTGTAGTAAGATCCGCTAACGAACTTATGGCGTGGGGTTGTTTGGGACAAAAAAAGGTATGGATAAACCCTAGACCTGATTGGAGTAGAAATTTTGTCTGAAAAGTGTTAACCACCACAGGCCATAGATACTGATCCAAACTAGATTGCGATGTGGGGAGGGAGTATACTCAACAGATCTCATGTGGCCAAGTCGGCGTCCTCTCTTGAGGAGCCTAAGCAGGAGTTAATACCATAACCGCTAGGAATAATCAGGAGAGAGGTTCACATACAATTTAAACAATTAGCCAGTGAGCACATGGAAATTCCGATTCATCTCTAAGATAATGAAACTGATTTGGCCCAAGAGGGACAAAAAAAGTGCTATTAAGCAGGTCCCGAAAAATGTATGACTTATAGCAATAATGTTAAGTGGAAACAACAAAATTTGTAGAAGCTGCAAACTGGAAAGGAACATGAAAAAATTTACTTTCTCTATGAGTGCCCAGCTCACTCACGAATTTGGCACAGAATATCTGGAATCCAGCAGATACCGAATTAAACAAAATTTGTACACGTACGAAACTTTTGCAAGCAAATGGTTGCCGGTTTCTTGTTTTTAGCTTTTTATGACGCAACCGTACCACTAAAACAACGCAGACTAGTAAATTCTGATAAGTTTAATTGCATTTTGGAGCACTCATTATATCGCTTTGATGAGTCATCCACCGTATAGATCTGACATGGAACCCAATATATTTTCGTATGTTAAAAATAAAGTGGGAAGTCAACGTTTTTCGAGAATTGAAGAGGGGGTTGATGCGTTCAGCAGCCATGTTTTGAAGATACCTCAATCAGAGTAAAGTGTTTCGAAAATTGGGTCAGACCCATGCAATAGTAAATAGGCCTTAATGGCAAATATTTTGAAGAACGGTTAAGTGAATTTCGATGATAATTTTTGTATTTTTCTCACTAATCCTGAAGCATAAAAGGCAGCCCAGTCAGTCAAAAATTTATATGTGGGTGACACAAGAAAACTGGATGCGATTGAAGCAAAATAGCTATTCATTTTAAAAGAGGCTATACTGACATTGAGAAAAATCATCAGTGATTGTGAGAAAACCAATTCTGTTCATATCATTTTACATTTTGTTGGGTTTATATCTACTCCTACTGGTGCTTTCATACTTCGGACTAAATACCATTTCATATGCTTGAAAGGTATAAAAAAATACACCGACCATCTATATTTTATATGCACATTCACACAAATCCCTCGTGCATCGCGTAGAATGTAACGTAAATTTAATTAAAACTATTTGCTAAACCGGTTACATAAACACGACAAGCTGCAGGCAAAACATAAAAAGCGAGTTAAATAACTGAATGGAAAATATATGTATACAAAAATCCAAGTGTACTCGTATATATGTATTTTAATATAAACACATATATGTAGTTAGATGCGCCAGCTATATGACTTTCAAGAGAAACAGGAAAATTAACACCAATATGGCTTTGAAAAGGTTGCACGTGGATCATTACCGGTTGGGTGTTCAGAGCACAAAAGAAAGACCACAAGTAGACGGTGTGCAGAATAGCCAGGACAGCTGGTATTAAAAAAAAATATTGCAGCAGCAAACGGACGTAAGGCCAGGCGTAGATGTGTGTACTAGGGTGACGCAATGAAAAAACAGATAAAATTAGTTTTTCCAAATATCTCATTTATGGTGTAAAAAATTTGTTAAATCCTACTCCACAGGTACACATACATTGACAAAAAAATATGAAAATTATTTCAAAATTTTTTACCACCATCAAATCTATTGACAAAATTAAGCCTAAGCTACACACCTAAATCAGACGTAAATCAGAAGATACGAACAGAGTAACTAACTTTATCTCTATAAATACACATACATTGTCCCGCGCTTGCCTTTTGGGAAGCTGCTGACAGCTACAATAGAGGCTGATATTTGCAGACGATTCTAAAATGAATAAAGAATTGTGTACTGCTCTCTGTGGTGCCAAATCAGAAAGAAGAAAATCATTTGAAAATAGCATTGGTATCGATGTGGTTGAACAATCGACCATAAAAGGCTCACTTATATGAAGTATTAAATCGTCATTGGATGCACTTTGTAAAGAGGTAATCAAGAGATTGGCGGAGAAAATAAAAGTTCATATATATTGGATACCTTGGTTATTAGGTTTCAAGACAATAAGGAAGACAAAAACGCGCCTTAAGAGGAAGTTCTCTCTAAGCATGGTATATCCTTGGACTAAGCAGTACGGATTGGGAAAATAAAATATATTCTAAAACGGTCTCAACAGTTTTTAAGATGATAATCCGACTAACACGTGTTTGAGCAATATTTTTCTTGAAGACAGTTCTAAAAGTCGTCATTCGTGTGACGTGGATTAAGTGGGATTTATCCATAATTAGCGGCTACGACCTAATCCATAATCTATCACCTCACTATAAGTTCTTTAAAACAAAATCTCAGAATTATTCAGTAGAAACGGTGTTGTATTTCATCATGACAATGCAAGACCAGGAGCTTAGTTGGGAGGTTTCGATGTGATCACGATATAACCCAAGATAACCTGGTAAAAAATTTGGCACACCGAAAAGCTGTTGTAAATCATTTTCTCAAGCTCCTCGCTGAATAAGCACAGGTGTTCTACACTGATTAAATGATGAATTTATGACAAAATTAATTTTAAATTTAAAAAATTTTGTCCAAAGCTTAAACTTTTCACACTGATATGTAAAATTTTCAATTTATTTTCTTTCTTTTTTCCAAATTAAAAAGTATCAAGGGTTCACTATTTGTGATTTGGCAACAATTAAAATATTACAGACAAATCCTAATTTTAAAGAAAAATATTTTATCTTCCACAAAAATAACAAAAAAAAAACATTAAAACAAAACATTTTTACTGTAGTTTTATTCTCTCCTAAATTTTTTTTAATTTGTCCTAAGTAAATTTTAATTTAAAATAAATAAAAGTATTGAAATCCCCTATTTTTTAATAATAAATTAATTCAAAAAATAAAATTTACGAAACCATCAATTATGAGGAAAAGATATTTATAATTCAAAATATAAAAAAATTATAAAAAGAACTTTGAAAACAAAAAAAAAATACATTTGTTTAATACATATAAATTTGCCACAACTTTTAGATAGTGTCATTGAATTTTCCTAGTTCACAAATTTTGTAAAAACAAAAATACATATTTATAAGAATTTGCCAGGTCTTCGTTAATTTTAGAGTATTAAAAATAATAAAGGTTGCGTATACGCACTGTTGTATGTATTAAGTAAAAAACTACTGGACAAGTATTGAGGCTACTAAATAATTCGTTCTAAAAAGATGGCCCCACCTGACAGTAGCGATCGATCTTGGAAGCGATTAGCTAATTCATTGGAAAGGTTTCACATCTGTCCACAATAATTAGTGCGCCGCTGACGCTGAGGCTGTTTCTGATGACAACTTTTCTTTTTGGCTCCTCGAAAATGTCCGGAATTGTGTTTTAAATAAGGAGCATTTTTTGGGAAGTTTTGATATTCTATTTTAATTAAAGTGCAGCTGAAGTGCATCGAATGCTTTTGGAAATTTATAGTAAATCTGCGTCGACAGGTAAGCTAAGTAGAGTGTGATTTTGACGCTTCACACGTGGTGATTTTAGCGTTGCAAACTTGAAACCAGACAGGTGTGGTGTACTATGAGCAGCTAAACCCAGACGAGACTATTGAGGCAACTTATTTGGCAAAAAATAACGAAATTATGGTTCACTTTACTTGAAATTCAATAATCAGATATTATTCTATCTATTTAAAGCTTATTTAGGACCGTTTAGAATTTTTTACAATTGAACAATCTACGAAAGATCGCTATAGTAAACCGTTGCCGATGCTGTTGTTATGGTTATTATTATAACAGTAACACTGAAATGGTGTGGCCTGAGCTTCTAGTTATTTATGAGTCCTGCGTTTTTAGGCAAAACGGCACACCTGTAAAAATTTTACGGCAAAATACTTATTCATATACTAGAGGTTTTGCAAACTAGTTCAGATTTTACCAAAAAAATACTTTTATAATTCTAGTCTATACCACACTAGTATATGCTTGTCCTTTAAATACTAGTACAATTCTGGCTTACAACAAGACACAAGACGATCTCATATGGCTGTAACCGTCAAAAACTTCCTGGAAACGCTGAAATGGGGAGTCTTACCTAACCTATCGTATTTCTCAGACCTCGCTCCTCCCAGCTACTGATGTTGTTCAATGGCTGCAAGACGATTTAAAGTCGAGTCTTTTGAAGAAAACGAAGAGTGGTTCATAAAGAAGAGAAAACTTATTTTTCAAAAATGGTATTAGATAATTACCAGAGAGATGGGAAAAAGTAGTCGCTTCTGACGAACAGTGCTTCGAGTGATGAATTTTATAATTTTTATCAATTAGTAAAACACTTTTTTAACACAGAAAACGGGCCGAGTTAATTTGTATTCCTTAATTAAATTAAAAATATTAAAGAATTAAGAATTCAAAATTTCAGATTTAAAATATTAAAAAAGAAAATAATATAAATTAGTAAGCAAACCATTATACACCTTAATATGTAAATACGTACATATATAAGAATATGTGTATGCGCATAATTACAATGTCGATGATGCCGCACTTACTGACCATTGTTTGTTGGTGTTGTGAAAAGAAAATTGGTAATGGTAGCCAATAATGACACCAAATGGCTAAGAACCACCACTAAGAGCACACACGCACACACACACACACACACTCACATAACGTGTTCCGATGTGTCGTCTGTCCACCACCTATGACCATATGCTTTTGCGCTTAAGCATTATTTTAACATCCTTCCTTTTTTCGCTGGCATTTTTATTTTTATTTTTCTTTTTTGTCATCCTTTCGCGCTGATGGCAGTGGTATTTACAAGCACTTAAATTATGCAAATACCACATAAGGAGTAGAAGAAGGGGAAGAAGTGATAGACGACAGTTACACAACAGCAACAGCAGCAAAGAGGATGTACACACATACCTACTTACGAATATGTATGAGTACACACTCTACTCTTTCACTTCCCCTGCCGCATTGCAGGTCAAAAAATAATCTATGCAAGTATTTGTTGTATTTCTGTTGTTGTTTTTTGTTGTTGTAAGGTGTTGGACAAGTTGTACGAAGGAAATTGTAGCAGCATATTTTTGGTGCCGGTGGCTTGTTGTGCCTGCAGTTCGCCACTAAGCAAAAAAAAAAAAAAAATACAATAAGGATACACAGGATATGTATGGTAGGATGCACAGGATGTGTGACCGTTGTTGTCGCTTGTTAATGTTGGTTGGTACATAGCTACTACTATTTGTGTTCTAGTCTACTTTTGCTTGTTTTTTTTTTATGCAGTTACTTTCCATTGTTGTCATTGTCGAGTGCCGCTGTTTGTTTGCTCATCCTTTCAGTTGCATATGTATATGTATGTAAATATGTGTGTACACTCGTATGAGCATGTTTATGTGTATCGTTAGCTACTTGCTGTATGTTTACGAGTTTGTGTTTGTGGTTTTCTGTTGTCGCTTTGATTTCGCTATGCAATTGTTGGCAGTCTAAATTAAACGTTGATTACGAATCTCTTTGGCCTCCACTCGTCTGTCCATTAGTCTGCATGTGAGATTTTTGTTTGGCCACATTTAGGTTGCTAATGAAAAATTTACTGATTACATATTGTTTTCGAGTTAATTGGGAGTTGATTAAAATTGTGTAATTTCCAAGTGATTTTTACAATTTTCGATAGGAAGGTATTTCACAAGAAAGGTATTTGAGGGATACCATAACATTGGTAAAATTTTGGTTTTTCTATCAAAATTTTCAATTATTCTAAGACCAGCATGTGCCAGTTCAAACTCTATAAGGGTAAAATTCTTTATTTCTCATAACATGACTTCCGGGTGTAGGAATTCACAAAACTCTCTCTCTCTTTCTCTCTCTCTCTCTCTCTTTTCCGAGCATTCTGCTTCCACCGGCGGGTATTGCGTCGAAAATTTTCAAAGCTAATGTAGTGAAATCCATCCGGATTATAAATATGATCTAACCAGCGGAGGCGCTATCTTGTTATATTGGTTGGCTGCGGTATTCGCCATTACCAACTCGTTGAGGACCGCAAAACCTTTCCCTCAAAACCTTTTAAAGCCGACTCATTATTATTTATGCCTCCGCCTCATATAGCAGAACGGGAATGATGAACGACTTGTAGAGTTTGATATTTGCTCGTCAAGAAATGACTACATTTTTTAATTTTCTGCTCAGTCCAAAGCAACAAGTCTTGTCAAGAGTGATTCCACGTTGGATTTCTAGGCTTCTTTTGGTATAGCTATTAATACTTATTCTTAGATAGACAAAATTACCTACAACTTCAAGGTATGAAAGTCAACAGTGACATGGAATCGAAGTCACAAATGTGATGACTGTGCGTTTGATGACAGAAGGTACTTCGGCTTGTCCTTGTTCGCTACCAGACCCATTTCCTTCGCTTCCTTATTCAGTCTGGAGAAAGAAGAACTCATAGTAGGGTTGTTGAGGCCAATATAAATATTAGAAGATTGTGTATTTTGGTAGATTACAGTACTATATTTTAGTTCAGGAGACATTTTTTATAATCCTCAGCTGATACCAATGAAGTGGCGAAGTGTTTACATACCGAGTGTAGGACATTTACAGAAAATTCTCTCTTTCCGGACATTCCCGGAAGCTGCGGTGGTCCTTCATATAGTAAGAAGAGCCTTTGTATTTTCGACAACCGACGTTAAGATGGCAAGGTAATTTCTACTGAATGAAAGTATTACTTTAAATATTCTATTGACATAACGTAGAATAACATTACTTGGCATTGCTATCGCTGAAAAAATCTCTTATTCTCGACATTCCTGATAACTTCGACAATACTCCGCGGAGGAGCTCAAAGTTATATCGTGCCTATATTTACTCTTTATCACCTTAAGTTATCAGTCAGTGGTGGAATTGTCATAGTTAAGTTGTGGCTAACTTAGTATCAGACTTGAGAGGAGTGTTAGTTAGCTTGAGAGGTTTATTCAATCGCATTTCTGTTTGGTAATTCGTTTCTCTGAAGAGTTTCCCGGCTGTGCAAACTCTTGTCTTAGCAATATCAATTGACACCTTGGACTTTGGACTGAGATAGCGCCCTATATATGCTAGAAAGTGGTCGAAAATTACCTCAAATGGATCGAAGTTTGCAAAAATTCTCGAGGTGGTCGTTTAAATGAAGTTCTATTTCACATGTAATGCCAAGGCTTATACTTTTATACTTATAAGTGGGAATTTACTGAAAGAAATTATTTCAAATTCATTTTTGCATTAGTGTTGGACGATGTAATGGCAGGGAAAAATTTAATAAAAGTTAAAAAAAAATTATTTTTCTTTCAACTACAAAGAGAAAGAGAAGGAAAATATAACTGGAAGCTTTGTTTTTCATTAGTAATGTTTTAGATTATATTTTTTTCCAAAAAAAAATTATTGAATTGATTTACTTTCGTTGACTTGTTCTTATTTACAGACAACAGTAATTGAAATTTCATGAATAGTGAATTATTTTTCAGCGCAAAATCACCCAAACAGGAGTTTATGCCAGCATCAACTCAGCCACAATATCTCTTGCTTGCTCTAAAAATTAGATTTGGCTTCCTATCATTTAGTGTATTTATGCATATATGCATGTACTTATTTATGTATACTCATGCATGATTATATGCATAAGTGTAATTATTTACTTGACAATGAAGTTTTGAACTTAAAGTGTCTATTAGGTGATAAGCCCGGGGTGGTGGATAGTCTTGCTTGCATTATTGCAAGTCCAAATGTTTAACAGCACCGGGAATGGCTTAGTGGTACTAGTTACTCGAAGCTTATTTTAAATATCTCTCTTTCTCTCGCTTCACCATTTTTTTTTATCGTGGAAAATCTTCACGCAAAATCCGGCATTATCCATCCCTACATTTTGAAGTGGAGTTCATCTCCGAGCTCCACCCAGCCTGAAAAAAATTGCTCTCTCGCTTCAACCATTAATAATGAGCTAAGTATTTAACCCACGACTATCAATGTACATACATACATACATGTGTGCACCCCCAAATGATACATTTAATATGCCATGGCGTATACGTAATCTCTATTAAAAGTGAATGAAAAAAGTGCATAAACTGAATTAAGTGAGAAAAAATAATTATTTTTAATACGTTAAATACCGTATAGTAATTACCCTGAAATCCCAAAATAAATGAGAACATTATTTATTAATAGACCAAAAGAATCGGGCGAGTGCTTAGCACAACTAATTACCTCACACCAATAATACAATATATGTACTCGTCTTTAGAAGAGAAACCGCGAATGCTTCGACGCCAAGCAGTTAAGCAGAAACTTACTCAACGCATTAAGCATAAATGACATTAAATTAAGAAATAAAAAAATAGAATAAGAAAAAAATAAGAGACACAAATGCGAACGCTTATGAATTATGAGTTGGAAAACCGCAAAAATAGGAAAGTGTCCTTGATAATGCTTAAGCTTATGGGTGGCATCACTTCTGAATGCTGACCGAAGGCAAGCGTGTAGACAGCTATGTGGAATGTGGCACCTAGAACGAAGAGAAAAATAATTATTTTAATAGAAAAAAGTTTGAATTTACGGCGTGGGCGGCGGGCACTCAAGAAAAAATGCTTCTTAATGAGAGTAATCCGAAAAGAATTGACATAAGTCGGAATAAGTCATTTAATTAAATGGAATTTGTGTGCTGTTCTGCATGTCAAGAGGAAGATAAAATAGCCGTAGATGGTGTTGACAGCTCAGTGCGCTACTGACCGAGCGCTCAACTGACGGTGAAAAAGTTAAGGTTAAGTTGTGTCACGGCAGCAAATTGATGATCTCTGCTAGTATTTATATATATGAAATAGCGCATGTGTATCGCTGATGGGTAACAGTATATATGTATGTATGTACAGTATGTGTGTAAGTATGCTTAAGAGCTCAAGTTTTGCTCTAGTCAAGCTTCGCTGGTGCACCAGTTCGGTTGAATTTTATTATTACTATTAAATATTTTCTACTTATCCCACAACTTTTCTCATACCTTTTGTCATTTTCATTATCTTCGTTGAATTGTTGACATTTTTTCACAACTACGTAGCTTTTCACTCGCTCACTTCTTTCATTTAATCTGCGCAGAGTTGTACAGTTGGCTCAGGGCTGGCGTTCAGTCTTGGCAGCCAACTTGACTACGGTTGGCGATTGTGGTTGATGCGCAGCTTTTGGTTGGTTGCAGGAAATAAAAAATCAGCAAAATAATAATCTGCAATGATTAGTGAAAAAATAGCTATTCTATAAATATAAATAAAAATTAAAATTGCTAAAAAAAATTCACAGATAAATCCACCGTAGATTCCGTCTTTACCTCACCACTTTTTGAATTTTCTACGCTTGCTGTTGTCGTCATGGCGAATTTTTTGATGTAAGCGAAAATTGTAATGAAAAATATCAACTCGATTTCAGCCTAGACTAGCAGAGGAGGAACAAGCGCCCACTTCCTCACTGCTACACGTACATTCATGTTCTTCGTGTACGCCATGTTCCTTTACAATTAT
Organism: Ceratitis rosa; assembly: GCA_037013455.1. Taxonomy (NCBI): domain Eukaryota; kingdom Metazoa; phylum Arthropoda; class Insecta; order Diptera; family Tephritidae; genus Ceratitis; species Ceratitis rosa. The sequence goes on from JAWMAG010000006.1 coordinate 19,742,226, forward strand.
TTGTTTCGGGCAACTTTGGCGTCGTAAATATTCAACGCACAAAGCTAGAATTTAAAGTGAATTCTAATTCAATTGACAACAAGTCAAAAGTAACAAAAAGTAAATGGGAAAAGCGCTCAACAATAACAACAAAATGCGCCTTTGATGCGTCACAGAATTAGAGTTTCGAGAATCTTACAATGGAGTGTTTCGTTGTAGTTGTTTGTTAAAGTCAAGTTTTCAAACACTAAAAAGAGCAAACAAAGCAAAGCAGATTTGAAATAAACTCAAAGATTCGATCTTGATTATAAAGACTTCTAACATTTCTTCGCTTATATGTATAGCAAACCATCATTTTAGTCGAGATAAATAGAGAAATACTCGGCTTAAAGTATATCGTTTTGGATGTTACTAGAGAGAACCACATTGTAGGAAACAAAAGCTATGAAATGTTTGACTATCGTTCACCTCAGTGTACGCAGATACGATTCTCATATAGTGTGCTCTGAGTAGGCAACAAATATCTATGAGAGAGGTGAGAAAGCGAAATGCCTTGTGTGCGTAGAATTCGGGGGCCAACACATAAAAAATATACTCCAATAAAAAATTCAACATTCCTTTAATTGATACCGCTGCTCAGCTCGAAAGTTCCACGAACAAATTCGGCAACTTACAGAATGTAGCATTACCCGGGCGAACTCAAGAAAGTAATCTGGTAACCGATGGTTATGGCATTTCGAGCCCGCAAAACGGCTGTGAAAGCGGAACACACGGAGATTATGAACCCTAGTCCTAGCTCAATCGATGTTGATGGAAAATATGTCCAATACCTAGTTATAAGGAAATTTAATAGCGATTGCTTGCGTTAAGAATAACAAAGCGGCGGGTACCTGTGACTTGCAAGGAGAGCCATTCAAATAATGCTCTCCAGCGCAAAAACACCACCTCAAAGGTATCATTAAGATGCAAACAAATCTTAAAATAACCTCGACTGTATTCAAAATGTTCGAGACTTGGGTCACTGGTCATACCTATATGATATCGTAGACACCTAAAAGAAATTAACTAAAGCTTTAGTCCTTATAAACAGGATCAACATAAGCATAATAACTGGGGTAATAACCTTACACCGTCCTCAGAGGGCTCATGGTAGAAAAATGGGCTGCTTTTTGCCGCAGCTGCAGAGCCATAGAAGAAGAGGAGTCGGTGGAATATTAACTCTGCTATCGATCAGACTTCGGTGCGCACCACTATCGTTTTCTCAGTAATTTCTGCTTCGATTTCTTTGCAAAACTTGCATCAGTAGGTATCGGTATCTCCAATTGCTTTGAACATCTGGAAAGTTGAGATGAGTCCCCTCTACAAGCCCGACGAAGACAGCACAGCAGGCCTAAGTGGGCTTGATAAAGGTTCCGTGATCAAGTAACTTTATGGCAACCACTATATTATTATAGTACTATTTAATGAAACTTCAGGATATGCGGTAGTTATAAATCTATAGAATTTTGCCGCAGCTTCAAGAACTGAGAAAGTCTGTTGAATATTATCTTCATCACAATGCAGCTCTTTGTACAAATTAAATATGGCCAGGTCATAATGGAAAGTGAGAGAGACTCTCAAGTATCTTAATATGAAATTGGATGTTGGGTGGAACATAGGTACACTTACGAGGTGGGCTGAAAAAATAACTAGAATTTTCTCTGTTTTTTTAACAAAAGTGTTGACACACTTGAATGCCTTTACTGCGGCACTACTGTCAGCCAAAAGCTAGATAGATGTTCCTGTTAAAAGGGTTGTCCATTTGGCTTTCCCACAATCTCTGCTTGAGTTTGAAGCTACCTTGGTTATTGGCGTGCTCACACAAGGACCCTACTCCTGCGACGCTCTAGCATTCAGACCCATCAATATACTAGATATACCATAGATATCTTGACTGTTAGCGATGGCTCCGTTTTCTGCCAATTTATGGGATCTATTCGTTAGAAAGTTTCCGTTTCTTGGTCCCCTTTTACATTAACGTTTACGAATTATAAATAATTTTTAGAATGCTAGCTTGTCTTTCACAATTTGATGAACTGGACAAATTTTTCAACACATTTAGGCGGCTAGCTGTTAGCTCTACTTAATACATAGCATGTACGTTAAATGGCCTAGTGTCAAAGATGATTCCTAGAGTCTTTTTTGAGGTAATCTATCGATTCTGCGTTGTACCTGTGCCAAACTGCACTTCTTCTTTAGTGCCGCCCACCACACTAGTGCTGCATTTTGGGGCAATAGCTCTTCCGCTAGCATTTCACAATCGGAGTGCTTTTGTGGCCCTGTTTTCAACATGCTGCCTCCAGTTAAGTTTACATCAACGATTACGCCGAGATACCGAAATGGATGGAATCATGATGTTAGCTCTTAAAAACATTGGGTTGAGTTGAAGAACTTTCGTCTTTCTAGTGAAGACAGTTCTCAAATTTTTCTGGGTTTACCGAGGGTCCTAGCTTCTCAACTCCTAATCAGCTGCCAAGTGACCTCTCTATCACCTATAATAATCGTTTGGGATTTTCTCCTGAAGAAAGGATAATAAAATCATCCGTATAACATACAATGAGCAGATTCATATTCGCAAATATTGAAACCATTGGAAGACTGAGAGATTGATTGGTTGAACTTAATACCAGTTCAAATGCAAGTATTTAAAAAAAACATATAAATTGAATATGAGTGGCAAAAAGACTTGCCAAACTTGCTTGTTTTAAGTACCTCTAACAGTTTTTTCAGTCTTTTCAACTTTATTTCATATTCTACTCGAGAGTAGTCACTGTATTCAACCAAATCTCCATCAAACGAGCGTCTAAACGTGGCTAAGAAAACAACTTCATATCCTCACGGCTCCACAAAAACAACAGTAAGAGCGAGATATATAAACAGTTGAATAGACGAACAACGAAAAGTTTTCTAATTACCATAGAAACGGCTGAGCAGACAACATGGCATAAGTTCAAAGGACCTCCGGGGCAACAACGGCGGCGGCAGTTTTAACGCCAACATCTTGTCACATACGTGTAGCATCAACAACAACTATGTATTTCACAAAGCGGGTGTTTACCCAACACGGATGGTTGCTTAGTCGGTTGGGCTTGGCGAGAGAAAAGCTTGCGGCTGTAGCAACACTTTAATCAATATGTATTGTACAATGTGTAATTTGCATGCGATTGCCGTTCTTTCGAACTTAACGAAGCAGATATGTACAATATGTATGTACGTGTATGTGCATGTGAAGGTAAAAAATCGTGGCGTCTCGAACGTGTAACCATAGTGAGAATAAAAGTATAAGTACACGTATGTACACATGTGTGTGTGTGTGTGTGTGTTTGTGCTAAATTTTGCTTGTTTCTTTATTTGCATAAAAGCGTGTCTACCACTGCATCTGTGTATGTGTATGTGTATGCATGTGGCAACTCTAACATGGCTGAGAAGAGTAATCAAAGTTTTATGAAGTCAACTTAAACGGCGAGTCGCCATTGCCAATTGATTCCTTAACTGTTTCAGCAATTGAGTTGTGTTGTTTTTCAGTTTTGTTTTTGTTTTCGTCTTTTTTTGTTGTTTTTGCTTTTCCTTATGTAGTGTTGATATTTTTATTGCAGTTTTTTTCTTCGTTGTCGACTTTGTGGTTTCTGTTTGTCTTTCGAAAGCAAACTAACACACACACACACACACATTAGTTTACTTGTGTATGTACGCATATACATGTGTATATATGTATGTATGTGCATATGTAAATAATCCAAGTTCAGCTGCAGTTTTGCTTAGTTGGCCAGGTGTACGTGGTAATGGTGGCTAACGACGCTTATCATCTTTGCATTTCGCCTGATGTTTTGGCAACTTTTGAACTCTTTTAACTGTTTCTTCCGCCATTTTCACCAATTTCATGACCAAAAGACAGCCTTTGTGTTGAGTAATCAGCGCATTCGATGGCAAATGGTCGATAAAGAATTCGTGCATTGTACTCTAATTGCTGTGGATTTGCACTTTTGCTTTCAAGGATCACCATGGTAAGCCACAAATATTTATTTTGAAATTAAAAGCATCGGTTTCAAAATTATAAACAAAAATTGGTTTCATCAAAAATTGAGTACAGAAAATTAATCGATTATTTGTATACAATTCAAGTACATGAAATGGTATACTAACTTTAGTTCGAAATATGAAAGTACCAGAAGAAGGGGGAAGAGATACCCATCTACTTCTACGCAACCAGACTTGATTCAGAGATGTACTGGTACATTTAAACGTCAGGTCAGATCGAAACACTATACCCTTCACGACCAAATTTTTTGGATTTGCTATTTTGGTTCAAAACTCAGTCAAAAAGCATTCAAAAGCGTGAAATTTGGTATTCAACACATTTATGTACATATAAGTATAGATTCTTAAAGTCATCGAAATCAAAGGGCCAAATAATTTTTTCAGATGAAAGGTTTTGGGTCGAAAATCTGTTAAAAGAGCATCTGAGAACGTGAAATTTGGTATTTTACCTATGTAAAAACAAATAGATATTAACATATTAACATGCTACGTAGGCTGCTATATATATTTCTGGCCTAATAATGAAAATACGAATATTTATCAACGAAAATGGTTTTTTTTTTTTTTTTGGATTTGGCTCGTCTTGGGAGACCCACACAGTCGGTTGCTGTTTTGTTTCGGGCTCATACGCATAGATCCATGATTCGTCAACTATGACAATCTTATAAACGTCTTTTGAAGCACCGCGATCGTATTTTTTCAGCATTTCTTTACACCAATCCACACGAGCCTTTTTTTGAGCGATTGTCAAATTGTGCGGGATCCAACGAGAACAAACCTTTTTTTACGGTCAGGTGTTCAAGCAATATCGAATGTATGCTGGTGGGAGAAATGCATAGGCATGCCTCTATCTGAAGGTATTTTACATGACGGTCTTGCATTATCAGTTCACGTACGGCATCAATGTTTTCTGACACAACGGCTGTTTTTAGACGACCGGAATTCGTCTTTGAGCGAGCGTGGGCCACGATTGAATTCGTTGTACCAGTTTTTCACAGTGCTATAGGATGGTGCTTCATAGCCATTCAAAGATTTTAGTTCATCGATGCACTCTTGTCGTGATAATCCACGTCGAAAGTTGTGAAAAATGATCGCACGAAAATGTTCACGAGTTAATTCCATTTTTTGGCCGAGATGAATTTTTTAATACCCTGTAAATAAAACAATTCACGATTAAATGACAAAACGTTCTGAATGATATTATGCTAAAAAATGTCAAACTTTCCAATGGAAATGTCAAATTGCACCTGGCAACACTTAGTGTTGCCTAGGCCAGACCTATATATAGCAGCCCACGTATAAGTATAGATTCTTGAAATCATCGAAATCAAAGGACCATATCAAATAGCAGCCGCTCAAATAATTTTTTCAGATGACAGGTTTTGGGTCGAAAATCTATTAAAAGAGAACGTAAAATTTGGTATTTTAACCACGTAAAAACGAATAAATATTAACATAGGAAATAATCGAAATCGGAAAATTGTATGCTATAGCCCCTTCCAACCAAATATTTCAGATATGAAAAATTATTATCAATCCTAAATTGAAATATGTATAAGTTTAATGTGTATGTAAAATTAAAAAGACATGGCCGAAAGAAACTCTTTTTTTATTTAATTTTCGTTAGCAAAGTTTATTTAATTTCATTTTCATTAAGTGGTGATTTTTCGTGACCATAAGGACTCCTTCTTCATCCTTCCGCTCACCAATGGCACTTTTGAATGTTCTTTTTACTATGAAATCATCGTTGATATTCACTGTAACTATGTATAAGGCCGCGATAGCGAATAGGGTTTGGCATTGTGTGCTGTCATTCGGAAGGCCTGGTTCGACCAACATCCAAGAGTTATAGAAAATTAATTTAAATAAACAATTAATTAGATTTTTCTAATTGCGTTAATTGTAATAATATTTTTATTTCTTAATTTTGTATATTAACAGATTCCAGTACAGTAATTAATATCCGTACGAGGAAAGTAATGGATGTACCAAAAGGTAACATATGGGCTTAGCCGAACTGTCCTTTATAAATCTTCATTCAGATATGTATCGTATAGAGTATATATATATATACCGTACACACGAAGTCATCTCCATAGTTTAGACTGTACTCATGCTAACTTATAATCTGATCTTAGCGCCCTCTACCAGTCGTAAATTCAAATATACTTTTGAATATCTGGCACGACTGCAACGCAGTTTGCCGGATTCTATGTAAAACGTTCGAACATAAACAACATCAATAAATATATAAATTCATTGATAAAAAATTATCTAGTTGACCGCATTGTGAATCTAAACCATTCTCGAACACCCGTGAATACACACAAAAAATTGCACCAGCATCGGTATAGCCGTAGTATACGTAGAATCTCACCAATGTAAATTGTAACACAGGGTCTTAAATATAAATAGCTTGAGTTATTTTTCAAGCTGACACTGCATTCTACAATATTTCCGATGTTTCCAAATGAAGAATGAATTTCCCGCCTGTTATGCTAAAGATACATCAAACATGACTTTAACATCGCAGCAGTGACAGTATGCCAGGTGGTTATAGAAATCATCTTTTGCTGCATCGCCCTTTCTCTTCCGTCAGGGAAAAGCTGAAAAGTTTCACCTTGATGCGAGTTCGGTGAGACATTTATTCGCCGCAGTAAATGAGAGTACATGTCGACGGATTCTACCACAAACTTAATATAAAATTTGTGGTTCATTATACAACCACTGTTGTGTTCTATGGCAGTTTTTGCCAGCTTTAGTTTTTTCCAGGTCTTCAAACAGCTGGTCAACGTCAGGTTCATATATTATACACATTTGTCATGTGATAAAAGTACAAGATCCAACTAGGTCTAAGACCGTAAGTAAGCAACTCACTGCCTGAAACAAATGCGACACAAATACTTCTAGTTTTGGGTCTCTTAATGGTAGTGAAAAACTTTCCTTATTTACGTTAACTTGTACACATAGTACTATCCTTGAAGGCTTCTTTGTGGTCTGACGTTTAAAACCTAAGTATTGCCTGCTCAACAGCCTGTGCCAACTATTGCTTCCTCTAAGTCACTTATCTAACAACACTCGAAGGAGAAGGGATTTCTATTAATTCTTCGAGCAGTCTCATTTTCCATGCTTAGCTCTCTGCGTTTATTTTCATATAATTATTCTTTTCACAAATTATTTTAAGAAAACAAATTTAAAATCCTTAAAGTCTCCTCATAAAATCAAAATCCATGCAATACATTTTTAAAATGATTTCCACGTTTCTTCAGAAACATTAATTTCTCTAATGCAACCAGCTTTTTCAAATACTCCAGTCTACACGCATCAACTTGCAATATTTCAATGCTGCCAACAAACGACGACACACCCGCACTTTGGTCACTTAATCGCTGTGCAGTGACTTGCATTGGACCACACATTAAATTTATTCAAGCAATGCTAAGCACCAACATAAATAAATGGAATATAAAACACATGCACACACACACATATATACACACACACACACATATACGCACAAAGTGGAAATAAAAGAAACAATTCATTACAGTTAACAAACCATAAAATGTCTAAAGACTGCGCTGACAAGTCATTGTTACCAACAGCGACCGAGGCAGGGAGCAGGATGGACATATCAGTATTTAATACGGCAATGCAAAGAGAGTGGAGTGAGAGAGAGAGAGAGAAAAAATAAATTATAAAAGAAACTTAACAAATAGGATATGAGTACTCATGCAACGTCGCGTATACACGTATGTGTATACGTGTACGTGTGTTGCTGTGTCATGCGGCTGCCATACAAGGCGTATGAGTAATATTTTATAATATCAAAACCGCTATCGTCATCACCCGCTTCCGCTGTTTAATTAACAAAAGGAGTGTAGAATGGGTAAAAAGTAGTTGCAAGAAAAGTATGACATGAAAGAAAAACTTATTCTTATATTAGGGGTGTTCATAATGAACTTATTGTTGTTAAACTTCACAAATGGAATTCAAAACAAGGGTATTCATCTCAGGATGTTTACTGAAATTTACATCAATAACTATTTAAAAAAATAGCCTGCTTGGAAGAATTTCAATAAAGCAGATTAACACGAAGAACTGTGCTAAAAACAAGTCCAAAATAACATAATTTTACGAAATTTCGTACAAAATAAAAAGATTAATTTCAAAATTATATTAGGTAATACCATTATTTTTGCAATAGATGGATTTAGTGAGCGGGAGGTAAGGATTACACTAGATGACGTTAGAAAGATGATATTTATACTCCAAAAATTAGAGAAGTTTTGATCACTTAATTCAGTAGTTTTGGTGAAATATGGACACCAACAAAGAGAAAATGCGCAATGTTTTTTTCTTCGTTAAAGGCTAAAAGGCAAGTTAGGCATCCGAAAATACAAGCAATGTTTATGGCTCTTATATACCTTCTGCTCAAATATAAACGAGACTTTATCCATAACTCGACAAGGACAAGACATATGGCCATACTTTTTTTTGCTTAGGTTGGCAGGGCTGTTATATGTTTACATGTCAAATTTGAGCGCGATCTGTAGCATAGTTTTTTTTTTACGGCACTATAAACAAGTCAACCTCGAGTGTGTTTTTCGAATTTTACTATGGAAATTAACGTTGAGCAAAGATGTTTGTTTGAAATTTTGTTATTCTAATGGAATAAGTGCGACGGACGCAATGAAAATGTTGCAGAAGGCATATGGGGAATCTTGCCTATCACGTTCACGAATTTTTGATTGGTATAAGTCGTTCAAGAACGGCCGTACATCGCTGGAGAACTTGCCTCATGACCGTCCTCCAGCAACGTCAATAAACGAAGAAAACGTCGAAAAAGTAAAGAAAATTGCGTTGGAAAATCGTAGTGCGACTGAAAGAGAGATAGCTAGTGAGGTCAACATATCAAATGGATCCGCTCATAGCATTATTCACGATGTTTTGGGCATGAGACGTGTGTCTGCCCGACTTGTTCCAAAATTGTTGCTCATACGCCTCGTCTTGTACGCGATTATTTGACCAAAAACAACGTAAATATTGTTCCGCAAGCACCGTATTCACCCGACATGGCACCGTGTGACTTTTTTCTTTTCCCTAAACTCAAATTGCCGCTTCGTGGAAAGCATTTTCAGTCGATTAAAGTCATAAAAGAGAATTCGAAGAAGGAACTGAAAGCCATACCTAAAGCGGCCTACCAGAAGTGTTATGAAGATTGGAAAAAAAGGTGGCATATGTGTATCGGCTCTAATGGTGACTATTTTGAAGGAGATAATATAAATATTGAAGAATAATTAACCGTTTTTGTTTTATTGAGCCAGTCTCGTTTATATTTGAGCAGAAGGTAATAACAGTACAATTCTGATTTCGTTAATCTCGTTCCGGTAGTTTTGATATAAAATAAGTTCAATGGTGTGAGAGTTAAATTGTCGAAAATGTCGATAACATAATGGAAGTCATAGATCCAAACCATTTGATTGCATAGGCACTAAATATTGCCAAAAAATAGTTGGGAACCACCTGGAAAGGGTTGGATACACTAAGAAGCTCGATGTAGTAACAAAATCGACACATTTCCGAAGTTGACAGCAACATCAAATGAAAACAATCATGGTCGAAGGGATCGCACAAATGATCTCCAAATGAGGATTTTTAACCGAGAAAGTTTAGTTGTGGGATTGACAAGGAATAAACCACTATGAGCTGCCCGCTACGATCAGTCAAACTCTTACTTCGGGCCTGTACTGTAAGCAATTGGACCATCTGAAGTAAGGAATCTCCCAGAAGCACTCAGCTTTGAACGACAGAAGCGGAAATGTGTTTCATCGGGACAACAGCAGAACACACCCTCGATAGTGACTCCACAGAAGCTCTGAGAGCTTGGTTAGAAGGTTCTTATGCATTTATACCTGCTTATGTTAATAGCGAATCATTTGGCTGGTGAAATAATGGCCTTCAGAGAAGTCGGTCAAAGTCGATTGTTTCAATAGATACTCCGTCGCCGTCACCACAATCCTCGACAAAGCAAAGATAATCAACTTTTTGCTGATTTACGCCCGCGCCCCAGCTGAAAAGATTCTTTCTGTGATCGCTTAGAATGCCCCGTCACTATATCGAAATTTCCAAGTGGACAAAGAAGGAATCTTCGGTGCAAATTACGGAAATTTCAGGCTCCATGACGAAACATTCCCAAATGGTTTAAAGTTGATCAATAGTTGAGTTGACTTTTGTGGTAAAGAGTAAAGTACATTTAAATTATTTTCTATTATATTTTATGGTGTTGTTAGGAGAAGCCATTTGAAAATCGTGTTGCCCGGAAAAATATCCTCCCTAGTATGCATCCACAGATACGTACTCCTTTCAGAGTTAGCAAAAAATAGTAAAAACTTTTAAATATTAGTAGTGGCAACAAACACTAATGTGACTGGCGGTCGGGTTGTGGGTGTGTGAGTAGGGGTATGGCGCCGCTTGGCTGCAATCGCAATTAGAAACACAAATATACGTACATATACATAAACATATGCGCCTACTTGTGTGCCGTTGAGACTAACTTAACAAGCGCGTAATGCGCGGGTAAGCAGAGGTAATGCGGCTTTAAGCCCGCACTTATAAATCCTATTATTTTGCATGCAAACTTTTTCACCGCACACCAACAACACGTACATACATATTTACATACAAATAAACACATTCACATATGTACAGCAATAGTTTTGTGTAGACAAATAAGTTTAGAGTTTCTCTTGTCCGCCGGAGAGAGAGGAGTTAAGCGTAAAAAGTTCCAAACGTTGAATTTGTATATTTAAATTTCAAAAAATTTCACGCTTCGCAAAGCCAACTGAACTATTACGGCGCCCAACAATGTACCCACTCACATGTACATACAAACAAACGTTTGCTTTTATCGTTTGTGCAATTTTCATTGTGTAACTGTGCCGTCAGCATACCGAAAACCGGAGAGCAAAAAAAACAGCAGAAAATACGTGAAAAACGTGAAAAACAAAACAAATATGAAAATTATTTTGTGGGCACGGCAATGGAGCCAGCAGCTTTTGCAAAAGTGCCACTCTCCACTGTATTTGGTGTGCATATTTATTTAACTGAATTTATTATACCATATTCCATTGTTTAATGTCGCTTTGGCAAAGTAAACCTACGCAATGAGAAAACAACGCAGCTGAACGGTGTCCGCAAAATGTGGACAAAAGATGAAATGCATACAATTGAAAATATAGGTTAATGTAGGTAAAAACATAGCTATGTACATACCATACATACATCCATAGAGGGTGAAGGTAACATTAATATTTGGCAATAGATGATGGTAAGCTAAATTTTTAGAAAGATTTTATTATGTTGAAAAAATTCATAAAATTATATTTAATATTTAACAACATGAGCAAAATTTTATTGTTAGACATATTTTATGGTTAAACATATTTTTTGTTAGCAATAATAAATGGTTGGCAATATAAAACTTAAAAATCCAAATTAAGGTAAAGTTTAGCCATTTTAATGTTAAGCCATAATTAAAATGTTACGACATACATTTTCAGCAAACTTTTTTATTTTTAAATTTTTACTTATTGTCTATGAATTTTACTCTAGAATAATTTATGTCCAGCCATATTTCGTGTCATGCGAAATTGTTTACAATTTCGAAGTTAATTTTTTTTCTAAACAAAATTTTTTGATTTCGGAATTCGAACTTTTTAATGTTTAGACCTAACCTAAATTTGACGGTATACATTTTTAGCAAACAGTTTTATTCTTAAACTCTTTCTCAATATCCACAATTTTTATAACCATATTTATGTCTAGACATATTTCGTGGCAAGACATATTTTATGGCAAGCAAGATTTTATGTTCCGAAATATTAAAAAACAAGTATTTAACATAATACGGAAAAAAATTTTCATTTTCAAACTTTTGTGGGGAATCCAAATTTTTTATGTAAACAAAATTTGCGACCAGAAATGTCATAGTCATTGTTAGCCAAATTTTATGTTTAACAGTATTAAAAAATACTATTCCGAAAAATTTGCTAATATGCTTTCTATGCAAATAAATTTACTTTTAAGTTTTTACTATGGATATATTAAATTTTTTTGTTATGTGGAAATATTTTATGTCACGTTATATTATATGGCAAGTAAAGTTTTATATTCAGCAATATTAAAAAAAAAAAGTTCTTTTAAGAATAATTCTTGAAAATTCTTTGTAGGCAAGAATTTTTATCTACACTTTTTTTTTTGGCTAAACAAATTTTATGTCTATTATCTATTTATCAAATATGTAGGAAGCAAAATTTTTTGATCAGCTATTATTTATAAAAATTTATCGTGTATTAAATTTTTATAATTTTTATTTTTTCTCCATAAAGTCCCACATAAAAACCAAAGGTTACCCTATTTTGCATTATATAGTACAATCATTTTCCAGAATATTTAGCCGATTTGTGCTTATAAACTTGCTAGAAATATATGTATGTGCTTATAAATGCACGAACATTTATTCCAAGCCCACTCATGTGTATACTCGGGGTATAATGCAATACATATAAATATAATTGGTTAGAGAGTAAGTTTGTAACTTTCAACTCAATCACACTCGGCAGCGAACTACACGCAACTTTTGTACATATGTGTACACATGCAAACACACACATACATACTAATAAACATACAAACATATTGCTTGTCCTTCAACCCACATGAGTTGACTACAAAACTTGCAAATAATAATGCAAATAAAATGAAATGAAACTATAGTAAACTGTTAGAGAATACTCGCTCACTGACACAATGAAGACAAATACAGGCGCATATACATATGGGTAAACATATACATATATATATATTTAAGCATTTATACGCGCAACCAACAATGTACACATACATTTATGAGTGTATTTAGTGCGAAAAGCCACAGCCCCTGAGCTGCATCAAAGTTGGCAAAACATTAAATGTGAATTCAAAGCATAATTACAGGCGCATTGAGCACAACAGTGGCTGTGTGGCTAGCAATGCGTGCATTGTATTTTATTATGCAAATACTGCGTAGTGTAACACGCATATACATACTTTATTCTTAATATTATGGTAGTACCATTAAGGAAAGTTAAATTAAAATTTGAAATTATTAATCAAAAAGTTATTCACTTTTAATTTTAATAACGTATTTTTCAACATAAAGTATTTACTTACATATTTATGTTAAATTTTTGCCATTCTATTTATTTTTCACATCACATTTATTACCTCAGGCTTTTTTTTATTTTTTAAGTAACTATCGCGCCATTGTGATTTTGTTTAACCCTAATACAGTAGAATTGTGATCACATTTCAAGCGAACTATAAACAATATAAATTATTATAATTAAATGAGCACGAACTCAAGCATACTCACTTAAATTTTTAAAATACATGTATGTTAGTATAGAGAGTGCATAAAATTCAAAACTATCATTCTGGAAAGTTGGAGAACGAGAATTATTTCCTATTAATTGATTAACTAATGTAAGGAAAGTTTTCTCCGCTATGACATGTGCCATGTACTGGATAAATTTTGAAATATTTATAGAAGCTCAGTGAAAGTTTAAATGGTTAGGAACATCCAGTGAGTGGATAGAATTCTATTATTTCCAGAAAATGGACCAGATTGTTTATAATTTGATTTAGTTGAGGTCTTATACTAGTTAAGTTCAGAAAATACTATCTTCTCCCGAAAGTGGACCCGATACCATTTTCGATTTATATATATTTACCACTTTGAAACCACTGAAGCGATTTTCGGACGAGCTCCTCCACCAATTTATGATTTTGTGTCTTGAAGATTTTTCAACAAAATAGAGGGTTTATAATAAACCGCCTCCGAATGGCTTTTTTTTACTTTTGTAGAGTCATTCATCTAGAAGTGGTTCAAGCACCTTATGACTTTATGTTAACAACAAATAAATTTTTGGTAGCCAGCAAAATGAAAAGGAAATGAAAAGGCGAAAACTCATAATTTTAACAAAGAATTAAAAGAAAAAGTAATTTACTATTTTCCCGCAGAAGTTATTGTTTGGTTTATTCCAAAGTCGTTTAAGTAAAGATCTGAAATTTTCTACATCTCGGTATATGATTGGTTTACAAAATTAATGAAGATCTAAATATTCTTCCGGGGCCAATTCATTGAAAATTGTTCTAATAAGATATTCAATTAAATGTTTATGTTATTAATGTCACCACTTGGATGTCCACTTGCACAGGCGCTTAACCTGGAGAAGACACATTCCAGCTAAAAAGCTGCTGCTTAAATTCAAATTTGCCAGTTTATATTGGATTTTAAACAAGAAGTCTGGACTTATCCTTAGCAACAAAGTCCTCTTATATAATGCAACAATAAAACCGATATGGATGTATGGAATCCAGTTATGGGGTACAGCTTGCACGACGAATATAGATATAATTCAAAGATTCCAATCGAAAACGTTAAGAGTAATGACGGGCGCACCGTGGTACATGCGTAATGAAAATGGAAATCGCAGCAAAAAAAAAATACTTAACCAAACTTCGTAACCATCCGAACCCTTTGGCTAAGACTTTGGCCCATGCAATAAGTCAAACCCGCCTGCGTAGAAGAAACGAAGCAGCCTTCTAAAGAGTAACGTCAAGCCACCAGCCCAATCCTACTAATGGGCTTTATGTTTTAATTTAGTTTACGATTTTTCTACTTATTGTTAGGCCTCCGAAGTCGAAGCAGATTTAATAAATAAATATTAATGTTTAAAAAAAAATGTCACTTTAACTTATTAATTTTTATGACGAGACATTAATAAAATAGCTCGAAATATGTTTTGTGAACATAAGCTGCAATACTAAGCTGCAAAATAAGATTTTTACGATAATTATTTGTCTAAAATTTACTAATTATTTTCTTTTTTTCTAAGTTTTGGATGCTTTTAAAATATAACAATTTTTTTTAATCTAAATTTCTAAGTTTATTAACCCAAAGAAATATGTTTACCCAAATAGAATTTTTTTCGAATAGATCGATGCTGGGTCGACTTCAAAAAAATAAAAGTTTTTCAGGTGTTAACCAAATTTGAAGCAAATCTAACTAAAACTCCAATTTTTGCAAAAATATCGGCATCGACTCGATTTTTCGGTGAGAAAATCTATTAACATAATATTCTAGGCAGAGAGCTCTATACCTATATTCCAAATATAATGTAAACCAAACCTTAAAAACAGTTAAATAGATCGGTCCCAGATCGACTTACTGAAAGAAAAAGGGTATTTTAGGCTGCTTATTTACCAAATTTCATGTACCAAGTGTGTTTGTTGAAGGCTGCCGGTTTTACTAGTAGATATCGCTAGCAATATGTATAAATTTCTATGATTTGGCATGTATGTAATTTTTTTCTATTGACATTAACCTACAAAACTACGCAAGTCGCATTCCGCCAAAATAATAGTGTCATATTTGTTTACCTCAGTGAATATGTCGAGTTTCGTTCCAAGTAAATCGGATTTGCGGCATTCGTTGCTTTTCTTATTTCATTAAACAATGAACATCCTGGTGCAGCGAAAAAGTTCGAAGACGAGGAATTGTAGGCGTTATTATATGTTGATCCAACCCAATCGCAACAAAAATTGGCAGAAACACTAAATGTGACTCAAGGAGCAATTTGCCAACGTTTAAAAGCCATGGGAAAGATCCAAAAGTATGGAAAATGGGTGCCACACCAACTAAACGATAGACAAATCGAAAATCGAAAAACCGTTTGTGAAATGCTGCTTCAACGATGCGAAAGGAAATTTTTTCTGCATCGAATTGTCATGGGTGACGGATCGCTACTGACAACAAATGATCAATTTGAATCATGAGTTAATCGAAAAACGGTCGAAATGGGCCCGAAGATATGGCAAAGTTATATTGCAACATGACAACGCGCCATCTCATACCGCTAAACTGGTGAAAGACACATTAAAAACACTTAATTGGGAAATATTATCGCACCCGCCGTACTCTCCATACCTCGCCACGTCCGACTATCACCTTTTCGCATCGATGGGACACTCCCTTGTAGAGCAGTGCTTCGCTAATTTTGAAGAAGTCGAAAAATGTCTCGTCGAATGGTTTACCTCGAAAGAGAAAAAGTTTTTTTGGAATGGTATCCATAATTTGCCTGAGATATAGGCAAAATGTGTGGAAACCAATGGTCAATGCTTTGAATAAAAAAAATTTGAGATTCCTCTGAAAATTAAGTGTTTTCTTTATCGAAAAAACCGGCAAATATCAACTTCGTGATCAGTGTCAAATCAGACAAAACACTGTATGAGTATCCAATTTTATGGCTATCAATAAATGAATTCAAATTTCTGGAATAGATCATTCCAAAATCCACTTGTCGGAAACCCCTATCTTGTTGTGTTGATCCGTCAGTCATTAAGAACAAATACTTTTTTTTATATACATATATAGATAAATTAATTAAAATTCAAAAACTAAATAATTTAAATGTTTTTAACTGCTCCATAGTTCACTTAAGCTTACAACCCAGCTCACATATGTATAGTTAAAATGTCAATGTAAAAAATGTCAAGTTTTTTTTAGTTACTCTGTACTATAAATTAAATTTCATTTATTAAATTACATAATTTCAATTTTATTACCACCACTTAACAATACAAAATTCGTTACCCATCAGCCAATTTCAAAATTTAAGTAACATAAGCTCATTAAAAATTGTTTCTACCACAATTCCCACGATATTTACAGCCGCCATACGCGCAGCTGTATGAACACAATATTAATCACACAAAACAAAAAATGAAAAAAAAAAATATTTTCCCCCAAAAAAGCAAATCAACAGAGTGTAACTAATTGTAAATATAATACTTACGCTATAAGTGAATTGCCCACAAATCAGTTGATGTTTACGAATTCAATACTTTGATTCAAATTATTCAACTGTTTGGTTTGGTTCGATGGTGACGCCACTGCCACTTGATACCGAGAAACCAAAATATGCAAATTTTAATTAAAAGCAGGAAAAGAGAGAAAAAAATGTGTAGTACTTTGGACATTAATAAGAGCTCACATTAAAGACATACACAGAAATTCCGTAAACGAATGAATATTCGCAACTGTAAAAGTCCTTGCCGCTCTACGCTCTTCACGCCTAAATAACTGTCATTTGTGCACGGAGCAGCAGCAGCGGAATAAACAAATAAATAAAGCGTGCTGAATGGTAGTAAATGATACTTCACCGTATTCTCTTGACTGGTCAAAGACGCACCTCGTCGCAAGGATGCGCTTCAATGATGCGCAAGAAAAACGAAGAAATTATAAGTTGAATTGGCGGAAACCGAAAGACATGAAATAATGGCTGTAATAAGCAAGAAAGAAACAACGGTGAAAAGCACAGCAATAACAGCAGCTTTTTGGACTACACCATCATTGCCACGTACAGCGTCGAAACGTCGCCGAAAACAAGGCTCATTTCCGCCAACAGTGCGGAATGACAATCAAAAGTAATTTGCAATTTTACGCTTCAACAAAAAACCAAAAATACAAAAGAAAACAATCAGAGTACGCAACATACATACATATATACATGCACATTAAATATATTCGCGGAGTAAATGAATGACAGAAGAGCGCTGCCAAACAAGCAGAAAATGAAGAAAGTGTATAGCAAAGAAGTAAATGAACAAAAATGTATCTTTTAAATTTGCTCTATTTTTTTAAGTTCAAAGTGAACAAAGTGAAACTTAAAGTTCATATTTATTGTACTGAATAAGGCTTTTTGTTTCAACAGAGTGCTAAGTAAGCAATAACAATACATACTCAACGTAAATACATAAATTAATTATATTGAACTTTTCAGGACTTCTGTAAATTTATTGACTAATTTCTAGAAAGTTACGTATACGCAGTGGTACATTAGCAAGGGTGTTATTGAGGGGTAAGGCCACTGTAGATGCTTCAAAAAATTAATTTTTCCTTTTATTGGTTAAAATTATTCTTTGTACCTTCTAGAATAAGGAACAAAAGGTCTTATACGTGTCCAACATCGATTTCATTGAAATTTCGAGCACTTTTACCGAGTGCATCGGACCGCTCCGATATATACTCGTATTTTGTATGTCTTAAAACTCTGGCTCCCAGCATAACTCAAAAAGTTTTCACTATCTTCAGTTGACTTTTTTCTTTCGCCTTTTTTTTCTTTTTTTTTTTTTTGTTGTATTGACGTTTGTATTCTCACAGTGGTGTGCTCACAACAGGAACTGTATCAGCATAATTTTGGTCTATGGTAACACGGACAAGATCAATGGAACCAAACTCATTATGCAAATAATTTTTCTTAGGCGGCAGGTGTAATAAAGCAGATAGCTAGCCGCTTTTTATTATAAACAAATAAAAAAGAGTTGATATTTTTTTCTAAGCTTTGATTATGAAATCTTTTTATTTACAGGTCTATTCTGTCGAGTTAATAAAATTTGGTAACTTTGTTGTTATTTTTATTTTGAGAAAAAATAAAAGCCAAAAACATAAGCATATTTTACGTCTGGAATTCAATGAAGATGAAGAAAAAAGTACAAAAAGGTGCACGTTAACAAGTCTGTGAGAAAAAAAATTACCCTTTTAATTTTAAGTCAAAAGTTGTTTAGAGAAGATGATAGCAAAATAAGAGTTAGGAAAAGACTAAACAGGTTCAAAGTCAGATAGGTATGAACCCGACTGCGATGAGAGAGGATATCGATTTCAAAAAAGTTGGGACGAAAAACATGGTCAGTTGAAATTGTATACACACTTTTTTAGTATTCTTTTAGTATATTGCGAATGGGGGAAATTGGACTGAGTTCATGACAACTTTCGATATAACGGTAATGTGATTTGCAACCAAAAATATATTTGTTAGAAAAAATTAACTAATTTTAGGTTAAAAAGTATATCTCAGAAACCACTAAAGACAGATCGAAATATAACAACGAAATCACGCTTTTGCGCTTATTTTGACATGTGTCAAGCTCAACTGAAAAACAAAACATGTTTTGCTTTAACTAAAGTTCAGGCATTTATGAAAATGCATCGCACAAGTCCTTAAAGTTGTTAAAGACTACAAAAAAAAGGTGCAGGAAACATGTCCACGTTATGGCGTATGTTTTACTTAGACTTGGTTCCACATAAAGGCCAGCTCAAACGTCGACTGGGTGCTTGAACAACAAACAATGGACGGCGATTTTTCGGAAAAAAATTTATTCATTGGCGATGCACACAGGTTTTTACATCCAAAAAACTTACTGTCTGTCGCGTTCCTTCGACCTAACCTCTGTGAAAACAGCAGCGGCCAGACTATCACTGTAAATTCGGAGTCGGTTATGGTCGTATGATAAATGATTTTTTTGGCCTGCATTTGAAGAACACGATTTGGACACTATGTAGTTTCAACGGCCGTTAATGTGCCGAATTATCTCATCCTTTAGCTCTTGAATTGTTGCTGGCTTATCGACGTACACCTTTTCTTTCAAATAACCCCAGAGAAAAAAGTCCAACGGTGTCAAATCACATGATCTTGGGGGCCAATTGACATCGCCATTACGTGAGATAACACGGCCATTGAATTTGTTGCGCAAAAGAGCCATTGTTTCGTTAGCTGTGTGGCAAGTGGCACCGTCCTGCTGAAACCACATATCGTCCACATCCATATCTTCCAATTGTGGCCATAAAAAATTCGTTATCATCTCACGATAGCGAACACCATTCACAGTAACTGCCTTATCGGCCTCATTTTGGAAAAAATACGGCCCGATGATGCCGCCAGCCCATAAACCGCACCAAACAGTCACTCTTTGTGGGTGCATTGGTTTTTCGACAATCACTCTTGGATTCTCATTCGCCCAAATGCGGCAATTCTGTTTATTGACGAATCCACTGAGGTGAAAATGTGCCTCATCACTGAAGATGATTTTCTTCGAAAATTTTCATAATAAGTCTGGATAACTTTAACACGTTGTTGGATTGTGTATCTCTCCATTGTTCAAATTGAGTAAGTCTGAAATAGAGAAATGTCAAATTAAATTCGGAAAAAAACTTGGCGTTTAGGTGTGGTTCACATTCAACATCGGCCCTTACAATTTATTATATTTATTTATTTATATTTAATTTATAATATATATATGTATATATAATTGGCGCTTTGTAACTGCTGAAACGATTTTCGGCCGAGCTCTTGCTCAAATTATTGGTTCTACGTCTTGATGTTTTTCCAATAAATAGACTTCTTAACATCACATTACATATATTAAACTTTATATTTTTTACCAATCAATGAACTAAATATATATCAGCCTAGTTTCTATGCCACCCTAACTGAGTGCTTCTCCCTTGTTTAATTTTCTAATCCCTAATTTACTATTTCTTTATATAATTATTGAATTATTATTTATTTTCTTTTACTACGTATTAAGTTACGTACGCTTTATTATTATTATAATAATTAAAAATTATAAAAAGCGAACTTTTTCTTCAAGATAAACACATAGAAAACCAAAATCCATTAAAAGTTTACAATTTATATGCAAATGCAAAAATTTATTTGCATATGTAAACTTTTGTTATCTCCACAAGTTGCTTAAGTTTTGTATTAAATACTTATTTATACAGGATTAGGTAAACTTTATACAAATACATAATTTTTTCTCCTTATTATAAATCCTTACATTCTTTCTTCATTCTATCATTAAGCCATTGTATTTTGGTCTGTAAATTTGATTAAAAAATGTAATTGATTTTGAAATCGAATTAAAGACTAAAAATGTTTTGCTTACAAAACATCCAACTAATACTCAATTTAATATTCAAAATATTTATGAAAGCTTACCGTGTTGCACCACAAAAGCTGATGAATAGTAGATGACCACAGACTTAAGTTGACACCAAAAAGGATATTTGAATTAAAAGTGAATTTACGCTTTAAAAAAGTTATTCATCAAATAACTGTGTTTATGCGGTTATAAATATATACATACATAAATACCGCTTTATGAAGATAAATAAAATTCTTTTATAACAAAAATATGTGAATTCCGTTGCTACTCGAATTGAAAATTGAAGCTTTCGCTGACAGTTGATGTTTGTTTCATCACTCATCAGTGAAACTACGGTGACGGTCATAATCTCAGTAGATTTGTTTTTCTTTTTCAAGGCTATGGTGAGCAATGTGAAATAATAAATAAAAAAATTTACACTGAAAATTTTTCTCCTTAATTATCAAAATTTTTATTTATACGTACAGATTTGTTATCCTGTCCTTTCATAAAATATTCATACGTTTATAATTAATAAATAATAAATAATATCATTAATATGTTTAAATTTAAATACTTATAATTCCAGACTAATATTATCAGGTGTGCAACTCCGGTATCTTAAATCCTAAATGTAGGCAATAACTTCTTAAAATCACTCATGGGTTTACATTCTGTTAGGGAGAAGCTGTGAAGGAAAATGCTCGCTGTCCACCTGATCCTTCTAACAAATTGCAGGCTTTTCTCTTCCACAAATTGGAGGCTTCTGCTTCCACCGACACTAAAAAAAATACTAATATTAAATAAACTATTTAACTGATCAAAAATTTTGTTCAACATATTCTGGCAAGAAAGTTGAAAAAATTGGAAAATTTAAATTAACATACATGTATTTTTTTTACAAAAAACAAATATTTTTGTCTAGGACAGCTATTTATATTTACGCAGTGTATTTGCCGAATGCGAAGCGACCGTTTTAATGAAAAAACAGGCACTACACCAAAAATGAACGAATTAAATAATAAAAAATGTAATCAAAATAAAATTGTGCACTGAAAAAATTGTAATTAAAATAAACAAACAAACAGCAAAAAAAAAGCATCAACGAAAGCGGCAAAGTGACACGCATATGCTGAAGCAGATTAAGCGCAGTGACAGCAAAGAGCGTACATACACACACTTCAGTGATTTTTTAAGCACACAGCCATAAAAACATGTGCTTGCATGCATTGAAGGGCGTATTTGGAAAAAAGAGTAGTAATTTTAAAGCAGCTCACCGCAATGGAAAATTTGTCAAGCGTATCAACACGTGACACACACACACACACACACAACAACAACAACATGCACACAAGCTAACAAATAGAGACACCAGTATTGCTTCATACACACACTCAACACCACACAAGCGTACATACTTGCAAATCTAGAGCGCTATGCAAACCAATTGCAAAATGCATTGCGCCGCAAGGTATGCAACGTGTTTGCCCTATTACTACACGCTGACAAGCAGTCATCAGAACCATCAAAATCATCAAGAGCATCAGTCGCCAGTCGCCAGTAGCCAGCCAATCAGTTGGTCAATGTTGACCTCAAAATGGCTACCACTGACAGAAACCACTTTCAAAATGCTGCGGGCGCTAAATTGTAGTTTTTGAGTTGGTTGGCAAAAGTTTGCTAGATTTATTTTTTTCGAAATTTCTATTTTTTTTAACTGCAACTAGTTTGCAAATTGGCCGGCATTGTTTTCCCCCGCTCCTTCTACTCTATTGACCTTTTTTCCCGATAAATTTTTCATGTTGTAATTTGGCTTCAGTTTTATATTTTTCATTTATTTACCGTTGAGGGCACACAGAGTGGCTGCGTTAATTTTTCACAGAAAATTTTCTGACTGATTCAATTAATTTTGCTCTCGGGCTGTTAAACTAAATACAGCTTGTTAGGCTAGAACGTTGAACGTTGGGTGTAAATTAAATTTGTTGACTATTTTTCGAAGGACATAAGAAGGAGTAAAGACACAAAATTGCAATTTTAGTGTAAATTAAATTTTGATTTTGTATAAGGAAATATTAAATACAAGAATAAATTTGTTTAAGCAAACGTAGGATGAAAGATTTTTCCTTATCATAGAAAATTGAAATTAAAATTAAAATTAAAATTAAAATTAAAATTAAAATTAAAATTAAAATTAAAATTAAAATTAAAATTAAAATTAAAATTAAAATTAAAATTAAAATTAAAATTAAAATTAAAATTAAAATTAAAATTAAAATTAAAATTAAAATTAAAATTAAAATTAAAATTAAAATTAAAATTAAAATTAAAATTAAAATTAAAATTAAAATTAAAATTAAAATTAAAATTAAAATTAAAATTAAAATTAAAATTAAAATTAAAATTAAAATTAAAATTAAAATTAAAATTAAAATTAAAATTAAAATTAAAATTAAAATTAAAATTAAAATTAAAATTAAAATTAAAATTAAAATTAAAATTAAAATTAAAATTAAAATTAAAATTAAAATTAAAATTAAAATTAAAATTAAAATTAAAATTAAAATTAAAATTAAAATTAAAATTAAAATTAAAATTAAAATTAAAATTAAAATTAAAATTAAAATTAAAATTAAAATTAAAATTAAAATTAAAATTAAAATTAAAATTAAAATTAAAATTAAAATTAAAATTAAAATTAAAATTAAAATTAAAATTAAAATTAAAATTAAAATTAAAATTAAAATTAAAATTAAAATTAAAATTAAAATTAAAATTAAAATTAAAATTAAAATTAAAATTAAAATTAAAATTAAAATTAAAATTAAAATTAAAATTAAAATTAAAATTAAAATTAAAATTAAAATTAAAATTAAAATTAAAATTAAAATTAAAATTAAAATTAAAATTAAAATTAAAATTAAAATTAAAATTAAAATTAAAATTAAAATTAAAATTAAAATTAAAATTAAAATTAAAATTAAAATTAAAATTAAAATTAAAATTAAAATTAAAATTAAAATTAAAATTAAAATTAAAATTAAAATTAAAATTAAAATTAAAATTAAAATTAAAATTAAAATTAAAATTAAAATTAAAATTAAAATTAAAATTAAAATAAAAATTAAAATTAAATTTAAATTTAAAGTAATTTATAGTACAACCATGAAAAAAAACAGGTTTGAAATATTATAAAATTTAAAATATTGAACATTTATATCCAGGTTTCCATCGCATGTTTGTCTTTATAAAGTGAACTTAAACATATATTTCCATATTTCACATACTCAGAAGTGCACCCACCACACCTTGTCATCTCTCATCGCAGTGACCACAAACCACTTAGAAGTCGCCAGTATTGCCTAGTATCTCCATAATTCTCAATTAGTCGCGTGCAACCGAAGTTATATGCAGTGGAGGTAGAGAGAGGAGGGGGAAGTCCAACACCACATTGGCCACTCCACGCACTTAAAAGCTTTTAAACAGACGAACCTAATTGAATTACGTACGCTAACACGGTCAGAAAAGGGAGAAGTGAGATAGAAGGGTGGGGTCATGGGAGGTGCCACCCCGACTCTTAGAAAGTGTACAAGAAGAGCTGGCGGTAGTGACTGAAGGTGGTGTCGGTTAATTGACCTATTAGAGTGCCTTTAACTTGAATAAATGTGCTGGAAGTACACTTTTAGACGAACAAATTGTGTCAAAAGGTACATTTACTCTTACTTTGTGCTAACATATATAAATATATGGGCATCTAAATCAAAAGAAGATATTCACAAAAGAAGCTTCTTCTTCTTCAATATTAGCACGCCTTTCATTTCTTCTTTTCGCTGTCTGGCACCAGTTAGAAATACCAAGAGAAGCCAGGTCAGGGAACAGCCAAGTGGTTTGGTGAATATTCTTGTGTTGGCATCTAGTGCTACAGACAACAATATTTCGGGCCCCGGCGAAGTCGATCAGCCCCAACCCATATGGCGATGTTTCATCGTGGAGACTGAATTTCCCGACAGTTGTGCCGAAAATACCTTTCTTGCTCACCCTGGCGTTGAAGTTGCCAAGCAGCGCTCATAAGTATGCTCGAGGCGCTCGTAAAAGGCATCCTTGGTCAAATCATCCTTCTCTTCCGTCGGAGCGTGGACACAAATGAGCGTTATGTTAAAAAATCTCGTTTGGATATGGATTGTGGCGAGACGTTCATCCAACGGAGCCTGTCTCCCACTACGAATCCGACACCAAATTGACATTCTTTTTTATGGCCATTCCAGGTGCATGCCCCAAAATTCTAATCCTTATAACATTTGCGAGGGTCACCATCACGCCCGGGGTCTCTCACCAGAGACTTTTTTTGATTTTTCATTGGATTTTTCGTTTTTCATGTGGTGGGTCCTTGTGGTGGCCTTCTCATTTTAACTGGCCTCCAAAGGACTGTTCGTTGGCTACCCAGGGGATACTTTGTCTAAGACCGGAAGTAGTGAGCTCTTTGAACCATATACAAAAGAGTCCATTCTGGCCAATCCCAGGTGAATGGCATACTTTCCTCACTTGCGTGAACTTTCACACATCCATCCATCCCCCTGCCACTTTCTAGCTACAAAAAATCAGAAATAAAGATGGTATCTCTTAGCTGCCTCCATATATTATGCTTCTATTTCTAATGTAGCAGAAAACTGCTAAAGTAAGAATTAAATTGTCATATATTATCTACACCGTTATTACACATTTGTACCTTTCAAGCAAAAAAAAAGCACAAAAGCACTGAGTAAGCTCAAAAAGCTCAATATTTCAACGATTAAGCGGCACAATCACCCTCATCTAAGCCAACAATGCAGGTGAACACTAAACAAACTCTCTTACATACGCATTATGTATGTTTGAATATAAGTAAATTTTTAATGACTACAAAGTCAAGTCTAACCACATTAAATTTAACAACATAAAAGTGAAGTCGCCAATTTGCTTCGTCTGCAAGACGCCGACATCATCCATTTAGTGCTACATTTATAGTTTTATGTGCTGAAATTGCCCTAAAGGCGATTACGAATTATCTCTCTAATGTGTTGTATTTAACGGATTATTTTATAAATTTATTTTTCTCACCAATACATGCATAGCACACGCATCTACCCCGCAATCAAAGCAACTATTTAGAGACCGCTTTGGAACTGGTAAACCCAATCGGATAGACAAACGGTGGCAATTGTCGAATGTTGGGTAGAATATTAATCTTGTACTAGTTTGAAATAGTCAAAGTCACTTGTTCAGTATCAAACTAAGCATCTAGTATACTTGGGAAGCCTACTTTTATTTTCACCACATTCACGAAAAATTTAGATTCAGATTAATTTTGTATAATATTGGACTTGAACCCTGGCTTTTCGAATGGCAGTACACAGTGCTAACCATTCGGCTATTTTAGCCGCCATTGGTAGGCCTTGACATTTCCAAGTGACTTCACCGATGTACAGCACAAGGTTTGCGGCTTACGAAATAGTTAAGATTACGCTTGAGAAAAATTTGGAAAATATTGAAAATTTACTGCCAAAATGGTGAATTTTCAACCGCAATCGCGAGAAAATTTCGTTCGGTACATTTCCTTTCGCTATTACTTGCCTTTCAGGCAATTTCAGGATAAATTTGTGTAACGAGTTCACCAAACTGGTTCTTTAACAGCTGAAATAACTCGCGTACATACTCGTCCAGTGCGTTTAGAGGAATCTATTGCTGCTATAGCTCAAAGTGTATCAACTCGACACCAATCGTAGGACTTAAATAAATATTTCGCGTACTTCTTGTCGTGGCATTTTGCATAAAGACCATGGTATGAAGGCTTTTATAGAAAGTCTAACTTGACCAAAAACTCTAGCGAACTAATGAAACTTACCTTTACATCGGCGTTTATGTTAATAATTAAAATTGGCAACTTTGAGGAATCCTTAACGAGAGGCTGTTCAGTGCGGTGTGGCATGCAAACTGGCAGCAACATTGGGCCGTTTTTCTTCGAAAATGAGCAAGAAACTGCCATCACTGTCAAAGTCGACCTTTATCGATCAATGAAGAGAGAAATTGGAGAAGAAAATCGGCCGAAAATCACCTCAGCGATTATAAAGCACCGTCCTGATATTTCTTTTCGTGGAAACAAAGAAATCTACCACATGCAGCCGCCAACGAAAGGTTCATTTTCAATCGAGAAGTGACGTCAATTAGTAAAATTGATTTCCACGTTATTCTTTTATAACTTCGAATTATGCCTCATTACGTATCCATCCCATCACCTTCGGCATGGTAACTTGCATTGCTAACCACTCGGCAAATGCAGTTGCCCTATCGAATTTTAACTTTCTATTATAAATTCAAAATTATTGAGTATATTACAGTATTTATGGAATGAATAAAAAAGTTTACAAAAAGGAAACAAAGAAAATTTTTTCATTTTATTTTTTAATTGGTACCTTTTAGGAACATTTGCGACTAGTTGGACTTCGACCATACATTGCTATTTGTAAACTAATATTTTTCCCGACCAGTTTTTAGTATCACATGCAAAATAAACATATATACCTACACATTCACATATTCACTTGCTCTAGCCATTAATTCATTAATTTATTCAAGGCTTACTAAATATAATATGCCCTCAAAGCACTTTTCAACAGCTTAATGTTAACTTGTCTAGAACACTTTGACTTTTTAGAGACAAACTTTCATAGGTTAATTGGTTTATGACAAAAAGTTAAATACTTTTGGTTAAAAGTTTTAAATTTTTTTCATTTGACTAGTAATGCATGTGTGTATGCGTGTGTGTTTGAAAAGAGAGTGCTTTAATGTAAGCCTCTTACATTATTAAGGTAAAAGAGTTAAAAGCATTATTAAATTATATAATATATAAAAGAAGATGTGCAAACGCATAAGATTATTGTTTTTCCTTCTGCCTAGGATATTAACCTTAACGTAAAGACTTTAAACGGTTATTATTATTGTTATATTTTTTTTTTACTTGAACCACTTAAATAAGGATGAGTCAAAACTAGACGAAAAAAATGCGATTAGAAAACCCTTTCACCCACCGGATCACTGTAATGTCTTTCAAGCGAAACTGTCGACAACATTTCAAGCCTTTCAAGATCTAATGGTGCTCTCACTGCGAAGAGTATGCGGGTATGCGATTTTTCATTTGTATCCTCAATATGAGAAAGTTGTTCATTGCAAATGCTGACTCAAGATGGACGAGCCTCAATTATAATAAAATGACTATGTAGTGTGAATGACATGGTATGACAGAAAGTCATGAGAGCAAATCCAGTTTTATAAGTGCGATTGAATTACTCCAGATATCGTTAGAAAGATAATCTTTCGTACCAAAAAACATAATGGGAGAAGTGCTACACACTTAACTCAGTAGCATATGAGCGCATATTAAAAATTGACTTCGGCAAAGAGTAAATGCGATATATGTATATTAAAATTTCTCTTCGATAAAGGCAAAAGCGTTTGTCAGTTTTCAGCTGAAAATGTGAATGGTCCTAATACTGTAACAGTCAAACATACACAATTTTTGTTTCGTCGATTTCATTCCGGTAGTTTTGATGCAAAAGATGCTCCACTGTGGTAGGCCAGTTGTCAAATATGTCGATAAAATAATGGAAATTGTCTGACCGTCTAATACGACCATCAGTTGTAATATAATATTATGCTGATGCCCAGTAGTCATTTCAATCTAAACTAAAGATATGTTAAAGGTTTGCTAAATGTGCCTATTACATCCTATCCTTGGAATGGATATTGTAGATGGATGTAAAACTATAAACGTAATCATTCACCTCCGCTTTGT
The DNA here is from genome assembly GCA_037013455.1 of Ceratitis rosa. NCBI lineage: Eukaryota > Metazoa > Arthropoda > Insecta > Diptera > Tephritidae > Ceratitis > Ceratitis rosa. The sequence goes on from JAWMAG010000006.1 coordinate 19,770,913, forward strand.
AGATATTCCAAGAATTCGAGCTCAGTTCGAAGTTATATTGAAATTAATTAAGTTAAATTTTCTAATTGTGGTCGCCCCTCGGCAGCAAATGCCCACCCCTCCAAGTGTATTTCGGACATGAAATAAAAGCGCCCTATAAAAAATCAGCAGCTGTTCGGAAGCGGCTTATTATAAACTATAGGTCCCTTCATTTGTTGGAAAAACTTCTAGACACAAAACCACATATTGAAGGAAGAGCTCGGCCGAAGAAATCGCTTCAGCGATTACAAAGCCCCAATTATATATATAGAAATATCATATCAATTACTACACCCGCTACGGGCTTAAACCGAGCACCAACTTCCTTCGTTGCTCTGCTTTTGATTGGCTAAAAATTAAATAAGAAAGTTCCAAACAATTTTCAAATTTCACTAAAATTCTTAAAGCTTGCGTGTGGTGAGCTTTATTAAAATGAATAAAAAATGTAAGAAAGAATTTTAGATTTTCCCAGATATAAAAACTCCACGGCTATCGTTACGCAGCCAAAAACTGATTACGAGCAAAGCAAGTAAACAACTTTGTTATAGCCGGTAAACACATATGTATACGATAATAATATTTTCGCGCAAGTACAACGCAGAGAAGGTGGCTGCAACGGTCGCGGGGTTAGCAGTATGGTCTACCGTTCGATAGGCCAGGCACCTCCGGTTGCATTTCTGATAGGAAATAAAAGCTCTGTAAAACCATCGACCATTCGAGGGTGGCACAAAATTTATTTGTTGAGTAAAATATCAAGAAACGTACGCCACAAATTGGAGGCGAAGCTTGGCCTAAAATCCCTACAATGACTATAAAGCGCCTGTCACTTATGTAGGTATATACATATGTATATATTTACGAGTATATGTGCATAAATATGTACATTTATAAAACGCACAGCGGGTAACAGTTAAACAATATGAGCGCGAATTTTATATGCACAAATTTGGCTAATTTAAAAAAATGTGCACAAAATTTCATTACGCTTGTTCGCACCACACCGAAGACAACAACAACTTTTTACAAAATCAGCAATGCCAACCGCCAAAAGACATTACCAGCAGCACAAGCATCGCCGATAGCGTCAACACCACAACCATCATCATCATAACAATCAAGCGCAGCAATGCAATATGCATAGAACAAAAACAACCAAAAGTACGTGTATGTAGAAGTCGAAGTGGCAGTGGCAGTTGAGAAGCAGAAATTTCAGTAAGGAAAAAATTATGCTAAAGAAAAACCATTTTATAATAAAGACATAAAAACAAAAAAAAAAAAAAAACAAAAAATTCTTAACGCCCCAAGCGCCAAAAGTCAAGGCTTTGCAACCACATGTTTTTTGCCGCATTATAACATGATTACCCGCGCTGGGGGTGCAGACGATGTAGCGGTTACTCACAACTACTGTTAATACTTGTGTTTGTGGAGTCTGGTGATGTCCCACGGAAAACGAGATTATTTGAAAAAATTTCCCTTTTCACATATATACGATAATTTTTTGCGAAAATTCAAGAATTCCATGGAATCAATATTAAATTGAGTTCACTAAAAGGAAACTGAAAGTATACGGGTTCCCAGCGCAAAAGATTCTGGAGAAAAAAATTTCATCTTGAAAAGTGAAAAATAAAATCCTGTAAAATATATATAAATATTTACATAATTTGCGCTTTGTAACCGTTGAAGCGATTTTCGGCCGACCTCCTCCTCCAATTTGGGGTTTTGCATCAAATGGAGGGACCTACAGTTTATACTAAGCCGCCTCCGAAAGGCCGATGGTTTTTTATAAGGAACTTTTATTTCATGTCAGAAATACACTCGAAGGGGTTGACATTCCTAGCCGAGGACCGACCGCAATTAGGAAATTTAACTTAATTTTTTATTTAAATTAACTTTCTATAAGTTTTGGATGTTGGCCGTACCACGATTTGAGCCCTGCTAATCACTCATCTTCAGTGGCCGCCAATATAAATGATGACCCTAAAAAGCATATAAAAGTATATTTTTTGTGGAGTCTCGTTTTCCGTGGGACACCCCTTGTATGCATATTATATGAATTGTACGAATGAGCAAACAACTTCAGAATAAAGAATTTCCGCATGCAAAATAACTTTATTCCCCAAGAGTACATAATGATACATTCATATACATACTATATATGTGTGGTACATACATACATATAAATATACACAATACCAGCTATTTGTATATGCAAAGCAGCATATGCAAACAAAAAAAATTACGCAAAGAACAGAGAAATTTAGTCAAGAAATTTCATATATTCGACGCTGAGCAGGAAAAAAAGACAAAAAAAAAACAATGCAGTTTGCGGCAGGCAGTTGACGCTAACGCCGCACCCTGAGACGACGACGACGACGACGACGACGAGGAAACAATTGTGGCTTGTTTAGCTTCATTTAAGGAAATGTCACACGCTCGATGAGCTAACCAGCTGCTGGTGCTAGAGATAACATAGCTGTATGGTAGATGAGGAGATGAAGAATGTGAAGAGAACCACAGCCATTATACAATCAGCAAGGCCACAACACGGCACGAAACGCAAGCGATATACTTCAGTCTAGTACCCAAAGGAGCAGCAGTAAAAAGATAGAAAAAAATGCAAGCGAAAAATGACAAGGGACATTCTTTCTGTCTTATACTCACTCTCTCTCTCTCACTCTCTCTCTCTCTCTCTCTCTCTCTCTCTCTCTCTCTCTCTCTCTTCCACTCATTGCATATTCTCGAAAATACACTTGCAATGAGACTATAAGCGTGCATTTATGCCCACATATTTGCTACAAAGGCATACAAAAGGCTGCAGCAGAAATGCGATCGCGTTTCACACACCCACACAGGCAAACAGCCACTACATATATATATACTCGTATATATATAAAATAACTTCATTGCTTTGCTTGCTTGTGTTACTGTGCAGCTAAGAAGACACTTCGTTAAGGAAGTTATTGAAATTACGTACACGGTGTGTCCCAAAAAAAACCGAACTTTTTGGATATAAAATAGTAAAATACACATTATGTTATCTTTGAAAGTTATTATTTATTCAAAATAGGTTCCATTTGACTCAACACAACGTTTGGAACGATTAACCAGCGCATGCATAGATTTTTTTATGTCATTTATAGAAATGTTCTTCAGTACCTCTGCTGCTTCATTTTTTTCAATTTTTTTTTTAATTTTTTAAACTTCAATTTCAATTTTTTTTTCAATTTATATTTGCTCTTTGTTTCATTTTTTTTTTTTTGGAACCATTAGCACACTTTTGGTTTTATTGAAATGGCTGTCATTTTTACATCTGTCATCCGACTTACATGAAGTTAGGTGCGTTTGAAAGAGGATGAATGTATCTTTTTAATGTTGCAAATTTTCAATAGATGGCGCTGTATGTTGTATGATTTAAATATTTATTTTTGGGACACACCGTGTATGTATGTATGTGTATATTGAGAGGGAGTTGATTTTTAAGTTAACGGTCTATATTTGGTTTTCCAGTCACAGCGTTGCCTCGGATGAGGGGATTCACAACTTTTTTCTCCTTGGTTGCATTATCATACCAAATTTTAATTTATTTTGATAATACTTTCTCCAAGCTTCAGAAAAAACTTTCTACTGCCTCTAATCAAATCTTGATCAGTAGTAGAGGGTTTGGTGCCCAAAAAATAAATGGACATTGGATAAATGACGTGAGAAATGAGTGAATTCTTTTAGACGCAAATAGATATATTTTCGACAGCATTAAAGCCTTTCCACATTCCATTCTGCTCTTAAAGCAGTGACCGCGGACTGCGATTAAAATCACTCAGCAACTAACAGAATCTCAATACCGTTGCTACTCAAAAGCTGTGAGATAGATATGAAAAGTTCATTAGAGCCGGCACATATGACCCCATAGAAATCTCATTTGCAAGTCGAGCTCACACCGAATCGAGTGCTGTTGACAACTAGCATCTACAACTAGATTATGCGAGGGAGTGTGTGCGTGGGTGCGACAAGCTGTGACGATGTGTAGGCGCCGCCACAAAAGTACACACAAATCGAATGAGCAACCAGTGCAGGGAAGCATCAGCGCAGTGCTCGAAATGAAAAACTCACACAACACACACACATACGCAAACACACACACACACACACACACACTACAATAAAAGTTTTAAGCAGCAATGCAAAGCGAAACAATAAGAAAGAGATCAGTTATAACACAAGCTTCCAGCAACCGACCAATTGACTAACCGCCGCGACCACGACCAACTTCATCATTGTATGTACGTCGGACAAAATAGACAATTCTTTCGGGTCCTCGCAGTGCAACACAGTGTACGGAAATAGATTACGAATAAGGGAAAAGTAACAGTTGCATAGGCACAAATTAGAGACAATTACAAAAATCCGCTGTGACTGAACCCTTTTCTGACCGCACACTGGCGGAGGTCGACGCATTGAGGTCGAACAAATTGTTAGGCTCTATCCCAAAGCGCCGACTGTCGTACTTGATTGTTTTACATAGTGCACACATATATGTATAATATGTATGTATGTTTATATGTTGGCAGCTGAGTTTTGTGCTTGTCGGCATTGCTTAACAAAAACCGGATTTCCGCTACTCTTAAACGGATGTAGCCGCTCAAATGCACAGCGCAGGGGAACCAGTGCATATATACACACACAGTTGTTGTATCTCGCCTAGGCCTAGCAATATAAACACACACACACACACACAAAATGATGTTGTGTGTTTGGGAGTTTAAGGCTGGTTTGCGAGTTCAATGTGGTCGCAAAGGGACAGTATCGATTTCAACAGAAAATCACAAAATGGTAAACTGAAACTGAATGCCAACGGATGGTCAGGTGGAGTGTTAATGCATATGGATGTTTCATATGTTGGTAGCACATGCTAATTGGGTCATCATTTTTATGGCTCACGACACACACACACACACATATTTGCAGCGAAAAGTCAAAAGACCAATTGCATTCGGTAAGTAAATTGCGGTCGAAGTGTCGTTGGCGTTGGCACTGCTGATGATGATTTTAGTAGTTTTTTAGAGGACGGCAACTTTTCAAGTTATTCCCAAATCTTCTTTCGGAAAACAAAACAAATAAAGTCCACAGACAGAAGGTGGTTTGGCACTCCTCATGAAACAGATCGAGCACTGTCAAGTTAGTTATAGCTCAACTTGAGAGAATTCGAAGCTGCGGTGAAGAGCACGAAGGCATAGAAGGTGCACTAAACTTGGTATTAAAAGAATTAAAGAAGAAGCTTCTACATCACTGTGATTACTTCCTTTCGCAGTTCGGTACCAACTAGAAACACTAAGTGAATCCAGGATTGTTTACGTTTGATCATTCCTATGGATGGAGGGAGATCTTCCTCCTCTTATGTTTCTATTATAGCTGTACTGCTTTCAGACATATGACCTTGCCAGAGGATCATAAATTTTCCAAAATTACTGTCTGTCGAAAACTTTTAATACCGACTCATGGGATATTCTCATCCTCCGTTCAAAATTACGGAAAATTAGTGAATGTAAGAGTTGGTCATTGTTTGTTAGGAGTGTCTACTCAGCTGAAAGTAGCACTTCATGACAAGAGTGATTCTGCGTTGGATTTTGTCTTGTCTTCGTTTACTACCAAACCCATTTGCTTCGCATCTTTGTCTAATCTGGAGAAAGAAGATCCAACGCTTTGGCATTTAAGATCAATCGTATATAAAATACTGTAACTTTCTAGTTCTGAAATCCTACAATTTTGAATACTTTGCTGGTACTGAATAGCTCGGAGAGGTCTTTCCCAATTCTTTACAAAGGCAAAGTTTCGAGGCGATACCGAATTTGTATGTAACAGTCTTTCGTGTTGTGGTGAGCGGCTTATAATCGGCGAAGAGCTTATGTGTGTCGAGTTTTGTCTTCTGAGTCTTTCTCAGATTTTGACAGCCCATACTGCTAACTTCTGATTAGTTTGTGAGTTTGTACGCTTAAATCTTCCACACAATGTGTCAGAAATGGCTCTATATGTAAGATAGGCAGTAATTGGTGGAGACTGTGGGGTTTGGTGTATGAGACAGAGCAGATTCCAATCGTCGAGCCAGCTTTCATCCAACCATGAATAGCTCAGAGCATACTCCAATCGTCATTAAAACTTTACAATCGTCGGGTGATGTACCGTCTACACTATCGCCCTCTATTGGGCATTCAGGTTGGCCATCATGTCATTTTTATTGGATTAAGCTTTCTTTTCTTCAATTAACCTAACTTAATCTAACCAAAGAAATCAGTTCTGTATTGCTTACAATTCCCATAAACTACACAATTAGTACCCTTAAGCTCAAGTAATCCATTTAATTAACTTTATTATATCCATTCTAGGTCGCCAAGTCAACTAATTAATTTCCAACTATTCAGCCACCAAAGCTCAATCAATATGGTTAATTCTGGGATTAAAGCGAATATCTTAAGACCAGATATCACAAATATTTAAACGTATGAGTGCACAAATCTACATATATATAACGGCGCATGTAAACATATGTTTGGTATGCATGATTTAATTGCAAGTGTTAAGCTTTAAACGCTAATCCGCGATGGCTGACTTCCTTTGATAATGGTGCTTTTGTGCTTCAATACACAAACATCCGAAAGTGTTAAAATGCCGAGGCGATTTTAATATTCACAGCCAACAACGGCAACAAAAGAAACTCCTTACGTTGTTGAGCAATATTTATACTTGTAAATCCGTAGCTCAGTAGAGAATTTACAAGCCATTAAAATAAGTGTATGTGAGTCGGATAAAGTAATACCACTAGAAATAAAAGGACTAGTATTTTACATACATAACAATTTAATTTGCTGTATCTTATTATATTTTAAACAATGTCACATTATTTAATTTTATTTACTTTTATTTTACTTATATTAAATTTTTTTTCACATATATTTTACTTATATTCCATTTTAATTTGCTTTTTATTATTTAAATTTAATTTATATTTAATTTAATTTAATTATTATTATGGAATTTTTTTTATATTACTTTAAGTTGAATTATTTTAATTGTTATATTTGACATATAATTATATATAATTGCCTCCACCTCCAATTAGTGATTTTGCATCTTGATGTCTTTCCAACAAATGGAGGGTACTACAGTTTATAATAAGCCGCCTCCGAACGGCTGATGGTCTTTTATGAGGAGCTTTTATTTCATGTCATAGGGTTGACATTCCCTGCCGAGGGGCGACCGCAGTTAGAAAATTAAACTTTTTATTTTATTGTATTTTATTTTATTTTATTTTATTTTATTTTATTTTATTTTATTTTATTTTATTTTATTTTATTTTATTTTATTTTATTTTATTTTATTTTATTTTATTTTATTTTATTTTATTTTATTTTATTTTATTTTATTTTATTTTATTTTATTTTATTTTATTTTATTTTATTTTATTTTATTTTATTTTATTTTATTTTATTTTATTTTATTTTATTTTATTTTATTTTATTTTATTTTATTTTATTTTATTTTATTTTATTTTATTTTATTTTATTTTATTTTATTTTATTTTATTTTATTTTATTTTATTTTATTTTATTTTATTTTATTTTATTTTATTTTATTTTATTTTATTTTATTTTATTTTATTTTATTTTATTTTATTTTATTTTATTTTATTTTATTTTATTTTATTTTATTTTATTTTATTTTATTTTATTTTATTTTATTTTATTTTATTTTATTTTATTTTATTTTATTTTATTTCATTTTATTTTATTTTATTTTATTTTATTTTATTTTATTTAATTTTATTTAATTTTATTATATTTTTTTTTATTTTATTTTATTTTATTTTATTTTATTTTATTCTATTTTTTATTTTATTTTATTCTATTTTTTATTTTATTTTATTTTATTTTATTTTATTTTATTTTATTTTATTTTATTTTATTTTATTTTATTTTATTTTATTTTATTTTATTTTATTTTATTTTATTTTATTTTATTTTATTTTATTTGATTTTTTTTTATTTTATTTTATTTTATTTTATTTTATTTTATTTTATTTTATTTTATTTTATTTTATTTTATTTTATTTTATTTTATTTTATTTTATTTTATTTTATTTTATTTTATTTTATTTTATTTTATTTTATTTTATTTTATTTTATTTTATTTTATTTTATTTTATTTTATTTTATTTTATTTTATTTTATTTTATTTTATTTTATTTTATTTTATTTTATTTTATTTTATTTTATTTTATTTTATTTTATTTTATTTTATTTTATTTTATTTTATTTTATTTTATTTTATTTTATTTTATTTTATTTTATTTTATTTTATTTTATTTTATTTTATTTTATTTTATTTTATTTTATTTTATTTTATTTTATTTTATTTTATTTTATTTTATTTTATTTTATTTTATTTTATTTTATTTTATTTTATTTTATTTTATTTTATTTTATTTTATTTTATTTTATTTTATTTTATTTTATTTTATTTTATTTTATTTTATTTTATTTTATTTTTTTACAATTTTTTGTATTTTATTTTATTTTATTTTATATAAAATTATATTATTTTATGATTGAAAAATATTTGATAAAAATACCCAATTGTGCCAAATACAAGCTCATTCTCGAATACTCTACATGCTGGGCAGCGACCTCATACCAGTGTACTGCGAAATAGGTACTCGCATATCTCCGGGCTATTGTTAACACCATGCGCATATATGAATTTTTACGTAAATAGGTATGTATGTATGTATGAGTATAGTATGCTGCTTAGGCAAATTAAATCATACATATTTGCTAGGTTTGTCTGCTCTTACATACTCTTACGTGTTTATATTTATGTTCGCAATGAAATTAAGTTTAGGATATTTTCCAAAATAATACGTTTTTCAAGCAATATATAAATTAGTTAAAATTCCTAAAGCCTCTCAGGCTTTATCAGTCAGTTATTGAAAGCCAGTATAGTGGCTGATTATTTCTCTCAGCAAACTGGAATCTAACAATAAGTTCTGTATATAAAATAGCATTTGCTGTAAAAAATCAACACATATTCTTAATTAAGAGCTGTAGGGTAGTACCACGCCAGACAGGCAGTTCAAAATATTATCCTAGTCACCTAAAAAGATACCATCATATCCCCTCTATCTGTGCTATTAGATCTTGATCATTGTATTTTTATGACTTGCAGAGGCATCTGGGTCTTCTTCGTAGTTCGTTGCTTACGGATTTTGTTGAGCTGCTACAGTTTCTTTAGGACATAGGTATTTATATTAATCTCGCACGCTTACCGTTGTACTCTTATAAAGTATTTTTTTCTAAGTTTTTGGTCAGGAATGTTTTCCAGTCCTCCTCTCCACCTGTTCCTCTTCAAATTATAAGCGCGGATAATGGGGCTCTGCGGTCTTGACTTTAGCTGATCGTTTTGAAATAAGAAAAGATCATAAAATAGTTTCAATAGATAGTAAGATGTTTTAATATTTAAATGTCACGAGCTCCACGAACTTCTTTTAGTCCTTGTGCACTTAATGCGCCCACAAAAACTAAGAATCTCTTAATACCTGATATATCTGATTATTTTAAGCTTAAGTGTACCACTCAGACAACATACGTGTACACTTTTACTCTTACGACATACACGTACACACATAAGCACTTAATGTCACCGAACTGAATACAATATTTGGTGATATTAAAGTGTCAACGTGTAAGTGTTCGTAAAATTTATGCGTGTCAAACGATTGCCCAAAGCGAAGAGAAGGGGAGTAAGTGTGTGCCGTTAGTGTGAGTATAAATGTTAATATGATATGTTTTTGTAAGTGCGTGAAGCAATAAAATTCCACTTAACCACGAGTTCAATATATTTTTCTAATCCTCTGATCTGCAAACAATGGAAATAAAAACCACATAGCCCAAACACTGAGCTGGAACAAAAAATTACAAAAAATAAAACAAAGTATTTCTTCTCTCTATCTTCTCACATTCCTCGCTAACAGTTGGTTGGCAGTTTTCTTTAGTTCACTTTTACTTTTTCCGCCTTGAAATGGAGGACCTTTTATATGATAAATTCTTTGCAGAATTGAAGAGGGTGTCACATAACCACATACATATCTACGTATATAGGTATAGTTATGTTGAGGAAGGAATAGGTATTTTATGGCAATGAAAGGACAGAAATAGTGGACCGCTTCAGATGAAAATTTTCACATACATTTGCATATTTGTACGGGATATTACATACATATATCCGGTCTAGTAATAGTAGAAGCACTTCTTCGTGAACCATATCTCGCCTTCTATAAGTGCGATTGGATTAAGACGATATTTTGTTTTAAAAAAGATAAAAGCAGGAGCCCTGCAGAAAAAAACTATTTTGCGAAAAATTCTAGTTAATTACTAGTATTTTTAAGACAAAATCATATTAGTTTGTTGTAAACCAGAATTATGCTGGTATTTAAAGGGCATACATACACGTATACTAGTCTGTAATAGACTAGAATTATACTAGTATTTTTCGTTTAACTCTGGTCTAGTTTGCCAAATTTCTAGTATATGAACTAGTTTTTTGTGGAGAAATTCAAGTAAATCAAAACTGCGAATACTCATTATTATACTTTCCGCTACAACAACAACAACAGTCACACATTATTTTATTCAATTGTAAAACATAACGAACAGTCCAATGAGTGCATAAGTTCGTGCCCGATTCCGCTGGATGCCGTACGAATCGTTTGAGAGTGGCGCTCGTGAAAGAAATATATACATATTATATATCGTTGGAAAGGTGACAGTCCGAACTGTAAATCAAGCATAAAATAACTTCATTTTGATTTGAGTTGCTTAGTGAAAAGACGCATGGAAGATGAACAACGAAAAAGATCATATGCGTCATATTATGTTATACGAATTCCGCAAAGGAAAAACAGTGGGCGCTGCAACTAAAGATATTCGCGAAGTTTATTTGGACCGTGCTCCAGCACTCCGCACAGTAAAGAAATGGTTCGCGAAATTTCGTTCTGGAGATTTTAACCTCGAAGATCAACCTCGCAGTGGACGGCCTTCTGAGCTTGATGACGATGTTCTAAGGACTTTAGTTGCGAATAACTCACGTATTTCGACGGAAGAGGTTGCCAGTGAATTGAACGTCAACAAATCAACTGCGTTTCGTCGTTTAAAAAAGGTTGGGTACACTTTGAAGCTCGATACATGGGTGCCACATCAGTTGAGTGAAAAGAACAAAGTGGACCGTATGTCAACAGCAATTTCTTTGCTTCGACGGATCAAAAACGAACCTTTTTTGGATCGGCTCGTGACTGGTGATGGAAAATGGATCCTGTACAACAATGTTCAACGCAAAAGAACATGGAAACAGGCACACGAAGGGGCGGAACCGATGTCGAAAGGTGGATTACATCCGATGAAGGTACTGCTGTGCATTTGGTGGCATATCCGAGGCGTGATCTATTTTGAGCTCTTGCCAGCTGGAGAAACGATCACTGCCAACAAGTATTGTCAGCAATTGGTCGAATTGAAGAAAGAAATTGATGAAAAACGTCCGATTTTGGCCAATCGCAAAGGAGTTCTTTTCCATCATGACAACGCCAGGCCACATGTTGCAAAACCGACCCTGGCCAAACTGAAGGAGATGAATTGGGAAATCATGCCGCATCCCCCATATTCACCCGATATTGCACCTTCTGATTATCATTTGTTTCGATCGCTGCAGAACAATTTGAATGGAAAAAAATGTAAAAATGTGGAAGACGTCAAAAACCACCTTGACACCTTTTTCAACGAGAAACCGCGCGATTTCTATGAATCAGGCATCCGTAAATTGGTTGAACGTTGGGAGTGGATTGCCGAACATGATGGCGAATACATAATTGATTAATAAAAGCGCTTTCTTCAAAAAATTTCAATTTTAGTTTGCACTTGAAATCGGGCACGAACTTATGCAGTCCTCCAATAACCGCTGAAGCGATGAAAATGAGCTCCTCCTCCAATTTGTGGTTTTTGCGTCTTAATGTTTGTCCAACTAATGAAGGGACCCACAGTACAGGATTTGAACCCGATCCTTCCTAATGGCAGTACGCAATGCTAACCACTAGGCAACCGCGGCCGCCAAATACATATACAGTATTGAAATACAAACTTTCTCATTGACTTCTAGCTTAAGATAGATTAGTAGAGGAATTTCGTAGGTACAAACTGTGTTCAATCGAACTAGTTTTTACCCAGTAAAATGCAGACTGGTTTGAGGCGAACTAGTTCTCTACTGATATCAATGAACCAGTATTTTAACTGGTACATGTGAACAGGTATTTAAATAGTATGAATATAATGCATAGACTAATAAATTGGAATTTGTCAAAACGATAGTGCCAAGCTACCTGTTCTCATTTATAAATCCAAAAACCTACAGTGCAATAAGTAAAAACACTTTTCTTAGTTGAAATATAAACATACATTCAAACTCGTATAATCAAAGGAAAAACAAACAAACCAAAGGTTTAAGATAAACCCTCACCAAACCACAATATGCCTCTGGCAATCACGTCTTCTGCACGTAAAACATATTACGTTTAGTGTCAGTTGCTTTGGGCCGCTTTAAAGCGATTTAAATTGAGTTGAAAAATGTGTGAAGAATTTATTCAGAGTGAGAGCACCAACCTGCGAATTTGCTGTCAGTTGCTATTGCACCCACACAAAGTATTTTTCATTTCTTTCACCTTTTTCTATTACTTCACGCATGCTGCTGTCTGTCTCGCGCCCGTGCGATAACGACATTATAATGTTTTATTGTTAACAATGGAAAAACAACGTGCAAATCCTCAAATGTCCATATGTCATTGAAGGTTTGAGAGAGTGAACCGTTTGCCGCACCAGATAAGTGGCGACCTCAGCCGCTTAATTCGCCACACCTTTGTTTAGAGATTTGCATTGTTGGCTTTTATTGTCTTCTCCATACTTATCTACAGTTTGCATTTCTGTTTTTGCTTGTTTATTTGCGGACCACATACAGCAATGTCCTCCCACATAAACACCTTTGGCTTTGTTTTTATTATATTTATTTCCATATGGAATTTAATGTCTCTCCTTCCTTTGTTTCGATGAAATGGCAGTATGATTACTCGTTTTCTATGTTAATCCTCCTGATTTTCACACTTACATATGTACGTCCACAGAATATACATACGCAGATTAGTACTTATTTTATGTCCTCATGGGAATATAATATATGTGTGAAGTTGATGTAGAAATTGGTTAGTTACTACTGCCAAATAATGAGATTTATTTTTATCTATAGAAATCTTTGCAAAATATATTCCTCCAGAGTATGAAACTTGTTCGAAAGTCAATTTGGGGTGTACTCATGCTTCTGGGTATGCACTTAGATTCACAGGGCTTTACGCAACCCTTGTGCAAAATGCGGTCACCAATTCCCCTGTAGCGTAGGCTTTCAAGAATTGTTCCGGGGTAAAGCGTGGCTATCATAAGAGGCAACTAATATCCAAAAGTCCTAGCGACACTCGGGCTATAATGTCTAAATCAACAACAACATGCAGACAGTGGACTCACTGTTCACCAGATATGTTGTTTCCAATGACGAACGTGTCAAAGACAATGATTTGGTACATGCACATGGAATGTTCTTCATTGTGAAGATGCCACTGCCCAGTTGGTTGAGTAAGACTGATACCATTGCCATACTGCAAATGTAATGGGCAGCGCGAGTATAGCAGAAAATAAATCTTTGCGACATTTATTACAATGATAATATAAAGAAGTACTAGTTAGGTGACGGGTTTGTGGATCCGCATCCATACTAAATTCTTTGACAAACCGCCTCTCTTGACGTGTGTACCTATACTTCGAAGACAGACACGGTGAAGGTTCGATGTAGAAAGGCTACAATCAAAACATGCAGTCAGTCAGTTATACAGAGGTCCTGCTCTCTGAGAGTACTCGTCAGGACCTCTGTATTAGGGAACTGTGGGATGACATTTCAAACTCTCAGGTAGAACAATGAGGATTGTCGCACCGTAGTGAGGAGAAACGCAAAGTAGATAGAAGAAAAGAGAGTCGGAAATGATTTATCGGCCTTAACAGCCTTAACAGCCGGCGAAATATCTGCTGTCATCAAACAAACAGTCGGTACACATGCGTCTTGGCTCTCACGTAACAACTGACTTCGGGGTCGTAGATAATGAGGTCTACCTAGTAACCAGTGTAAACACCAATAATAATGTCATCATGGGAATCCAACGCCGAGTCACGCTTACTAGCAAATTTTACTTTGGACAGAAAAGTTAAGTGCTCTCTTGACGAACAAAGACTAAACTCTACTCTACAAGTCATTCATCGTTACCGTCCTGCTGTATGGAGGTTTCGAGTAAGAAGTATAGTCTTGTGCTTACACGTGTCCGATGAGTTTCGGATATCGATTCCTCATCGTTCCAGCTCTTTTTCTGGCACTGCCGAAAACCAATTGACTCTGTTGCAGTAATATATAGGGAGTTTTGGATGCGGCTCCACAGTTGCCTTATATTGAGTTGCTGATGAGTGCAAGTCGAGTAGACTGTTGCATTTCGACGCCGAAATTTTCTTGCGCTTGTAGGTGGATGTTCTTTGATACACAGGGGCGGGTGCGTATCCTTGTAATCCGAGTCGATATTAGGACCTCGGAACGTACGCTCATCTAGAACGTCCGTCGATCCCAGCATGATCGATCTGGTTTCGAATTTTCCATCTGAAGATAGCTAAGTACATTGATGATTTTTCTTGTGCCAAAATCTAGTATTACAGACAAGCATGTTTCGGACCCGGCGCAGCCGATCAATCTCAACACATTTGGGGGTGTTTCGTTGTTAAGGCTGAATTCTCCCGCACTTCTGCAGGAGATATCCTCTTTGCCCAAAATGGGATTAAATCACCAAGCACAGGTTTTGGCATCGTGGAGAGAGCGGTGCTTACGAATATGCTCGAGACAACCTTAAAAAGCATCCTTGTTCACATCTTACTCGGCATCGGGCGCTCTCCTCCACCTCAAATCCATCACTAAGCTTGCACTCCTTTTTATGACCGCTGCAGTCAAAGTCACAAGGGCCTACTCGCTTTCGTCCTTGTCCCGGTCATCACATTTCTTGGACGGCTGTGATGTGAGCGTTTATTTCCAATTAAGGTACCGAACATTCCGGTTGCATGCCTCCAAATACGTATTCACTTCATATTAATTTAACCTGTGGCAAACGATGTTTACTTTTGTACTCATTACAACAATGAATGTAATTAATTTCGTTAATTTATGTACACAATCATTATTTTTTGAAAATGTCATTTAAATATTTCTTACATTAACTAGTTGTTGTTACATGCATTGTTGTTGTTGCTAGTATTCTCATAGTTATTGTTACAGCTGCATTTATATGTATTTATGTACATACGTGTACATATATTGTATAATAAGCGTATATGAGTATGTGTGCAAAAAACAAATTGTGGTGACAAAGATTAACAACACCTACACATGCACATATGTACATACATATATATATATATATATATAAACACACCTTCACACACACAATGCATTGAACAATGGAAAAATCATGAATTAAATCAACAGCAACAAACCGAAAACAACAAAACAACAACCAACTACCTGCCACGTCGCCACTCCTCACAAACAAAATAGTAAAATCAAATGGCGTAGAAACGGAAGCGGCCAGCAATATTGGCAGTTCAGCAGCACAACGGTCCGGCATGACAACGGAATGGACAAGTGTTAAATGCTGTTGACACAAAATCAATATTAGCTTACATATGTATGCATACACACATATGTATACCTATGTATATAATGTGTGTGTATGCGTATAAAGGACACTACACAAAGGTATGTATGTATATATGTATAGATGTACGTGTGTCGCAAGCAACATTAACAATTGCCATCTCATATGTATGTGTTATGTGTGTATATATGTGTATATATATATATGTGTGTGTGCATAAAAATTTATTTGCCGCATTACCGTAAATGCATTTAAAAATCTCCCAACAATTTATTCTATTAGCCAAAGTGCAAAACGGAGCACAATCAGTTTAGAAAATGTTTGAAAAAAAACATACTCAATTGTAAATAAATGCGAAAATTTATTTCATTTTTCTATTGCTGTTTTATTGGCAAAAGGATAACAAGAAATCCAACGCTTAACCTTTTTTCAACGCAAAATAGGTATATGTGTATGTATGTATGTGTATATACGCACTTGCTTACAAATAAATAAAATATATATTTTCTTGGGCATTTGGTCAACGCTATAGGTAATATATTTCTGCAAATATAAGTACATTAGGGTGGGCATTCTTCATTTTATTTTATAACTAGCTGTACCCTGCAACGCTTCTCTGTTGCACATACATTGAATATATGAAAAATTAATCATGGGATATCTTTTTATCATATCTTTATTTACTCAATACTTATAGGAAAACAACATTTTTGGTTTTACCATTGATGTTGGTTCACTTCGCGGAAAGTGGAATAGCACGACTTTTTGAATAGATCAGCCCACGGTCCACTTCTCGGAGAGAAGAAGAGTTTTCCTACTAATTTAAGCAAAAAGCCACCTTTGTAGGGAATTCCAAGTAAATCGAACTATAACTAATAATTTTCGAATAGGTTAGTCCCTGATCAACTTTGGAGACTACACTTCCGGTCTTTCTGTTAATCTAGGCAAAAAGCCACCTATGCTTCATTTCAAATAAATCGAAAGATAACTACAAATTTTTCGTACAGATCAGTCCTTGGTCCGATTCCCGGGGTTAATAATAGTCAGAGATTAATTTTTTTTCGTTGTGGTCGCCCCTCAGCGGGGAATGTCAAGCCTTCCGAGTGTACTTATAACATTAAATTAAAGATCCTCATAAAAATCGATGGGCCGTTAGGATGCGGCTTAGAATAAACTATAAGTCCCTCAATTTGTTATAAAACATCAACACGCTTGACAGTCCGAATGACTTTCCTATCACCGTTTGTACGCCGTAGAGTGTAGCCTCCATTATTCTCTTGATTTTAGAATCATCTGTAAATACATGAACTGCTTTGTCTGAAAACTTAAGTCCCTCACTCCATCTGATTGGCTTTATTGTAGTTGTCAGTAGCTTCCCGAAAGTCAAGCGTAAGACAACATAGCCTATTCTTGTGAGGTGTTAAGCAATGAAGATCCAATGCGAAAGAGTTAGTAAAGGCCCCACCATCTTTCATATTAATATTATTATATATTATATATTTTATATTATGGTTAAGAGTTTAGAATTATTATAAAGATAAGGGCTTGCCATTATGTTTTAAAAATGATTTTGGGTAAGTGACCGCTGCAGCTGCCTCGAAAAAATCAAGCCGAGAGGCCCAATT
Organism: Ceratitis rosa; assembly: GCA_037013455.1. Classification (NCBI taxonomy): domain Eukaryota; kingdom Metazoa; phylum Arthropoda; class Insecta; order Diptera; family Tephritidae; genus Ceratitis; species Ceratitis rosa. The sequence continues at coordinate 19,788,373 of JAWMAG010000006.1, forward strand.
TTCGACCGCATTTTGAATAGATCACGCGCCGAATATTCTCTCCCAAGGCATTTGACTTCACATGTCTCCACAAAAAATGGTCCAGCGGTGTTAAATCACACAATTTTGGATGCCACGTCACAGGCTCAATGCGTTCACCAAAAGTTTTCTTGATTATTTTGTTGGCTGTACGACATGTATTGCCGTCTTGTTGGGACCAAAGGTAGTCCACATCAATATCCTCTAATTCAGACTCGCACATTAATCATTGCTACCCATTGACTGCAAAATTATGGCCGGCGTATCCATATTACCCAAAGTTAGCTTAATCACTGAAGAAAATTTTCTTATGAAAACCGAGACCTAATGTACGACGTGCTTAATAGTCATTCGACTCTAATTCTTGCACGAGTTGAATTTTGTATGCCCGCTAACCAAGACCGTCCGCAAGAACTTCCATAAAGTGGGTGGGCACAGCTCCAATTGATACGCGAAATGGCGAATGGACTCATTCGGGCCTTCTGCTTCCCTATTCTTCTGCACAGCAGCAAAAGCATTTCGGTCCTCGAACATCAGCAATTGCAAACGTTGTTCCGCAGTAAGTCTCTTAATTATGAATGGCAAACCAAAAAAGGAAAAGCTGTCAAAAAAATCAACACCGGTATTCAAATATCGTCTTATTAAAAAAACATCATGCTTCGATCAAGGCGAAAAAGCACCCAAAACGGCAGAAAAAATTAATTTAGTTTATGGGCCCGACACTGTAAATGAACGTGTAACACAAAAGTGGTTTTCTAGGTTCCGTTCCGGTAATTTCGATGTCAAAGATGCACCACGCGTCGGGAGGCCTGTCGTCGAAAATTGCGATAAATTTTTTTTTTTTTAAATTTGATATGACTTGAAGTCAAATCCTTTTAAGCCGTACTTAAAATTTGGATATTAAAAATAATATAACACTGTTGGTAACGCGATTTTTGTTTGACTGATGTAATGACGTGGAAACTGATGCATTTTATCTCGTGTGCCGAAACTAATACAAAAGAAACGCGAGTTTCGGAACGCGACATTAAACTCCTCCAACTATGTATTCTGTGCTCCAACGCACACACGCACATTGTTTTGATAGATATGATCTTTGACGTTAGGAACACACCTACATTGCTTAGACAACAGTGAGTGCTTGTAATTTAATATGAACTTTATACCATAGCAATAAAGCTCAAATTGACTACGTTTTAGTTACAAATCATTTGTATGGGAAAAAGAAAAGGGCTATTTTTAGGGGCTTTTCAGCAATAATTCTAATTTTTCTCGTCGTAAAAACCATCCTTGAACTTCAACGAACATTTTAAAAAAAGATTTGGCCAAATTGGTCCAGGCGTTGTTGAGTTATGCGCTTACCAACACATTTTGCGATTCATTTTTATATTATAGATTTATTAAATCACGTTTTTCATAAAAATTACGTATACGCCCTGTTGTTCAAAAACAAATGATCTTTTATGTTTAGAATTAAACCTTTGTCATAGTTAAAGAAAAAAATCAGCGCCTTCAAATATTGTTTAAAATAGAAGAACAGTTAAGGTCTTGGAACTCTTCCAAAGACGTATCACTAAATTATTGAGGGAAGCGTGGATAGTACGTGTGGACAGATCTAAAACTGCTACTTGCTTTAAGCATAAGAAAACTTAACATTATTATGGGTGTATAAACGGAGCATCTACCCCTGAGATATCAGCTCCATAAGGCAGGTGAAGTGAAATCGTCTATGTGCAGAACATGCATAGAACATGGCGAAACTCATTGGGAGTATCCGTCCTTGAGCCGATTGAGACGTCACGTCTTCCACAATGCTTCCAGCTCCAACTCCATCGTGCGAACTTTTCAGAAACGCCTACACAAGGGAGCACAACTATCCTGATCAATGGCTTGCCGTCAGGACCTACTCAATATGCCACTTTCAATCAACCAACCAACTACAGAAGAATAAATAAAAACAATAAAAATAAACTTTTTTATATGCATCATAAAATATCAGGTAACATTAGGCGGCCGGCGTCAGCTTAGAATAACATGTGCCTCTCACCATTTGTTGGAAAAGCTTCAAGACGCATATCACAAATTTCAGAGGAAGCTTCAAAAGAAGCTCACCTGGTGCCAGGTCCGGACTATAAGGTGGGTACATTAGGACCTCCCATCGCAGCTGCTGCAGCTTCTGGCGCATCACCAAAGACGTGTGTGGCCTGGAGTTGTCCTAATGGAACACAATTCGGCCGGCCTCTGTTGATCAAAGATGGCCTCTTCTGGATGAGTGCTGCCTTCAAGCAGCCCAGCTGTTGGCAGTAGAGGGCCGAATTGAGCGTTTGGCCATAGGGGAGCAGTTCCTAGTAGATGATTCCTTGCCAATCCCACCAAACACACAACAAAACCTTCCTGGCCGTCAATCCTGACTTGGCCACCGTTTCCGCCGGCTCACCGCGTTTCGACCACGACCGATTTCGCTTAGCGTTGTCGTAAGTGATCCACTTTTCAACGCCAGTCACCAAACACTTCAGAAATGTGTCGATTTTGTTGCGATTCAGCAGCGATTCGCAGATAGATATTCGGTCCATCATATTTTTTACGTTAGTTTGTGTGGCACTTAAACATCGAGCTTCTTTTTGAATCCAAGGTAGTTCCTCAGCAATTAAATAAGTGCTCACGTGACGGTCTGCTTCCACTAATTCCATGATTTTATCGCATTTTTCGACGACAGGCCTCCCGACGGGTGGTGCATCTTTGACATTGAAATTACCGGAACTAAATTAATTTTCTTAGCCGCTTTGGCTGCTTTTCGCCTTGATCGAAGAAAAATTGTAAAATTTAGCGAATTTTCTCTTTGCTGGTGTCCATTTTTGACGAGCGCTTACAACGTACTGAGTCAATCAATCCAAAAACTGTCAAATACAAACTTTTAGTGCGAACAAACACGTTATCAGCGCCGGATAGTATGACATGATGCGATACGTAACACTAGTACTATGAACAATAACGCCATCTCTTAGATAAAAGCCGAACGAACTGTTTACTTGACCTAATATTTTCAAAAGTAAAAGTTTCAGTTTTTTCCTACGATAATCTTTAATGTAGCAGAAATTTTAAATAATTTTTTTGTTAAAAAATTCCTTATAAATACTAAGCATCTTCCTTAACCCACACCCTAATAACGCATACTCGTTTGTGTGCTTTCGCAATCAGTCCGTTCAGTCATTCAATGGTCACTCTCCATTCATCGGTCCTGTTACTCAGTGCTCGCACTTATTGAATTGCAAATCAGGGAGATAAGGCTGTTGAAGAATAAATTGCAAATCCCTATATCCTAGTACTTAATGTCTTACGCACCGAACAACCCTGCCACCCGCAGCCTGTCCACTAACCACCACTTTCCAGCAAATAATGGCAACACTTGTTTACAAGTCAGTTCTATTCAGTTTCTTATTGGTCAAGAGCGTCACTGGGTCGCTGCTGCTACAAAGCGTTTAAGCTTAAGCATTTGACCGAGTTGCCCATTTCTTATGTCTCGATTTGAGTTCACTCGTTTACTCAAGTATACAGTATTGTTGTTGTTTTAGAATAGAGAGTACGAGCTAACCTTGCTGTGTAGCGTGTTTTGCTTATATTATTATTCAAAGCCACTGTTGGGCGCTTCTCGAAATTTATGCCAAATATCAAATCCATCTTTGACATAAACAACAGACAGACAACGTTGCCACATTATTTGGGTTATGGCCATAACAAATTTTGTGTTGCTCTCACATACACATATGTAGTTTGTATTTTCCCGATAGCGCGTAGAAATTCTGCTTACGGTAATAAGTATGTAATATAAGGAGAATAGAAGGGGACGGAAAGGCGACAGTGGAGCGAGTTTACCATAATAAGTTATGGTAACACCAGTTTTCTTTTTTGGAAGAATTCTCTTGACTATAACTTTCATATACATGAAATGGTATATTAACTTTGGTCCAAAGTAGAGAAGTACCAGAAGAAAAAGAGATAGAACCATCAAATTTTATACCGACATGAGAAATATGACGAGCTGTGCTGATTTAGCTATATCCGTCGGTTTGTAAGCAAATTAGTCCACCAATCGGACGGAACCGGTCAGTTTGGACTAACACATATATTATATCTTCCCTTTTTAAAACACCCTTTTCGTGGTTTCAAAACCACAGGACTGTATTTTGACATTTTTCAAACATAACTGTCAAACCAAACATATTTTGTTTTTGTTAAAAGACAGGGATTTACAGAAATGGAGCGCGTAACGCGCCTAAGTTGTTAAAACCTAATAATAGAAATATTATGATTCAAACGTGGCCACCTTTCGTGCTTTAAGATGGGATTATGGTGCCGATAATCTTCCAAGTACTCAAGCAGTTGGTCATCGTTGTGCTCATTCCACCTCAAATGTTGCTGCTGTAAGTGAAAGTGTAGCCGAATACCCGAATGTCTCTATTTCCTGACGTTCTCAAGACCTGGGACTTTCTACGGCTTATTATGGCATATTTTGCACTTGGACTTACACTTACTTCCATATAGAGTACAGATTATGCAACAACTGAAGCCAGCTGGACGGTGATATGCCACAAGGCACATTTCTCATCCGAGGGATACGTAAATGAGCAAAGTGGTCCAATTTGTGGCTCCAAGGTGTGATTGCTCGTTACTTCTTTAAAAACGAGTACAGCTAGATGGTGTCAATTCGAAGTGTTATGACCGACCAAGATGATAACCGACTTTTTTTGGCCTTCAAATTGAAGACTTGGGCAATATGTGGAGCAAGATGGAGCCATATGTGACACAGTACGAGCAAATATTTCTCTGTTGTGAGAGAAATTTCTTGGTCGCGTAATCTCTCCCCTTGGTGATATCAATTGGCCACCGCGATCATGCGATTTGACAAGACCGTGTTTATGCGGATTAACTTTTAACTCTTGAGCTCTTGAAAACCAACATTCGTCAAGCTGTAGCTGAGATACCACCCGATATATGCCAAAAGGTGGTCGAAAAGTACGTCAAGCTTTTTGAACATTGCAAAACTTCACGAGACGGTCAATTGAATGATGCAGGGCTTCACATGCCGGGGTTCACACTTTATTTAATACAAACAAATTTTTTGAAAAAATTAGTTTAAATGCATTTCATTTGGGTTTATTTCCGAAATCGAAAATGGAAAAATCTTTTTATTCCCATCAATGAGTAGACAATTGAAAGGTAAAATCCTCTTTCGAGGAACTAAACCCAAACTCTTTGAGTCGCTCATCATACCCGTCCTACTACATGGCGCAGTAGCGTGGACGATGTCGGCAACCGATGAGTCGGCCCTTGGAGTCTTTTGGAGAAATGAAGCTTTACGCTTTGGTAGCACCTCTCTATACCCCTACAATCAGAAAACAAAATAGAAGGTAAAGCTCTTCGATTGATTGCAATACTCCCTACGACTCATTTTCCCATCCATAGCAGTACCAAAAGCGTGCTTGATTTTAATAGCTCAACCATTCAGGGGACGAGGTTGAGGCTAAAAGGAGCTTGTGATATTTAACTGGCGAACATTCATTCATATAGAAAAGATGAAATATACTAGTATCGGTATAGCAACTCCAAAGAAATTTGAAGTTTGGAAAAATATGAAATAATTTAGATCAAAAATGTCCTTTCTGAACCGAAGGCTTCTGATCCCAGTAGTTTAGTCAACTACCATATCCACTGGAAGCTCACGCCACCTCATACCATATATAAACAAAGAACTAACTCCTAATCGAGAAGCTTAACAAACAGCGCACTGTGCTGTGTTAAACAAGCAAATACGGTAAATGCTGAGGTGCCAACATTACTAGCTTTAAGATTGCCTGTGGATAGTGAATAGTGAAGTCAGCAATTGACTTGCCTTTGGTCATAATGCCTGGAAATCTGTTTATATCTACACTCCTGCGCTCGAGTGCTAAAACAGAGAGTATTTGTAGGCACGTGAGGGTATGTGTATTGTATGTGTGTGGGTGCAATTGTATTTTGTAGTCAAGCAGTTGCCAACACTCAACTGTTCTTGCTTGCGCTGCTACTGTTGCTTATCCCTGAGGATAAGCGACAATACTACATGTGATGCTGTGACTGCTCTATGCAGTGTTCTTGTTGTTAATGCAGTTGTTGTTGTTGTTGTTGTTGTATGTTCCTGTTGTGCAAAGTTAACCTTTTAACACGATTTATTTCTGCACACAAGTCACTTCCGATTATACGTGCAACATTGAAGACAGCAAGCAGTCTGGCCCACAGCATGCCACCAACAACAGGGTGTGGTAAATGTTAGGTATCACATATACATGCATACAAATGTACTCGTATGCATGTGTATGCATACTCATGTGTGGCATGCACACATGCATACAGTTATGTGCGGAAGTCTACTTAGGAAATAAATTACTACAATACATACTTACTCTCATATACAAATATGTTTGTATGTGTGTATATATGTGTAAGGCTCTAACTCTGCAACCGATGAAGGTTTCTATATGTATTTGTATTTGTTTACCAACGCATATATTGCAGCTTGTAATGTATTCAAAAATACATGCACACACATCCATACACATACGGTAGCCTTTCTGCGATGCCATCTTTGCGATCTTTAACATTTTCTTCAACCCACTTCTCTCCACATCTCACACTGTGCTTAATTCATTGTTTACTGCTTTCGGTTATTTTTATTTTATTTTAACGCTCATTCGTAGAATGTAGTAAGTATAAGTATATACATATGTATATAAATGAATGAATGAATATTTGTATTTTGGTGTTGTTGTTACTCTCTCTCTCTCTTGTTACATTTCCAATTTGCATTGGTAATGAGCGTGCACTGTGTGTTGGTTGTTGGTTGTTTCGTTACTTGTGCTCCACTGAATATCATCCAAATGCATCCGCATTCACTTTGGTATTGGCATTTACCGTTAACCTTAGTCCAATACTATTGTTAGTGTTATTGGTATTTTTTTTTTTTTTTTTTGGTGTGTGTTAAGCCGAAAAGCCGATTTAACTTAATTGCATACCTTTTAATATACGCATTACTTATGCTTTCGTGCCCAACAAAAAAAGAAGAAGAAAAAAAGAAAGAGCAAAAACAATTAGTTGCAATCAAATACGTGTTTATATATGTACATATATAATGAATGATTTTGTACACAATTATAATTTAACTAGAGTTTGCCTGCGACTTCGTCCGCATGGAACTTTACGAACCATAAATGTGATTCTTTCAGATAGATCGGACCCGGTAAAATATCAAAAATTCATAGAATTTATTTTAAACTCTTCTCCTTATAGATTGATTAATAATCGAAAAAATATTAATTCATTAGTTATGAAATTGAATCAAATATATTTTGCATTTACGTGAATATATTACCAAATTTTACGCTATTAGATGTTTATTTGACGGAGTTTTGAACCAAACCCCTGATATCCGAATAAATCGGTTATATGGGGACTATACGTCTATGCTATAGTTTTCCGAATTCAACGATTTTTGTTATTCATTATATTTCACAATTATTATCGAATTCGGTTGTTTTAATTTCTTAGTGGACCGATCTGCCCAATTTTGACCATGTAAATGTATCAAAGCATCCGAGTAGCAAGTTTAGTTGAAATATTTCAAAAATTGAGGAACTCGTTTGCGTACAAACAAACTTACTCTCTGTTTCCTTGACAAAAGACCTTTTATTCCTGATTGATCTCCGGACTTAATATTTAAGAATTATGTATACTTTATACCCCGTTCGCCGGCCATTGAAACCAGGTCCTTCCCCATTTGATCCTTCCAACGGAGTGAGAGCTTTCCACTTTTTCCACTCCCACCAATGGATAATGCGTCGAAAATTTTCACAGCAAGAATGGTGTTCCCCATAAGTACCGTGTGACTAAGCTAGTGTAGCCGCTGACACTTAACCCACTGAACTATGTCTATGTCGTCGTATCTCGTGCATAAACATATATGTTATATATAGGTATAAGCGACCAAAAAAGCATCTAACAGCGCATAAATCCAAATGAATATTAATACTGAAAACCATCGAAATGGGAAGACTTTGGATTGGTGTAAAGAAATGCTGAAAAAATACGATCGCGATGCTTCAAAAGACGTTTATAAGATCGTCCCAGGTGAGGAATCATGGATCTATGCGTATGAGCCCAAAACAAAACAGCAATCGACCGTGTGGGTCTTCCAAGGCGAGCCAAATCCAAAAACCCAAAAAAAAAAAACCATTTTCGTTGATAAATATTCGTATTTTCATTATTAGACCAGAAATATATATAGAGCCCTCGTATAAGGTATTGGATCAAAAACCCTTTCTTAAAATTTTAATTAACATGCATCTTGATATTAAAAAATTTAATTTCCACTAGATCGAGTGCCACTTTACTTTAATAACTACTCTCTTATATTTTTCTCCAATTTTATTTGATTTTCATATTCACAGTTCTGCTCAGTTTACACTCAATTTCACACAAAGTTATGCAACTCTTATCAACTTTCAGTGGACATTGTTGGATATATTTTACTGGCATACAATTAACTTAATTGGAAATAAGATACTGTTTTATGTTGCCAACTACGAAACGAATTTTTTTATTATGTTTTCTCTGCACAGACAAAGTGTTGTACAAGCCTATAAAATAAGTATAAGGCAATTAGTTTGCTTTGTCCAGATATTCAATGTTCTGACACACGTCACAACAAGTAGTGTTCAAATACCCGTTCGGAAAGAAAGAAGAAGAAAGTGATGTTAGTTACTAGCTCTATAACTAAAGAACGCCTACACAGATTTCGATGATTCGCACCAAATCCGATTGGGGAGTGATGGATCAGGTTATGATTTATCTGAAAATATCATATTTCTCGTTTACTTATGTGCAGCAGAGTATCGAAGAAGACCCGAATGAGTCCATCGGCCATCGAGGGCAACAAGTGGAGCTAAGCCTATTCACTTTATAAAAGTCCAACTCAAGAATTGAAACCGAACGACTATCAAGCGCGTCGTACGTTCGGTGAATGGGCCCAAAAAGAAATGATCACTCATCTCGATTTTCAGAAGAAAATTTTGTACAGCGATTAATCCCCATTTTTGGTTGAATTGGTGCGCCAATAAGCAAAATTGTCGCATTTGGAGTGATGATAGCCCACAAGTTCTTTGAGCAGAGTCATTTTTTTTAGTTCGTTGAATTTTGTCAATGCCGTATATCTCGTATAGCTCAGCGACGAAAGAGTCAACTCGCATAGAAGATTATACCTTCTCTATTCAGCTCTGTGGCGCGTATTCTTTGCTCCAGCAATAAGTTAAAAAAATCACACTATAAGAAATTACCTTGTCTGAAACCCCATTGGGTATAGATCGGCTCGGAGAGGTCCTTCTCGATCCTGGTGCAGGTTACGTTGTAGCTTAGCATTAGTTTAAACATCCATATAAGTTTTGCGGGGAAATCAAACTCGGATATAACGGCTTATAGGCAGCTCCGAAGGCAGCTTTAAAATCGAAGGAGAGATGGTGTATGTCCATTCTCTTTTCAAGGGTTTTTCTCAAGATTTGGTGCATGGTGAATATCTGGTCAATGGTTGACTTACCAGGTCTAAAGCCACACTGATAAGGTCCTTCACACAATACGCTCGACGCTACCTTATATGCGATGGAGGTTTATCCTACGACAATTGGCGTAGACTGTGAGATCACCCTTTTTGTGAATTGAGCAGAGCATACTTAGGTGTGTAATCCATCAATCCCTGCAGCTTTGTTGTTATTCAAGCGAGTCATTGCTATTCGAACATCTGCATAGTTGGGCACCTGGTCTTACACTTTCACTCCAGTGGGCTGGAGAAGTGCTCCCTCCGTAAATTCAGTATACTCGGGGCATCGGTTACTATTGTAGATAACCTCTTTGTGTCCTACAAGAGTATGCGCAGGTCTTGAAACCTTCTGTAAGTCGCCGTATCTTTGAATAGAATTTTCAAGCGTTACCCTAGTCGGCAGTTTTCAACGTTCCAGCTATTTTTGCGAACATTTCGAAAATAATTTTTTTCGTTTGCAACTGTACAAAGAAGATTGAAGTGCCGTCCCACTTTTCCCTTAACTTTTGCATTGAAGTTTTGGTTTCAACGTGGCGAGTCTCAAACACAGCGCACAGCCTCGTTAGTCAAGTATATTTAAATTTTTTACACATCTACATGCTTGTTTCAAAACCACTCCTGCTCCCAGTCGCACCACTGTTGAACGGACGCTGCATATAGACTTCAGCGACCCCTCAAGCCAAATAAGTCGGAGTGACTCTCTTTTAGAAGTGGGCCAAGGATCCACTCGGGTTGGTTATTGCATCCTGCACAAGAGTGGCTCACATTTTCAGAATGTGCGAGTGGACAAAGGGTAGGAATTGCACACCCAGAATTTCGACTATACCCCATTATACCACCTGAAATTTGCTTACGTAATAAAACTCTCGGTCTGTGTGCTTTCTACGTGCACTTTCCAACATTTAAGGTTTTAAAAATTTTAAAAATTTGTCATATTGAAATTAAAATCAAAAATTCTTAATCAACATATTTCAATGTAATCCATGCGAAAACACACTCACAAACACATACATATACACACACATTTGTATACATCCCTGCAGGGAAAAGATAGACTGTAGTATGCCAGTAGAAATTCCAGTTAAATACTCGTATTTTGAAGCCGAAATCATACTAGTTTGATGTGTACCACAAATATACTAGTATTTAAGGGGCTAGTTTGTCATAGACTAGTATTCTACTAGTATTTTTAGTTAAAATTTGGACTAGTCTGCCACAATTCTAATACATGAACTTGTATTTTGAGGACAATCTCATAACAATTTGTCGTACCGCAAAAAAAAGCAGAACTCCCAAGTAACTATAAGTTTCGAACACACATTTTTAGACTTTCCGCTACAAAAACGAAAGGCTCACATTATTGTGGTTTTTTACCATATATTTTGTTCTATTGCAAAAAGTTGTCCTAATTAAGCTTCAAATATATAAATATCTTTTTGATTTTTATTTAGTACGATGAAGACTGCTCTGGGGCAAACTAGTTATCAATTGGTATGAACGAACTAGTATTTCAACTGAAACGAACTAGTATGAACTGGTATTTAACTAGTATGAAGCTGATACATAAACTGACAATTGACAGTTTGTACTACATCGCCGTGTTAAAATAGCAGTTGCTTACATATAAAATATACGAAAGATGAACTAGTTGGATTAAAACATATAAATTTGTTGGATTCTAGTTAATAACTAGTATTTTTCCCAGAAGGGATTGTACACACCAGAATGACCAGAAGTCATAAAACCTTTGACGGTCATATTTGGTCATTACTATTTCATACGAATATCAGTTGCAATAATATATTTGATATAAATTCAACGTATAACTCTACTACATGCATACCTACGTACACACACACACACACATACTCTCATACAAATAGGACATAATCCACCTGCTTGCATACTCGTACATTTCATTTCATGATGAATTCATATGGCCAATGTGTGGCTGATACGTAATGGAAGGAAGCTTTGTGAAAATCGACTGCAAAATGAAATTAGGAAAATGTATTGGCATTTTTTGAATCGCAAATGCATTACGCTACCAATGGCAACAATAACAAAAACAACATTTCTACCTACGCTACTAATGAAATTACATAGCTACAACAACAGCAACAAGGGTGCAATCGAATGTATATTCGCACAGAATTGATACGACAAGTGATATACTTATGTATGTGTGTGTACATGATATCCAGATGAGACATACATAGGTATACATATGTATGTATTGTAGATACAACGAAATGAAATGAAAACTAGCCATCTGCGCATGAATTTCAATTTTGGCTGTGGCTATTTTGTGGCTCCCGGCACACGCCAGTGCGAGGGTGTAACACTAACAGCAGCTTCTTGCACTCACAGCAACGAAAAAACTACAGACTGGCCACAAAAACTACAATCACATCACTCACTTACCATTTGATGCATTCATTACTCATTACCTCGGGTGGTGTCACCTCAAATCAATGCATGCATTTTTTGAGAATCATCAGAGCTCTGTACCTCTGTGGCCATGAAACTTGCGTGGTTTGGTTGTGCGTAGTTGTGTAGGCGATACATGGAAATAATCAAAACGAATGTAGATTAGCAGGTAATGTAGAAGGACATTAAAATTGTTGCAAAAAGCAGTGAAATTGTATATGGTTTTTCTGAGCGCTTTAGGGTAAAGTAACCTCGGTGTTGCAGCCTGTAATAAATACATTAAGTGTATTCTTTTTTGTCTAGACAACAAAGATTTCAAAAATTTCAAATTCTTAATATCAATGAAATGTTAATAACTTTACTGTAGATCTTCGTCTAAAAGTATGGTTGTTACAGAAAATGTTAACATCAATGTTAAGGTTTCGTTGACACTTTCCTTTCTCATAATTAACACAATTTTATTCCTCACTTACAAGAGAGATTTTAAATTTAACATAATATTTCTCTTTTACCTGTCCTCTACAGAATACTCTCTCAGTTTTTGGAAAGTCAGTGTTGGCATAAATTGTCTGTAAGATTAACAAGGAAATGTAACAGGCCTAAGATATTGTGATTGACATTACCTTTCCTTTACATTCTCTTTACAAAAGAAGAAAATATAATCCTTGTGTATATACCTTCTGCTCGAATATAAACGAGACTGGCGCAATAAAACAAAAACGGTTAATTGTTCTTCAATATTTATTTTATCCCCTTCAAAATAGTCACCATTAGAGGCGATACACATATGCCACCTTTTTTTCCAATCTTCATAACACTTCTGATAGGCCGCTTTAGGTATGGCTTTCAGTTCCTTCTTCGATATCTTTTTTATGACTTTAATCGACTGAAAATGCTTTCCACGAAGCGGCAATTTGAGTTTAGGGAAAAGAAAAAAATCACACGGTGCCATGTCGGGTGAATACGGTGCTTGCTGAACAATATTTACGTTGTTTTTGGTCAAATAATCGCGTACAAGACGAGACGTATGAGCAATAATTTTGGAACAAGTCGAGCAGACACACGTCTCATGCCCAAAACATCGTGAATAATGCTATGAGCGGATCCATTTGATATGTTGAGCTCACTAGCTGTCTCTCTTTTTCGACGTTTTCTTCGTTTATTGACGTTGCTGGACGACGATCATGGGGCAAGTTCTCCAACGATATACGGCCGTCCTTGAACGACTTATACCAATCAAAAATTCGTGCACGTGATAGGCAAGACTCCCCATATGTCTTCTGCAACATTTTCATTGCGTCCGTTGCACTTATTCCATTGGAATAACAAAATTTCAAACAAACTCTTTGCTCAACGTTAATTTCCATAGTAAAATTCGAAAAACACACTCGAGGTTGACTTGTTTATAGTGCCGTAAAAAAAAACTATGTGACAGATAGCGCTCAAATTTGACATGTAAACATATAACAGCCCTGCCAACCTAAGCAAAAAAAAGTATGGCCATATGTCTTGTCCTTGTCGAGTTATAGATAAAGTCTCCGTTTATATTTGAGCAGAAGGTATATACAAGAATTAGTAGTACGCGTCTTGATTTTTTACTACAAATGGAGGTTCTCATTGCTAATGAAGGGTTTTCCATTAAGAGGTGTTATTTTGAAGTTGTATATTTTTGACATTTGACCAGTAAAAACTACGCTAGTAATAAATAATGGAACAATACTCGCTTCAAGAATAGGTTGACATTCAGAAAAATCAGCTTGATTGAAGAGACCCATTTCTACCTTGCATTTAGGGCTCGAAAAACCCAAGATTTATAGTTGAAAAGTAATTTTTTGCTGCGGTTTATGGTACGGCGAGGTCATCGGAACTTATTTTTTCGCAAATGAATGGATTGCGCTATCGTATTAATGAATTTTACAGTCGGAATGGTTTCGTTTTGATCTGGACAACATTCACTTTTCACTTTCAACAAGACGGTGCTCCGTACCACACAAGCAACGAAACCATCGATCTTTTAAGTGTAAAGTATTTTTCGAATATCGAAATTATGCCTACCATACTTCACTAAGCCGCCTCCAACCAGCGTATGCACTTTCATTTCGTGTCAGAAATATACTCGGAGGGCTCCACATTCCTTGCCGAGAGGTGAACGAAATTAAAAATCCCAGCTAAAAAGTTATCTATGTTCCAAGTATCAATCAAAAGAAAGAAATTCAAACAAAAAAAGTTTTTTCAGAATAGATCGGTCCCAAGTCTACTTTCCAGACGAAGGCATTTCAACATATGTATTAGCCTTTGCATATAGTATTTATGAACCAAACAAATTGAACAACAGTTTGGTCCCTTATCGAAAATTTTTCAAAGTTCGACCGAACCACTAGCGAATACAAAATTTGATCAAAATCGGTTAAGTAGCTTCGGAGTGCGTTGTCCACAAATCTCATTACATTACAAATTTTGCACCAAATATTTACCTCCTAGAGAGATAGAGTCTAGCAGAATCACTTCTTTTCGGTTTCAGGTTTCTATGATCAGCGGTTCAAGCTGTACGTTGGTCTGTCATTGAATATATGAAAGGATATCTTTTCATCATAATTTTATTTACTCAATACAAGATCTTTGGTTTTACCATTGACATTGTTACACTTGCACCGAATTTCAACTAAATCGAACGATAAATACTAATTTGTTCAAATATTACGGGCTTTGGTCCACTTCCCGGAAAGAAGATTAGTGCGATTTTTTTGAATGGGTCAGTTCCTGGTCCACTTCCCGAAATTTCCAAAAAAAACGAATTTTCAAGTCAATCGGTCGATGAGTTTTTATGGTCCACTTCCCGAAATTTTTTTTCGTTTAAACCTTCCCAGGAACCATAGAAATAATCTGACCAAATTTCGAGTGAATCATTCGTTAACTTTTGAATATAATTGGAGATTAATGGATTTTTCCAAACGGACATTAGATTTTTGTATATAAACAATATATAGTGTCTATGTCTGGAATGGTGAACCAGCACATGCGAGTACAACAGAAGATGCCAACAAAGACGCGACGGTGAGGTACGCACTAACAAACTTTCAGTGAAACAAAGTTCTGTACGTTAAGCGGACTGTGGACTGCCTCATACGGATGGGCGGGATTTGAAAAACCGTTCGGTATTCCCTGATCTAAGGTACCTTCCTTTCTCCACATAAGTGGTCATTGTCATATTGTCTTATATATATTGTCATATTTTATCTACAATTTAATCTGTTCTCACTGGCAGCAAATTAACAAATTGAGATCATTTCTCCAACTTAAGCTCACTTTTAGCCTATTACAATTAATGATAATATTGACTCTAATGAAAACGTAGAGTTTATTAAAACCGACCGACGTAAACGAATTACGCATCCTTTGTTTGGCTCCACTCGATTTTAGCACAACCTTAATCGTTAGAAAAAAATTTGAACATTTCATACATATTTTTTTGCATATATTTTTCATATATTATTTGCATAGAAATACGATCTACATTTAATATACATATTTATTTACTTGCAATAGCCAAAAGCAACTCGAAAGACAGAAATGTGATTGTGGAAAGAAAAAATTAAATGAACATAAACTAAGGCAAATAAGATCAAAGACGTCAACCAATGTACGCAGCAATAGTTTTATTTACAGTTATGGCTGTAAATATGTCCGTTTAATGGCCAGCAGTACCACCAGCGCCGCCTGTACCACCAGCAGCACCACCACCGCCGCCGCCGCCACCACCGCCAGCTGCGCCACCGCCACCGCCACCACCACCTGAGGCAGCACCACCGCCGCCACCGCCACCACCACCAATTCCAGGTACACCAGGCGCACCGCCACCACCACCACCACCGCCGCCTACGCCGCCAGCGCCACCAGCACCACCAAGAGCGACCGGCACAATCTTAACCACCGGCACCGAAGGCACCGACACCACAATCGGCGCATGTGGTGCCAACACCAGGGGTACAACGCTAGCCTCACTCTGCAACACGCAGAACAGGCATATTACAGCCAACGACAGGACCTGCAATTAAGAAGAAGCAGAATTTGTAACAATTATTTGTGGAATAATTACGAGTATATATTTACTCACCACAGTTTGCTTCATTTGATTGCCTTTCTTGTACACACAGCCGCTCGACGTTCTTACCAACAGTCGATCGATAGCTTTATGCCAGCTTGTTGAGTAGTCGCAGCTTTTATAGGTCACAAACTGTTGCAACTCCAGCAAAATGCAGCAAAGTAGATGAGTAGGTGTCGCCAGCCTCTTTTGTGGGTAACAAACAAATAAGGTGCGAAAGAGGAGGGAAAGAGGAGGGAAAATAAAATGATTAATCTACGTTGTAATAAGTTAAAGGGTAGAGAAGGCTAACAAGATCGCCAACTGTTATTTAATTATTCAACCAAGATCTCATTTTGGCATATGAATTACTACTTTTCTTATTAACTATCATTAAATAGTACGTTTAGAGTGTTTAATATGCTCAAAAGAGTTATTTCATTGCTTCGCTGCTCCATTTAAATGGTCCAAGAAATGGTTGTTTTGCATAAGAATCCGGTAGTTGGTCAGCACAAGCTTAAATGGAAATTAACAACAGCTTAACTGACCGCTCAATCAGCTCCACATACACGGGTATATACGAGTATATACCAAGTCAAGTGATAAATGACATGTTGTTTTCTTTTCTACTTACATTTGATTAATTTTTGTAATATTTTCAATTTATGTGCAGAAACAAGTTCGAGTTCGAATCTTAATCAAGCTTGATTTGTTGTTCACACTTCGCTTGTTCAAAGTTTAATATGCATTGATTGCGTCATATGTAGAGCGGCACGTGTCGTGTGTGGCAATATAGGTATATGCAGCCAATAATTATGTAAATACAATATGTAAATAGAGGCATTACAATGGCAATTCAGGTTTTTGATTTGCAGATTTCCTTTGATGTTAATCAGACTGATTATTGATAATCTTTGACAAAGCGGTCTAGTAATAATTATAATAATTAATAAAATTAAATACATATTTACCTTAATGTTCTTTAAAAATAATGCAAAAATATAATTTTATTTTATGAATTAAAAAAAAAAAAATAATTAAGAATATATATAAAAAATATTTTCAAAATATGTTGTTATTACGAATATTATATTAACTTATATGCGAGCCAAATACTTTGCAATTACTTTTTAAGTCTTCCTCTAAAATTTTAGAACGATCGGCTAAAATGAAGACGAGAAAACGCAAGATAGCGAAGATAGGTCATAAGAAATTCTTTCACTTACAGAAATTCGCCATGTGATTCTCTTCAATTTTAGGCGTAATTAATAATAGCATATGGGAAGACTATTCTAAGTAGTTTCGAAAATTTCAGACCAGACATTTTTACATAAAGGACGAGCCCCGCAAAGGTCGATCAAAATCTATCACTGATGACGTCACTGTAGCTCTGGTAAAGTTCAAAAGTGATGAGAAACCAAGTAGCAGTATGGTATGGAGCCCAACAGGAGCAAATCCACCCGTAAAATCAAAGCAACAAAAATCAGCAGCAAAAGTAGTGATGTCAGTTTACTTCAACAGGCCAATTGTTCATCAGCCACATTATATGCAATAGTCAGAAACAGATGATAATCACTTGTTCCGAGGTCTGAATCATAAGATGGATGCATACGAGCCTCCCAAAGGAGCTCTTAGGTCTTCAGACCAGTCACTATCGTAGCAGCTTGTGCTGAATGCTTCCTTGAAATTATATGCCGTTAATATCATAGCTAAACTGATAAAAGTAATGACGGAGAAATTCTAGTTGTGGCAAGTACTTTCAGCAGCAATTGCCAAAACCTATGACCGAATCGATGGCCTGAAAAATGAATAATGAATAATGAAAAGTAGAATAATAAATATTGAAAATGAAAATCAACGAAATCGAGGGACCATATCATACGAGTATAGCCTCCAACTGATTTTTCAGACATGAGAATTACTATTTCATCCCAAAATGAGATACCATTAGTTTATTCAAGTGTGCATGGCCGAAGACAGCTCTTTTTTCTTGTTTTGTTTTCAATGCAGGTATTTATTTTCTTAAAAAAAATTAAGTGAATTTTAAGAGCACTATAACAATTTTTTCGGACTTTCTTAGAAAATATTTTTTGTGATATTCGTTTTGTAAGAGCACGAACCAACAACCAGTGCGGCCGCCGAATGTATAAGGAGAAAATAATGCTAAAATCTATGGAGCACAGATTTAATACATAATAACAGCTGATAATATAATTATACCGAACATGAACATTTTTATTAACGTAGTTATAGTAATTTTTAATTTTTTTATTTTAATTTTTTTTTTAGAAAATTAAATAAAACTGGAAAAAGCTTTCCATCTGCAATCTTTTTCAGACCAGAAACAACAATATAATAGTAAATAAATTACATTTTGTTACCAATTTGCTATTTAAATAATTCTTAAAATTTTTACAAATTTAATAACCGTTAAATATTTCATAATATTTTTTTTTTTTTTGGAAAATAACAACGCAACAAGAATTTTTATTATTTTCGATATAAATTCTTCCATACCTGGTTATGCTATTTACTCAATATAAATATTTCAAAACCGTACTGCATTCACGCACACAATTACGCAGCTATTGTATGAAGTGTAATGATTGAATACCCGCAACCAACCCCCTCTTCACCTTATCGTCAAACTAAACCAACGTTGGCAATAATATTGTATTTTTGGAATGCAATTAAATGCCTTCGTTGCAGCTTTTTGGTAAACTCTAAACTTCATACACACAAAGGCAGGCAAATATTACCGAAATCGAGAAATTTCAATAGCTCAAACATGAATCAAAGCAACAATAACGAAATAAAAAAAAACCACTGTAAGTTTGCTTCGGTCGCAATAACTGAGAATTAAGCAGTGCGTACTACCATTCGAACAGCCAGAGTTCGGGTACTGATTCGACAAATAACAAAAAATTATAGAAAGTTAATTTTACTTATTGGGAGTGGCGACCCTCCGCAGAGCATGTCAAGCACTTCGACTGTATTTCTGACATGAAATAAAATCTCCTTACAAAAAAAACCCATCGGCTGAACGAAGGCAGCTTAGTCAGATCAGGATTAGAAAACAAAACAAAAATTAAACATCGAAAATATTTTTTAAGTGTTTTTCAAAATATTCACCACTAAGAAGTATGGACTTTTGTATGCGTTTGAACCAATTCGCCTCAACCGCCACTTTAGGTAAGGAAAAATGTAGACCTCTCAGTTTATTTTCTGGGTGTGGAAGTAAAAAGAAATCATTGGGTGTCAAATTAAGACTCTACGGTGAATGACTTATCAATTCGATGTTTTGGGTGCTCAAAAACTCAGTTGTTTCAGTCGATGTGTGAGAGCTTGCATTATCGCGGTGAAAAGTGAACCGCCTCCGGCGGTAGTTTTTCCGAATTTCCTGAAAGACAATTGCCAACCAAATGGTTGTATTTCACTCAGAACTCATTGTTCTGCGTTGTTCTCGTGGTGCGGTTGTTGTGACACGCCCAATCTTTCCAAAAAGAAATACAAAACAGGCAATCATTTGCTTGGAATCGCTCCACGATTCAACACTTTCCAGGAAGTCCTAGACATGTTTTAAACCACCGCTATCGTTATTTTAACATTTCTCTCGATCTATCGTTCCGAGCTTTTGAGATATTGCGTTGAATCCAACGTGAACAAATTATTTTGCAGATAAATGTTGATGCAGCATTGAATGTCTGCTCGTCCCACTAATGCCGATAGTATTCCGTACCTCACGAAAGGTCTCAAGACAATCTTTCAATATCAGTTTGTGCACAGAATCAATAGTTTCCGGTACAACTACTGATTTTGGTCAACCGTCATGAAATTCGTCTTGGAGTGATCTACGACCACGATTGACTGAACTCACCATACCATCGATAAGCACTGGTTTAACTGGAGGAAGAGCTCGGCCGAAAACCGATATATGTATATATGTTAGCAACAACAATAACAAGCACAGTAGGTAAAGCAAAAGCAACAATGTTTTTATTAGTTCGCTCAATGAAAAACTCTTTAGTTATTGTTAGTTATTGTATATATGTATATACATATGTTTGTATATATCTTTTTATACCTACATAACATAGAATCATTGAAATAAAACTTGGAAGAGAGAAATGTATGTTTAGACTATGCTTTTGCTACGCCAAGCGTCAACTCGTGGTAAAATATGTAGGACTATTTCAAAAGAAATTAGAAACTACATAAAACTTCTTCATAACAACTTAAAAATTTCATAACTTTTTTATTCAATTTATATTATATTTAGTTTAAATGTATAATGTATAAATGTAATGTATGCATGAATGAATGATATGAATCTCTAACTTCTGACAAAGAAAATCTCAGCAAAATATAATGTCATTCTAGTCTGAACGGTGGCAATGTTGGATGGAGAAAGAGTGGCCACTAAGGACTGAATATGTTTCTGAGATCATTTTCTTTTCGCCATGAGAACAAGTTTGTCACACACATAAAACGTATTGTGCCACCGTTTTTATCCAAAAATTTCAAAAATGTACACAAAATTGTTCAATTCTGTCTGAAGATATGCTCAGACAATCGGATGACCAATGAGCATATAGAGCAAGTCTTAATATTTGGCAGGATTTAAAGAGCTTTGAACATAATTATGAATCTTTTTATTATAATTATCGTATATTTTTTTTTTTTTTTTGTTTAACCCCAATAAAATTCTTCAAAAATAAACCTATAGGATTATCCATTTTGTGCCTTCAAAAGAACAGGTTTGTATTTGGTTTTTTTTTCTAATTTCTGCATTTATGAAAACGAAACGCTTAATAATCACACAACGCATTAAAATTATTAAAACTCTACTACAAAAAGAATGGCCACCAGCTGTACACTCTTGTAAAATATTGTGCTTTGTATATAATTTAAGAATTCGTACGGTAAAGGGTTACCTTATCTAAAACCTCGTTTGGTATCCAACGGCTCGGAGAACACCTTCCCAATTTTTAGTGCGCTTCTAGTGTTGTCCAGCATCAGTTTACACAGCCGTATAGGTTTTGTGGGGATACCAAAATTAGATGTTCCGGCGTAGAGACAGAGTATACTCACGCGAAAAAGCTGAAGTACCTATACGCCTTGTCAGCTCTTCATCCCTATGTTTGAATAGATTTGCCGGTAGGTTGTCAGCTCCAACCGCTTTGTCGTTTCTCAAGCGGGTGATTGCTATTCGAACCACGTTAATGGAATAGCTTTTCCATCGTCATCGGTTGAGGAATCGGGTTCGTCATCTCTTGGTGTTACACTTTCACCGTTATTTAGCAGGCTGCCGAAATGTGTCCTCACTCGATGTAATTATTATAATAAAATAAGCAAAGTATTTTATGGCACATAATAGACTATTTGGTAGATAGTCTTTACTTTTATTATTTACTATATCAATGTGTTTTTGTCTACCTCAGTTTTTCTGAGCTCCCTCCCCATGAGCTTTTTATTTCAACAGCACTTTTTCGTTAACCCAGAAGTAGAAAAAAATAAAAAAAAAATAAATAAAAATTGGAGCGAAATTCAAATTTGAGACACAAAGTAAAAGTTCTGTATCAATTTCATGCCAAGTGCGTTTCCTGAATTTTAATGGTTATTTTACATTTGCAGCACTGAGAGAGATAATTCTCCTCCACCACCACCACCGCCACTGTGCGTTTGGTTGTAATCGAACTAAAATTTATATCCTTTCTGCAGGCTAAACAAAAAATTTATACAATTTTGCCATTGTCTAAATTTATTTTATCGCATACAACTTTTTTTAGCTTCTGCTTTCTTGCGCATTTTCATTTTTTTTTTTTTTTTTTGTTTTTTTTTTTTGTCTATGTATGCATTTCTAATCGGAAAACCCGAAATATTTGAATACAAAAGCGTTGAGGATAGCAATAGAGGCGTTTATTTAAAAATAATAAATATGTATGCACAGTATATCCGAGTATGTCCGTTTGTGTGCCTAAGCTGCACGAGCGTTGCCTGTCACATCCGGTTATAATTTTTATTACATTTACCCACATTTTTCTGCCACTGTGGGTATTTTACGGCTCAAAGCAGGCGGAGGTTAGGGGAGAGAATGTGGGGTATGTGCTCAGTTGGATCATAGGTCAACAGGCGGTTAGTAAGGTATTAAACTCTGCTGTTTCCTTTCATACTATTGTGGAAGTATGTGTGTTTATGTGTGTGTATGTATGTGTATTGTAAATTTTCCAAAAATTCGAATATGCTGAATGTTGAATCCTTTTTGTGTTTGACTAGAATTTACAATGTGAGCTTACAAATTTTTTTTCCTCTCACCTCACTTACTCGTTCTACTTTAGTGTCTCTTTTTTTCTCTCTTACTTTTTTGCCAACATTTTGGCATGATAAACGCATTATGTCAAACTCAAACACATACAGACAAACTTTGTTAGAATTTACATGTGTGTAAGTGACATTATCTCATCTGTTGTTATGCAACTATGCTTTGCTAAAGTTTTTTTTTTTTGTTTTGTGAAACCAGTATGTGCAGCGCAGAAACCCACAAAATTTTGGTATTTATCTATTGCCTGGTATCTGATATCTTTGAAGCAGTTTTCATGCAACACGAATGAGTTTTTTATGAATTCCTCGACTGTGAATGCTCAACGCTTTTCGGTTAGTGAAAACATATGCATACATACATATACTGACATTTGATGAGGGTCACTCAAAATGTGTACTGCCACTGTAAAAGGATAATAGAAATAGGTGTTATTGCTTAAAATTTATTTTATTTGAAATAATACCTGAAAATAGTGTTAAAACTCACATTTAATTTATCAAAATTTCCTGCTTTGAATATGCTTAGCAGTTACATACTCGTACATAAATATGTATTTCACGCCTACGTCCTTCTCATATAACTCCGATTGACATACGTGTATATCCTTGTTGCAAACTGACAATCAATATTCGTAGATAGATAAAATCGACATTTCAACGCCATTAAAGGATCATCGGTCGGGTTGTCGACAAATTGGCAGCCTTGCGGCTGTTTAACAACTTTCATACATACATACGAATACATACCATACATCCTATAATATTCACATAATATTTACAAATCGGTATGGATATACACACGTGAGCACATAAAAATATAATCTCTACATAAATCACATTTGCGGTGGCAATATGTAAATTGCAACGGTATACCATAGGTCAAACAACAACTTCAATAAATTCCAGTAGAAAAAATACCAGTTGTTAACAAGAATTTTACTAGTTTGCACTTTTGCACTTAGAAGCACCTAGCGGTGGACGGGAGAAGGACGGAAACAGGTAGATCCCTGTCGCCGAACTGCCATTCACTCCGTTGGTTGAACGTCTCGCCACAATCCGGATCAAAGCAGAGAAGGACTATGTGACCGAGGACGCTTTTTTGAGCGCCTAGAACGCGCCTATGAGCGCTCCCCTGCGACAAAGGCAAATAAGGTATTTTTAGCACAATAGTCGGAAAACTTAGCCTTCTTGAGAAAACATCCCAAAACAACATACACTAATAGACTTCGCCGGGGCCCAAAATATAGTTGTTTGTAGTACAAGATTTCCACACAGGAAAATATATCTAACTATGTGGCTATCGTCGGTTCGAAAATCGCGCAATTAAATCGATAATATTGTGATTGACGGCAGATATGTCTCCATTGTTTTAGTCTAGGCAAGGGTTAACATCGCAAAGCTGTAGTCACAACAAACGACCAAACGATTTTCTACTCGACTTGCGCTCTTACTCTCTGAGAGCACTCATCAGCACCGCTACGGAAACAATTGGATTTCGGCAGTATAAGAAAAAGAGCTGGTACGATGAGGAATGTCAAATTGCAGTGTAGATAAAACAGACTGCTTACTTCACAACCTTGCAATCAACCACAACACGTGCGGAGTGGGATAGATACGGAGAGTAAGACGTAGTTGCACACGAAAGAAGAAAGAGGGCGAAATACGTGAGTTTGAAGAGCTTGAGAAACTTCTTGGACAAAGGTAAGAATGGAAAATTATAATCAAAAGAAGCGGCGACTGACCGAAAGTATCAAGACCCGAGTATACTCATGTAGGAATCAATGTGGAAATCTGCTGATCGTTGTCCAGAGCATACTTGGTGTACGGATGATAGACTTCTCCGGCATGATAAATGGCAGTAAAAATTAAACACTCGGAGATATCTGGATAGAGTGTGACTTAAGACCTGGTAAATCCACCATTTACCAGATATTCGCAATGCGAAAACTTTTGAAAAAGACCCGTAATCATTCCAGATCACCTACACCATGGTAAGCGATTCCAAATAAACGGTAATCAAAATGGACAAATATAAAAATGAGTGCCTGATCCAAAAATTGTTTTTTATTATAATTTCCTTTATTATATGTAATTACCTCTTAAAAATTAACTTTTGTTTTTTTCCGAAAATCTGGAGCAAATTTAATCAATTAAAAATATTAATTAATCAAAATTATTTGATGTATTAAAAAATATATTTTCGTATTACTCATGAAATAGAATCCATAGATTTGATCGGATTGCAGGCTTTGCTTTTGTATTCAGCTAGTTAAGGCATCAAATGCCTTCTCTAGTACTGGGAATAGAGAACAGTTCTATCGACTTACATTTAAGGTTAAATTGCTGTTGAAAGAACAGACAGTAAGAATATTAGTCTGTTTGGTTTTTATGATTTCGGTACGGAATAATTTTTCATTTGTGATTTTTGTATAAGGAAGTCTTTAGTATTTTGTCATGATGCTACTCGATATAGTTGGTTGTTCGTTTTGAAGAAAATTTTAGAAAACCGTCTCAAGATATATTCTTGTATTCAGGTGTACAGTTTAATAGATTTTCAATTAACGATCCTATCTATAGCTTATTACAAGCTCAACGGATATTACGCTTATGAAACTTTTTCAAATAATATAAATATTTATAACTTCATTTTGAATTAATCT
This sequence comes from Ceratitis rosa, assembly GCA_037013455.1. Classification (NCBI taxonomy): domain Eukaryota; kingdom Metazoa; phylum Arthropoda; class Insecta; order Diptera; family Tephritidae; genus Ceratitis; species Ceratitis rosa. Next base: position 19,813,502 of record JAWMAG010000006.1, read on the forward strand.
GCGAACTTTTTTCATTCATTTTGGTTGGAAGAATGCGCTGTTTAACCCACAGTGCGTATTAAAACACTCGCAAATTTAATTTTTAGATGGATGATAAGAGAGTTTAAATACAATATTCACCTATACTATCAGACGGTTACAGTAGCAAAATATAGTATATGTAGTCTTTGCTTCCTTGCTACGATTTGGATGGTCATAAGTTCAATTCTTATATGACTAATTGCCAGACGCCCAGAACAGGGTGTTGGAGCTACTCGACCGCAAGTCAAGTAAACCATTATGGGACGAGGTCTAAAGTGATAAAGCAGAAATAGAGTATATATTAGGTCAAGTAAACAGTTCGTTCGGTTTTTTATTTATTGTTGCCAACACGATGCCAAACTCATTATACCCCTCCCGTAGAAGGCTGCGTCCCTATTGGCAAAAAACTCGGAGAGCCAATTTTCACAGGCCTCTCTTGAGGCCAACTTCTCTCCATTTAGCGCGTTCGCCATGGACAGGAAAAGTTGGTAATCACTTGATGCCAGGTCCAGACTATAAGGTGGGGGCATTAGGACCTCCCATCGGAGCTCCTGGAGCTTCTGGCGCGTCACCAAAGATGTGTGTGGCCTGGCGTAGTCCGGATAGAACACAATTAAGGAAGGTTTTGCTGTGTGTTTGGTGGGATTGGCAAGGAATCATCTACTACGAGCTGCTCTCCTCTGGCCAAATGCTCAATTCGGCCCTCTACTGCCAACAACTGGACCGCTTGAAGGCAGCACTCATCCAGAGGAGGCCATCTTTGATCACCGCGTTTCGACCACGACCGATTTCGCTTGACGTTTTCGTAAGTGATCCACTTTTCATCGCCAGTCACCAAACGCTTCAGAAATGGGTCGATTTCGTTGCGATTCAGCAGCGATTCGCAGATGGAAATTCGGTCCATCATGTTTTTTTGCGTTAGCTCGTGTGGCACTCAAACAGCGAGCTTCTTTTTGAATCCAAGGTTATGCATATGGTTCCAAACGCTTTTCTGGCTTATCTTTAGTTCCTCAGCAATTAAATAAGTGCTCACGTAACGGTCTATTTCCACTATTTTCATGATTTTATCGCAATTTTCGACGGCAGGCCTCCCAACGCGTGATGCATCTTTGAAATCGAAATTACCGGAACGGAACCTAGCAAACCACTTTTGTGCTACACGTTCGTTTACAATATCACTACGTAACAGTCAATCAATCGAAAAACTGTCAAGGACAAACTTTTATAGTTTATGATGCGAACACGTAACACTAGTACTATGGACAATAACGCCATCTCTTTGATAAAAACCGAACGAACTTTTTACTTGACCTAATATATTTTTAAAATTTATAAATTTATAATCAACAATAATAAGTGACGACTATGGTGTATTGAAATCTATGTAAATGAGCAGACTTATCTTCAATTGCAGTTCCAGGAATCAGTCATCAACGAAAACTCTGTCAACGCAGTTCAAATAATTATATTTCACCAGATTAAAATAAATTAATATACTCTTTCAAATAAATATATAAGATAGTATGAAGTTAATATTTATTTTATTTTCATTTATTTGCCTTGGAATGGCAATATTTCGAAGGCCACCCCAGAAGTGTGGACTACGCAACATGGTTTTCAGGAGTGAACCACGTAATGGTTGCAGAAATCATCGTGACTAATGTGCCGACTGAGAAAATGAAAAATTTAGTGAAAAAACAACTTTATAATGGATTTTAGAAAATAATAGAAAGATTAAAAGAAATTAAAATCAATAACAAATAAAGAAAAGAAAAAATAATACATTGAAATATAAAATACCTAAAAAACAGTCATGCTTATTTATACATACGAGTGTAATCAACGCTAATTAAAATCACGAACAAAATTAATCTAAAAAGGTCAGTTTTATGTCTAAAAAATCGAGATGCGAATTTGATTAGGTTTATTGAATTTATTCCTAATTTAGTAATTTAGTCTACGTTGAAACGTCTTACAGTCTACAACACTAAGCATCTACGACAAATTCACAAATTTTACCACTATGAAGATGTTTTGCATATATGTATGTAGTCTTCTTATGCATTTGGCCTACACGAGCGCAGGAAAATGTGGCTTTTTTTAATACCCCTAAAGGATTGCTGCCATTTTGATCATCGAATACAATGCATCGAGTTGGTTAGACATAGATCAAATGTATTCAAACACTACCCAGGGAACCAATATTAATTTTAATTGAATATTTTAAATTTTCGTTAGTTAAATTATCTTTGAAAGATGGTAATCGTGATATCTTTCTACAATATATTTTTTATATCATTTAAAAAATGTTGTGTTAATAAATCTAGAATTGAAAATTAATAAAGATTAAAACAAAATATACCTATATGTATACAAATATAAATATGTAAATTTCCAAATAAAAATGAATAAAATGCTTTTAATTTTATTTCAATATTGAATTCAACACAACAAGCCAAAGGCAAAGGTTCTTGAGCTGAGATTTATTAAAAGAAAAGCAATTCAGGATTGTTAACTCATCAATTAAATAGGGAATCCTAAGTTCCTCTGAAAACAACAATTACATACTCGGCTTTTCATTATTATTAAATGAACCAAAAGTGAGACCATTCTGGAAATTAATTCAGTAAGGCATTATAAAAAGAAAGTTTGTTTACGGACCCATGTCAGTATAATTTGGCAAATTTGTTTGAAACTTAATAAACCTGTCATAATTATTAAGTAAAATTGAGCTTTTTCATAAAATTTCTTCAATATTCGAGCTTAAAAAATAAAATAAATAGAAAAATAAAGTAGAAAAAAATTATATTAATTTAAATTTAAAATTAAATTAAACTAAATAGAATTAAATAAAACAAAAAAAAAAAAAGAAAAAATAAATGAAACTAAAATAAAATTAAATAAAATGAAAAAAAAAATAAAAAAAATATAAAAAAATATAAAAAAAAATTAAAAAAAAATAACTTTAAATAAAATTAAATAAACAAATTAAAGTAAAATAAAACAATATAAAATAAATCAAATGAAACAAAATCAAATCAAATAAAATAAAATTAAATTAACTTAAAAATATAAAATAATATTAACCAAAACAAAATAAAATAAAATTAAATTAAATAAAATTAATTAAAACAAAATAAAATAAAATGAAAAAATAAATGAAAATGAAATAAAATTAAATAAAATGAAAAAAAAACAAAATAAAATTAAATAAAAAAAAAATATAAAATAAAAAAAAATATAAAAAAATAAATAAACAAATTAAAATAAAATAAAAAAATATAAAATAAATCAAATTAAACAAAATAAAATAAAATTAAATAAAATTAAATTAACATAAAAATATAAAATAATATTAACCAAAACAAAATAATATTAACCTAAATTAAATAAAACTAACTTAAAAAAAAAAATAAAATAAATAAACATAAAATAAAATAAAATTTAAACATTTAAAATAATATAAAAATAAATGAGTACTTTAAAATCAAACCTATATTGCTTTACTTTTATATAAACGTTTATATACATATATAAATATGCACATATATACGTGTATATATGTATATATTCGCCCGAGCTCGTCTTCCAATTTGTGGTCTGCGTCTTAATGTTTTTCTCTCTTAAAAATGGACAAATGGAAATGCTTAAGGTAGTAGTCTGCTAACTTGCATTCTTTCTAACTAATAATTAAGCGAAATACTTTGTTTGAGCACTAGTTTCCGTTCTCTCATCACATTTGTTGTTGCTGCGAAATAAAGGGTATTTTTCAAGAATAAATAAAATAATAAAAATAATTTCGGATGACTTACCGCCCAATTTTCGACTGCGTTTTGCAGCAACTGAGCTTATACAGCTAGCAAAGAGACTTACTACGGAAAAGAAAACCACACGTCTAAAAAAGCACCTTTTATAATGCGTAATATAATATATATATATATATTAAAATTGCTGAGATATTTGATATTTATACCTACCAGACCATATGCAAAATATCTGTGAGTAACTGTTTATGTATTTGATGTATCTCAAATTCTATAAAAAAAAACGATTCACTCAGCTCTCAAATACTCAATATTTTTTAATAAATCTCTCTCCACAGACTTCAGATCGGTCTGTATATATATTTGCATCACAAAACCACTAAACCCAGGCTTCAATCACTAGAATTAATAAATTGATCGAAGAAATGATTTTTTTCCGAGAGAAATCGAATTTTATATAATATTCATACAATTTTTATATTTATTTAGTTTTTTAAATTAATCTTCCATCAAATTTCGTATAAATAAAAGTATTTTGAAGCATTTCCATATTTGTAGCAGTAAATCAAAATTCTTTGCTAAATATAGAAGTACACTTAGGTATAAATTCACTACACATACACGTATGTCGCCCTTATCTCACCAGTATGGAGAGCGTATTTGCGTGAAAGCTCGACTTGATTGCTTACCAACAGAGTCGTTCTCGTACATAAGCATTTTTCGTTTAAATCAGTTCGCACTTCATCGTCTGTCAATAAGCATTTCATACTCGTATAACACAAAATTTACAATTATGCGCTTCCTATTTTTCCTATTTTTATTATTTGTAAGCGTTTGCTGTATGGCTGCTGAGCCAGTTCCAGTTATAATGAATCCTAGGGAAGAAACCAGACCACGAGTGGGATGCCAAAGTGTTAATAATCCTGATAAATGCCGTCTGTTGATTAATGAAATAAAAAATAAAATAAGAAACATGTAAGGAAGTAGCGAACGTAATGTATACTAGTTTACTGTATTATAAATAAATAATGTTTAATAAAGTTTAATTGCAAAAAACAGATTAAAAAATAAACATTAATTAAATAAAAAATTAAATACATAATTTTACTTTTAGCAACCATGGAGATCTTGGGGAGAGCAACTGAGTGAAACGTCTTCTACCTCACTGTGTATCTGTATAAACATAACAACAAATCTTTTGCAGTTACTCATCTCATATTTATATTAAAATCATAAATTTATGTATTGTAAAATTAACAAGAAATAAAGTGTTTTTCTTAAATACTCGAAGGGCTTGACTCTTTCTGCCAAGGGCAGGGAACGTAATTAGAAAATTTAACTTAATTTTTTATTTACATTAACTTTCTATAATTCTTAGATGTTGGTCGGACCAGAACTCAAACTCTGCTAGCCTACCGAAGGGCACTACGCAATTCTAACCACTCGACTGCCGCGGACATTCAATTTAATACAAAAATTATGGATTACTTTTTACCGGAACTTTTATTGAAACTGCCATTTCTCGGAGCCGACCAGCTCCAACCACTATAGCATAAATTCGAACGATTTTTTAAAGGCCGACCTATTCGAAAAAGTCGTACTTATGGTTCCTTCGTATTAATCGTGTTAATAGTTATATTTGCTTGAAGTTTGTTTTTTCGGGAAATGGATCGTTTACATGTTTTGTTATGCGTAGGAATGGCTCGTTTTAGTTACACTTTTGGATGATATGCCCAAATCGAATAGTTTTGTTTCCTGGAAATGGACCAGAGACGTCGAACCAAGTTCGATTTGCCCAAAATATAAATAATATTTTCGTTATGGAAGCGGATCACCGACAGATTGACAAAAATTGTGCGTAGGTGTGTCCACTTCATATTTTTAATATTTTGCGACTTTCGAGAAAGACTTTGAGCAGCGAAGAAGTTACCAGCATATCCTCATATATAAATTTTGCATTCGTTTTTAATGATCCACATATATTGAAAGTTTACCGACTGACGGAATTTTTTACACAACAATGGTGCTGGTCACTCCCCGATTAACACCAGTGGACGAAATCAATTCTTGCTTAAAATACTCAACATTGTGGCGACATGTGCAAATCCTGTAATTAGCCACCAACTGCGTGTCCTTCTGCAAATAGATCCATCAGCTAATGTGTTTTCTCGATACTTTCTGGAAATCCGAAACGCAAAAACGCCAATTAATCGGACTTCAGGACAACAGAAACGAATCACAAACTAAAATGTTTACGATCTCAACCACACTATTCAGTCCAATATTGAAAAAAAATCCATTATATAAAGGTCACCATTTCGGAATCAGAGAGGTGGTCAATTATCCTGAAGCATTTTTGAATTCTTTGAAATAACCGAGGGTCCCACCGCGCATTATAAATATTTCTATGATGTATTAATCAGCCGAATATATATATATTAAGTATATGAATGAAGGCAATTGTATATAAATGTACACGTATGTATATGCTTGCATGATAATGCGATACTTTCTCCAACGAAATTTTTAACGGTCGTCATTGATTAGCTGAACTTTGGTGTTTCTTCTGTGTTTCTTTTTTATGCTGACTACTTGTAACTATTTGTACATAAGTATACCATACATTCATACATATATAATTTAAATTTAACTAAAACATTTAATTCATTTCTTATCATTGTTGCGGCCGCGATAGTCGATTGGTTAGCATTGCGTACTGCCACACGGAGGCCCAGAGCACGACTTCAGGTCCGACCAACATCCAAAAATTTAAAGAAAATTAATTTAAATAAAAAATTAACTTAATTTTTCTAATGTCGAGTATTTCTGAGACGAGAGAAAAACTCCTCGTAGGTAACCATCAGTCGCTCGGAGTCGGCGTACTATGTACTCTACATACCTACTTCGGTTCTCTGCATTTGTTGGATAAACACAAGACGCATACCACAAATTGGAGGAGGAGCTTGGTCGAAAATTACTTCAGCGGTTACAAATCAACTAATATATATGCATTTTATTATATTTGTTATATGTATATACTCGTATATACATGATTATGCTTGTATATTTATATATTTATATGCATATATCGAGTGTAATAAATTCTTACTAAATTAACAAGCAACAACAACAATCAACAAAAAAATCAGTTTCTTGCATACCAAACTGGGAGTCGAATTTACTTGAATTCATTTCTAATTTAATTTTTTAGTCCGCGCTGAAACGTCTTACAGTCTACAACATTAAACATCTACAACAAATCCACGATTTCAACAACAATGAAGCTGTTTTACCTATTTGTATTATTATTATGCATGGGGCTGACACAAGCGCAGGGAGATGCACAATACGAGAATAACAAGCCTATTCCGCTATCTATATTTGATTCCATGTTGAGACCTGATTACAAGAAAGTAAATCATCGAGGAGAACACATATACAGGGATGTATACGAACAACAATAATATCCAGGATACCAACACAATTGTAATTATTAAAAAGATGGTAATCGTGAGATCTATCTTCAGAAAGTTTTTTTTAATAGCTTTAAAAAAGTGTTGTGTTAAAAATGCTAGTTTTGAAAATTAATAATGATTAAAGCCAAATATATATATATATATGTATACAATAATAAATATGTGAATTTTTGAATAAAAATCGATTATTTAGCTCAAATAAAATGCTTTTAATTTAATTTAAGTATTTAATTAAATACAAAAGCCAGCCGCGCATGATTCTTGAGCCGAGATATATTAAAAGGAAATAATTCGGAATTGTTAGCTATTCAGTTAAATACATTTATAAAAGCCTATTCTTCATGATAGGTACAAGTATTAAATGGGGTAAAAATTAGCTCATTGTGGTGATCGAGTTCATTCAAAATGTTTACTGGGAAAATTTATGTACAATAAAGAAAGGATTTGAAGCTACACTTGAAGAAATTATGCGTTTATGATTTTTTTCTTTTTCAAATAGGTAGATAGGTAATAGGTAGATTACACGTATATAAAAATAAATTCTGTAATTTTTGACAGATGTTTGAACTAAGCTTTTTCGTTAAACTCCTTGAATATTCGATCTTAAAAAATAAAATAAATAAGAAATCTCATACCAAGATGATCGTTCAGGATTTGACAAATGATATGGTAACCATTTCTTCGAGCGATTTTTTTTTTTTAGTCGAGCATCGTCAAGGACAATTTTTTTAAAACTGCATAAGTTCGGGTGTGATGGCATCCATACTCCTGCCCGCCCTAGGATCGTCTTCACGGGATTACCTTTTTTGCTCCGTGAGCCAATAAGAACTCATTCATTATTGTGGCAACTGATTTTCCTTACTTAGTAAGAGCTTTATAACGACATGTTTTTCGATTTTTACCATATTCCACATTTCCCTGCCGTTAGGTTGCATAGTTGAAGATAGCTCAAGGACTTATTGTACTTTTGTTGTAAATTTTTATTTTGACTAATGTGCATACGTATACAAGCTACTTTATGGGTTCTTATGAGTAAGTTTCGAGAAATACTTTTCAAAATTGAATGCTCGACCTCTCTTTTCATCGAAGGTGGCAGCACATCGTAGCAGTGCATTCTTTTGGATCGAGCGGTTGGGCATTTTCTGGATGTTACACCAATAAAAGATTCTAATGCACCATTTTTTCAACAGCCAAAATGTCCTGCTTTCATATCCTTATTGTGAGAAACAGTTATCGTACACCATACCACATCAGTATGTGTCTTTTTTTAGAATTCAATTTTACACGTAATATTTTCAAACGTTGCGCTCAGCAACGAATCTTTCACTGCGGTGAGATTCAAAATTTTTGTCCAGCCATTTTGAGCTGTGGCGATTTTAAAATATCCAAACTCAATTTAATGCCAATAGTTGTGATTGCATCAACGGGCTGTCCAGAGCTAAGGCCTTCTTCATTCAATTGAATTTCCATATACATATGAACCCTCCTCAATAAATCCCCTCTTTCCCCTTTATAGCTTCTCGATTATATTTGAGCTCTATGCTGTTTCTGGTACCCCATATAAATCAGTTTGCTTTTTGATCAATTTTCAAAGTATTGCCTTCTACTAAATATTGCCAATATTTCTTACTTATCAACGCCAATTTCATCGTCACTGAAGATCCAAATCAGAGTCAATATCTTTTCAAAATCAATTTTAAATTTTTTTAAGATGAATCTTTACTTAAAAACATTTATTTTATGGTTTCGTTTCAAAATTGAATGTCACTTCTTTTCTAAATAGTTTATAATCTGCTGATGGAAATAAAAAGAACGCTTATCACCAGTTCTAAGCAACCTAAATTGCCCAAAGCACACAACGTTAGCGTCAAGTGGGTTTAATATATGAATATTTATGTATGACTGTATTGCTTGATTTATAAATTTTTTGGAAATAAGACTGCTTATCACTATTATATGTAAACAAAGATGTATGTGTAATTATGTATTTGAATCACTGAATGCGTAGCAAAGCTTTGAAGCGCAAGAATTTGACAATTTTTTTAAATATTTAGTATAAATTTTACTTTTCGTGGGCTTACATTTCATTCTGCTGTAATGAAACTACTACTTCTACTACTAATTTCCTGTATTTATATGGCAGCAGTGCATGCAAGTCCATCCACAAGGACGGAGCACCAAAGGGTTTCAGTTACGGACTCACATCATGCTTGCCGCAGAGTAGATCAACGTGGTCGATGCAGTGGTAAACATCCTAAGTAGTATAAATAATCAGTGTTTGCAATGTTCTTTCCCTGAAGTAGCCTGATCGTAGCTCCAAAGTAGCTACATCATGGCGCTGGGTTAGTAGTTAAAGTAAATTAAAAATGAATTTAAAATAATGCTGATGTCACCATGTACACGTAAATAAAGAACTTAATTTTTATTCACAATATTTTTTAATTCATTTTGTGGAAAATCATTTATTATACACAACACACATATATACATACGCATGTAAATGTATTATTGAATATGTTTCTGAAGAAAAAATTCAAATGTCAAATTGCATTAAATCGAAATTTAATACTTAGAGCAACTCCTTATTGGCATAGACACATACTATCTCATCGATTAAAAACTCAGGTTCCCGGTGTTTCCCTTCCAATGTCATTCAGCATGTCATCGATCCCGAAATATTGCTGCGACAGCATTTGAAACTTGAATAGTTCCGACATTTTTGACGTATTGACATACATAGTGGCGCGTGATTTCAGTCCATTTTGTGCGATGCCACGCTCATTTCGGCGAAATCATGTTCCATGCCGCTGCCGCTTTTGGGCCGACGGAAATCCTTGTGCGGAACCTCTTCATGAACAAAAAATGACCGTTTGGTGGGGCATGTTGGTCAAAAAGATCCTGGGTGCGTATTTTTTCGAAAAGAGAGCTGCCAAACGGCCGTTATGCGCATGACTTTGTGCTTCCAAAAATCACTGAAAATGGGAAGGTCCAATTCTGTGACACAGCACACACAGCTGCGATTTTCGCAAGATGTTCGACCGACGCATCATATCGACTGGCCGCGCCGTACTGCTTTTTTTGAGGGTATTTGAAAAACAAGGTTAACAACGCTAAGTCGCAGACCTCAGCTCAGCTCAAAGCCTATATTCGCCCGGAAATATCGCTTAATACCACCGAGGCGCTGGAAAATGTGATGCGAAATTCACGAAAAGGAGCATAGTTTTGCATCAAAAATATAGGTAGTCATTTCTTGGATATTATATTCCAAACATGATATAAATAAAATAAAAAGCAACAAATAAAGTTTTTGTAAAAAAAAACAAATCTTTAAATTGTTTTGGTCGAAAGTTTTTCAAGTTTTAAATGCTATCGCAACAGGTGGTGCAACCTGTTTAAGCCGCTGTCTTTTCTCAAAGAATTTTTGAGCATTACTCTGAGCCAATTTCTCAAGCTCTTCACACCTACACATTACGGCCGCTTTTCAGTCCATGGGGGGGATGTCCCGCCTTGGAAACTGAATTTTAAATGTTCGTCGCGGCTTCGTCTCAGATAGTCCAACCGTCCAATTTTCGTTCACTAGTTTGAGCATTTCGATAGATAATTGGCAAATGACACGCGTGATTCCACCGGCCCACAAACCACACCTAACCGTTGTTTTTTTTTCTGATTGAAATGGCAGTTTTTGATTCTCCTCAAGTTGCTCTTCCTCCCAAATGTGGCAAATTAGTTTGCTTACATACCCATTGAGCAAGAAACGAGCTTCAACGCTGCACAAAATTTGGCTCAAAAACAACGGATCATCTTGAAAATTTTGAAGGTCCCATAGAGCGAAGCGATGCCGCTTGTGAAAGTCGAGCGGCTTCAGTTCTTACATACAACAATCCAAGTTGCTGCGAAAGCGCCGAATCGACTCTCCACGGTCTTCGTGTACACCCTTAGCTACGGCCGCTATATTTTCTTCACTGCTTGCTGGCCGTGGTTTATTCGGTCGAATATTATTCAATAATGAAGGCTAGGTCTCAAGATGGGTGATGGTGTTGCGAATAGTGCGCTCCGTCTGTGACCAATTATGTTGACCATAAGTTGAGCGAAGCGTGCTAAACACATTCTTTACAGAACATGAATTTTCGTAATAAAGTTGAACGATCTATAAACGTTGTTCAAGCGTAACTCTTTCCATGATAAAATGTCAACAAAACTGGACAAAACAGCTTCACCACGACACACGCGTTATCTGTCAACAATATGATATTCAAAAAAGTACCTCTACTTGCATCACTGGTTATATTGCACCTGAACTCAAACTCTTTACTGATCCCGATTCTTTCAACAGATTGGAGATCTGCCAGAATATTTTAAATTCATTCATTCGTTCAGAAAACACAACCTTACCAGCGTACCCGCTGTCTTTTCATTCAATGAACTACAATAGATCGATATCACCGTATAACTTTTACATTTCATCGTAGATGATTACGGTCTTTGCCGCAGCCAATACGTAAAGTACCATAAAACGTTCCCAAAACTTTTCTTTCAAAGAACACTCAACGGATGTGGCAATCGATCACACTTTTGCACCATATAAATAGTAAGATGGGGATGATGACGGACTTGTTGAGTTTGGTTTTTGTTTGGCGAGAGAGGCTAGAGTAATTCTGCTTTGGATTTCAAGGCTGACATTATTATTGGTTTTGACGCTAGTCCCTATATAGACGAAATTATCAGCTCGAAGTTGTGACTGTCAACAGTGACGTGAGAGCCAAGCCCAAATGTGATGACTGTTTGTATGAATACAGGAGATATTTCGTCTTGATATTGTACCCATCGTGGTAGGGGCGGAGCTCATGCGCGTTCTAGGCGCTCGTGAAAGCATCCCTGATCACATCGTTCCTTTCTTCTTCTTCTTCTTCTGGCCGTCAAAAACATGCCTTCATCCTCCTTCATATAATAAAAATTAATTTAGTGACCGAAAATCTGACGAAAACTATAGTGTAAGATTATTGTTCAAAAATTACCTATACGAAGAGTTTTCTCTTTTAATGTACTTGACACAAATACGCACTTAAACTTTTACTCTCTAAGCCACCAATTCAATAATCATGACAATTGGACTAAAGGCACGTGCCTATAGAGCATTTATTTGAATACTTACAAAATAAATGTGGTTGTCTTTTAAAATGGCAAAAAATATGGGGAAAAATAAATAAAATTGGAAATTACATACACATTTATTTTGAGAATATTGATATACATATGTACATATGTGCGTATATACCTATAACGTGCTCAAGTATACATACGTGTATATTATATTTTGTATAATCAAGAACCAAAAAGTGACGTCCATTTGATTTACTCCATCAACGTTCTTGGATAACATATGCACATACATATATTTAAATGTAGCTATATATTATATGTTACTAGAAAATGCTTGATATGGCTTTCTGGTGGAATTCAGGTCAAGCGCTTTCGACTTTTTTAATAAAATATTCATTGACTTTTAACAAAAGGTCTATTAAACGGCGCATTGAATTTTTAGTAAAAGCATATAATAAATACATAAACACATATACACACGTGCAACCTATGTATGTAAGACAAAACAGCGCAAACGAGCAATTTGGAAGCCACAATAGCGAAAAATCCAAGAAAGAGTAGTACCCTTACTTACATACATTCCCTGCAGGAAGTGGGTAGACTAGTATGCAAAACTAGTTTGCTACTAGTATTTTGAAGATGAAATCATACCAGTTGTTTATTTGTATAACAGTTCATAATAATTTACACCATCGTGTGTTGTTGTTACATTTATTTATCACGCCACTGCTTAAGTAGGCCAAATGACGTTCATACGTCATGATCGTCAAATAGTTAAAGGATATCTCTGTAACGCGTGAGGTTCAGGGTTCGAGTCTCGGTGGTAGAAATTCAGTTTTGTTTTCTTTTTATATTCATACTGAAGAACAAGTTTTCATCCAGTAGATTCATTTCCGGTTGAAGTGTGCGACTCTCGTTGTTCTGCATAAATGAATTAGTAATAAACTAGTATAAATCTGATACCTAATCGGTCTATTTACATTCATCATCGGGTTAAAAACACCAGTGGCTTGTATGGGAAACAGTTGGAAGATGAACTTGTTGTTGCAAAAGTGCCAACCAATTGAGTTCTAGTTAATAACTAGTCTTTTTTCCTACACATACTCGTATAAGCAAAAGCAAAAGTAATGTCGAAAACGTTAAAATCTTGCTACGGAAGCGTAATATAGTTTGTTTATTTATGTACATACACTTGGTCACACTTGGTCACACATGAACGACTGAGAGTGCAGTGGCGAGGGTGATGGCTGCTGTGGACATAGTTGAATTCACCACCATCCCCCCACCATTACCCAACACCACACCCCCATACATGTACGTTAGTTTAATGGCTTCGACAGCTTGGAATGGCGAAAGATTAAAGAAAAGGGAAAAATTTCAGTTTTCATGCTGTAATACCTTTTATGGATTGGCAGTTGATTTTCTTTCTTCAGTTATCGCGAAATCTTTGGACCTATTGAAATTGATATAGAACCAAGGTTAATTATCTTATCAAAAGACGGCTCTGGGAACTCCTTTTTACAAATATTCGGTGTTACTCTTCACAAAAGGTTTAAAGTAACAACAAATTTGGGCTGCCATCTGTTTGAAGTTTTTTGGTTAAAAGAAATTTGAGAGTTGACATTTTGACATTGACATTTTTTAAACCAAACATGTTTTGATTTCATCAAAAAAAAAATCATTTATGAAAATGAATAGCTTAACAACCGCAGAACGGATTAAAATTGTTAAAACTTATTAAATACAAAAATTATAGTCCACGTGGCGACGTTTAAGAGGAGCTTAACTTCAACTACTCAAGCAATTGGTGAAATTTTAAAGACAGTTCAAGGGGCTGGATCGGTTACTAATATTGTAAGGCCTGTGCATACTTGTTTTGCTCGTTCCAACTCAAATATCGCAAAAAATTTAAATCATTGGTGACCCAGTTCTCACCTTAACTAAAATATATCTCTTCGAAAGGGTCAAAATTCCTTTCCAACTCTCTGAATTATTTCTTACATTGCCTGCTTGAAAGCTATCTGTTATTGTGAGCAGCGAAATGAAAGCAATAAACTAAAAGTCCTTCTTGTTTTTTCTCTCTTTGCGTTCTGAGAAGAGATTGGCAAGGCTTTCCAATAATAATCTCATAGCTCTTAGCAAATATGACAATCAGTCCTCAGCCCAGGTAAGTTGGAGAGCCAAAAAAAAAAATCAAAATAACAAAGCAGAAAATATTCCAGCGTCGACGGTAGGACCAGACGTCTTCCCTCCTATAAGAGCAGGATATTAAGAGACTTTTATAGGCATATTAATAGCCGATGATCGCTAAAGCTACATAAACTATTTACGACAAGTAATTTGTATAATTTAAAGGTAAGGCAATCGTTACTTTTCTCCCCACTTATAGTATGGAGGATATACACAATCACTATATGTATGTGTTAAACAAACTTCACTGTCCACCCTCAAAAGCGGGCTTATCACTTGTTTTCAAAAGTACCCATCACATGTGTTTGTTTGTTTTGTTTTTGTATACGCAGAGTGACCAACCAAGCGACTAACCGTTCAAACATCGAACCACGCACACAGCAAGCAAGCCTGGTATGTGAATACGAGTATAAACAACCCTTCGATAAACCAACAGCGTATGCTCAAGTGCAGGATAAACGTGTAAATGGATGCGACATCGAAGACGAATGGAATGCAATTCATTTTCAAGTGGTTTTTAACGAAAGCACCAACCAATGGACCAAACAATAACGGCTGACTAGCTGCGGACAAGCACGCTGAATTGTGCCTTACCTAGTAGCGCAAAAGTGGAAGAGGAGCAGAGAAGAGAGGTCACGGAATAAATGATGTCAATGTGGCAGTGTACATACGTGTATGTATAAGAAAGTGATAAAGCAGCTGTGTGGGCGCTGGTCATCCAACTAAGAATAGCTAAACGGTGGCAAACAAATTTACCTTTAAGCACTGCAGGTAAATACGCGTACGGTGAGCGAGTGAATTGGCCGGTGTATTTGATTAAATTGGTCACTTTAACTTAGTGATCAACCACAAGGGGTGTATGTGGCTGTTGGCGAGTTAAATCACTGATAAATGTAGTGCAATGCCTGAGGACATATGCTTAACACGTAAGTGTAAACAACACATGTGCACACATACACGTATATAAATACTGTACATAAATAACAGTTGCATAAGTTAACGGGAATGTTATTTAATAGAATATTTGTTATAGCAGGCGAGTAAAATAATACCAAGCATCAGAGGCGGATCCTGTTAGGGGGACTTGGGGTATATTGCTCAAGCGGAATGAACTGCTTGAAGGAAATTTGAAAAAGCAATGAAAACAAGCGATCAAAAATTTTATTTTAAAATATTTTACTATATGCGTGGTATTGTTAATTCTATATGATTTAAAAAATTATGTATATTTGGGATTTGGTTTTTCAAATATAGCGTGTAAAATTCCTCTCCTCCTAAGAATCGTTTCTGTGTCCATCCTATTAAGAGCACTTTAAAAAATATTATTTATCTATCTACACCTGTTTTGGCATAAGTGTATGTAAATGTGTGTACTAACATATATGCATTTGATCTTATTGTTGATATATTTCCAGTATGTTCTCGCATGCTCTGCTGACCACACTCTTGTGTTTATTGCAAATTGCCTTGAGATAATGCATTATTTATAAGCATAAAATTTCGTCTTCAAACTAATGGCCAAATGTGCTGTAACCTATGATTGTGTTTTTGTGAAATTGACTATACCCAACGAACATTGAAACATTTCAAAATAATGGAAACCGTATAGAAAAGACATATGTAAAGGGTTTTCCAATAAGAGGTGTTATTTTGAATAACCTGCTATTCTGTTAGATGTCACTTTTGACATTTTAAAAGCTAAAAACTACAGCAGTAATATAAAAAGGAACGAAAGGAGACCCTCAACAACGCAATGAAATGATTTAACTTCACTGGCATAGACGGTTCGAAAACTAAAACACTTTTCGTTCGTCGTGAAGTACCTTGTCGACCCGCAATACAAAAATTTGGTGGGAAAAATGGAGCCCATTTCCACCTGTGGCATCTGGTATTTGGAGAACCAAATTTTTATTGTGGAAAAGTAACTCCTTCCTAAACGTGTAACTTTTTGGTGTTGTTTATAGACCGGACCTTGCTTTTTCGAAAATGAGGCTAAAGCAACAGTTACGCTGTATGGATTGTGTTATCGAGAGATGATTAATGGTATTTTATGGCCTGGATGGTAATGATGTAGACAACGTTTACTTTCAACAAGACGGCGCCATGTGCCACCCAAGCGGTTTCGTCGATCTTTTGAGGGAAAAGTTTCCGGACAGTGTTATCTCAAAAAGAGGTGACAACTGGTCGTCGAGATCTTGTGATTTAGACCTCTGTGACATATTCCATTGGAGTCAAGTGAAAGATAAAGTCTACGGCAACAGCCCAACGTTGCTGAGGGCGGCAGGAGCGACTTTGCTATTTAGCTGATTTTGTTTTCCATTATTAATGGAATATCTTCCCCTTTAGATGGAAATAAACATGCGATCATTCATCTTAGAAAATGCCATTTTTCCCTGAATATCAAAATAACACCTCTTGTTGGAAAACCCTGTATATTTTTTTATTTTTATGTTTATTTTATATTCATTTATTTATTTAATTATTTTTTATTATTTACTTTTTTTATTATTAATTAACAATTTTATTCGTGGAATAACAATCTAAGCAACCTGTGCCCATATAAAAAGTATACTTTATTAAAATAATTTAAATTTGAATAATTTTTATTATTTCAAAATTATTTATTTAATTATAGCTTATAATTTAAATTTTTTTGCATATATCATTTTTTTATTCGCATATTTATTACTTCCTTAATTGACGTAGGCTCCGCTTAATGCCTCATAACTGAATCAACAATAATGTGAAGCCTCCTAGTTCCTTTCCTCCTAGTCTTTTCGACAGAGTGGATATATTTCTCTCCCTTTACCTCTAATATGAGATACTCATGGAGTACTTGAAAAGCTGACGTGCTCTCACTCACTTGTACGAAATGAACTAGTCGGCATAACCGCTGCATCGATGCCATAGAATATTTCGTGCAGCCATTATAAATGAGAGCGGATTGCACAGCTGAACTTACAATATCTTCACGGATGGATCAAAAACGGTTGAAGGAATGAGTGGACTGTTTTTGTTGGGCTTTATCTAGAACTCATCTTGGACAACTAGTGTCTTTGCTGTTTATAGAAGTAGAGAAAGTTAAAAAAATCAACGCAATCTCAAACACGGAGAGCTTGACATTGACATGAATGGCAGCTCGCAATGCTAACCACTCAACTATTCTGCCCGCTACGACTATTTTACTAGCAGTGAAGAGACCTAGCACCTAACCAATATAAACTAACCTAAATCAAACCAATTGCTCATTGGGTTATTGCCGTACTATACGCAAACTAACAATTTCCTAGCAATGTAAATATATGTTGTATAATTATGCATATTTTAACATGAAAATTCTTCAGCTTCTCTCCATGCACATTTTGTTCACTTTTGGCATTGCATTTGCTTAGAATGTTGTAAATTTGCAAATTATTCTTGTACCGAACTTAAACACACTTAAGTATATACGAGTGCATTGTAAATTTTCTGGTAAATATATATACACCTATATATGTAGATACCTTAAAATATAATATATACAAATGCCTACTTTTAATAAGTACGTGTATATTCAAGTGAATTTTACGTGGTACAAATCGAAATGATTAGTACTGATTACCTATATCGAGTGCTCGGAGTGTTATGATGTAAGTGTAGTCGTAAGATATTTGTAAGTATAATTTTATTATCGCATGAAAATGCAAAGCATTTTGATTTACTAAAAGCTTTGCGTGATTGATTGATCGATGCACTTACAAACATTTACATATACGTAGATATTAAGAGGCTATTAAGTAGATAAATTTCCAACTATGTCGGTGTGTGCATTCGTAATACAAAGAATAATTTGTGTATTAAGGATAAAGAAATTTGCATATACACACACATAACTAACAACACCCTTATTTACGTGCGTGTTTATTCTTAAGATTTTCTTATTCAAGAAATACAGAGTTATATCAGTTTATATTTTGCTGTATTTGATTAATATATTTTATTTTATTTCTTTTATAAATAATTTTTATTTATTTTAAATTATTTTAATTTAGTTTTCTTTTGTATTGTTTTATTTTTTTTAATTTTATTTTATTTTATTTTACATTAATTTATCTTATATTATTTTATTTTAATTCATTTTGATTTAGTTTTATTCCTTTAAGTTAATATATTTAAAAATTTAATTTAATTTTATTTTATTTTATTTTATTTTAATTAATTTTATATTAACTCATTTTATTTTTTTAGCTTACTATAAAATGACAAACATTATTTTATTTTGTTTTATTTTATTTTTTTTTTTGTTTTATTTCGTTTCATTTTATTTTTTTAATATATTTTTTATTTCACTTTATTTCAATTAATTTATTTTATTTTGTTTTATTTCATTTTACTTTATTTCATTTTTTTATTTTATATTATTTTATTTTTTTAATTTTATTTTATTTTATTTTATTTTATTTTATTTTATTTTATTTTATTTTATTTTATTTTATTTTATTTTATTTTATTTTATTTTATTTTATTTTATTTTATTTTATTTTATTTTATTTTATTTTATTTTATTTTATTTTATTTTATTTTATTTTATTTTATTTTATTTTATTTTATTTTATTTTATTTTATTTTATTTTATTTTATTTTATTTTATTTTATTTTATTTTATTTTATTTTATTTTATTTTATTTTATTTTATTTTATTTTATTTTATTTTATTTTATTTTATTTTATTTTATTTTATTTTATTTTATTTTATTTTATTTTATTTTATTTTATTTTATTTTATTTTATTTTATTTTATTTTATTTTATTTTATTTTATTTTATTTTATTTTATTTTATTTTATTTTATTTTATTTTATTTTATTTTATTTTATGTTATGTTATTTTATTTTATTTTATTTTATTTTATTTTATTTTACTTTATTTTATTTTATTTTATTTTAATTTATATTATTTTATTTTATTTCTATTTATTTTACTTTATTTTATTTTATTTTATTTTTTTTATTTTATTTTATTTTATTTTTTTATTTTATTTAATATTATTTAATTTATTTTATTTTATTTTATTTTACTTTATTTCATTTCATTTTATATTATTTTATTTCATTTCATTTCATGTTATTTTATTTTATTTTATTTCATTTTATTTAATTTTATTTTATTTTATTTCAAATTATTTAATATTTTATTTTGTATTTTATTAATTAACTGCTTTAGTTTATTTTAATTATATTGAAATTTATGTTTCCTTTAGTTCATTAAAACAGATTTGCTTAGAGGCAAAATACGAAATATTTCTGTAATAATGGTACCGACAACCGAACGTGTTCAACCACATTCATACACATATTTATAAAATTACAAAGGTGGAAATACATACAATATTAAAATGTATTTTGATACATTTTTATGTTTACAGTTATTGTAGAAAATGTATTTATGTAGTTACATGCGTATTTCCAACTGAATACTACAATTGTGAAATGCAACAATAATATAAAAGCATATCATTAACTTGCGCTTCAAATTGATTCCATCTACTGCTGGTATAAATTTAGTGGGAAACCTACAAAACAAGCACAACGTACCCAACATGTTATGCCTGCGAGGAACATAAGTAGCTCATGAAAATTTTTATTATTAAAGTTTGCCAGAAATTATTAAAAATTTATCATGAACGTATAATAAAATTAACAGTTTGGATTTATACGAATATCTTTGCCCATTCCAGTGAGGGAAAAGCATTTATTTTAAATCGCCTCAGTAGTCAAAAAACTCCTGAAGCTGGTCAGGCAAGTGATGCCTGGAATTTAATAAAAATCGTTAAATTATTCATATAATAAAAATCATTATTAATACGTTTAATGATTACATGCATCCATTATCAATTCTTGTAGGAACAAAAGAAAAAATCTTAAAAGTTCACATCTTAAATACTGCCAAACACGTTGACACTTACACTCATACAAATGAATAAAGTCTTTAAATGACGAACATTGCAACCACAAACTACCAACAGCAATGACAACAACAACAGCTATGCGTACTCATGTAAGCACACAGGCCAACTCTAGGGACGTATATCAGCTGAAGGAGCATGCATACCACACACACAATCATGTATATATGTATATACCTCCATAGCGCGCACAGTTAACACACCATACTCGTTAATGACTGCAAATCGACAATTGCGAATGAGTGCGACGGAAGTGAACATTTTGAATATTTTGATGGCTGCCAGCTGTTGAATAATGTGTTCCTGGGAATGACAAGAGTTTTCGAAGATACCGCAACACAAGACAGTAATATATGTACGTGTACATATGTACTCATAAACGGGTCCTGTCGTAAAAGCAGGTCTCACAAAGTCGGGGTTAAGAGCGACATTGGTGATGAACATATCTTTATATCTGTATGTGTAAGTCGATTTGAAAAGGCGTTGGCATTCCACATTGGTTGCTGCTATCATTGATGGCACACAAGTTGTCGCTGTTGTTGGCACTGTTGTTGTCGATGTTGTAATTGATAACGATGCCAACAACTGTGTGAACATGGACCAACATTCACCAAAGAACAATGACTATAAAGGAAACTCACTGACGAATAAGAAGAAGAACTGCAAGTGAACAACACCGAAGGAAAAAGAACAAAAACAAAAGACTGTTTGGTAACAACTCGCTTTGACATTGACTCCTCTCCCACCAAGCTTTATTGTGTGGTACTCGATGAATAATTCCATGGAATTGAAATTCTCTGTTCACTTATTTCATTCATTATTTTCCGCATAGCGGTACACTCATTTCTATGAGTATTTTTTCTAGCTATATTAAAAATTAACTTAACTAAAAATTTAATAAAAATGAAATAAAATAAAATTAAATTAACTTAAATTAAATTAATTAAAGCAAAGTAAAATAAAAAAAAATTTAATAAAATTAAATAAAATAAAACAAAATAAAATAAAATAAATTAATATAAAATAAATTAAATCAGATAAATTACAATAATATAAAATAAAATTAAAAAATTAAATTAAATAAATAAATAACATAACATTAAATAAAACAAAATAAAAGACATAAAATAATATAGAGTAAAATAAAATAAAATACAAAAAAAATCAAATAAAATAAAATGAGATAAAACAAACTAAAACAAATTAATATAATATAAAATTATTCAAATTAAAGTAAAATAAAATAATATAAACCCAAATAAAATTGGTAAAATAAAATGAAATGAAAAAGTAAAATAATTAATTAAAAATTAAATAAAATAAAACTAGATATATTAAAAAAAAATTAAAATAGGTATATTAAATAGCCTCAAATTAAATAAAATTAAATTAATTTAAATAAAGCAAAGTAAAATAAAAAAAAATAAATAAACTGAAACAAAATAACATAAAATAAAACAAAATAAAATAAAATAATATATAATAAATTAAATAAGATAATTTAAAATAAAATACAAAATTTAAATTAAACAAATAACTTAACATTAAATAAAACACAATAAAAAATATAAAATTATTAATTTAACATAAAATAAAGTAAAACAAAATAAAATACAATAAAATCAAAAAAAATAAAATGATATAAAATAAAATAAAATAAAATAAAATAAAATAAAATAAAACTATATATATTAAAAAGAAAATTAAAATAAAATTAAACAAAATGAAAAAACAAAATAATATAACAGAAAATAAAAATACAACAAAAGCATTAATACAAAATAAAATAAATAAATGCAGAATATAAAATATGTTAATATAAAATAAAAAATAATAATAAAAACAAAAATTTAAAAATTTAAATTTTAAATTAAATTAACCTTAAAATTAAAAGAAATGTATAATAAAATTAAAACAATAAATATAATGGAAAAATTAAACAAAATAAAGTAAAATTAAATTAAAAAAAACTAAAAGAAAACAATTTAACTTAAATAACAAAAAAAATTTAAATAAAAGAAATGTAAATAAAAAAAAAGAATCAAATGAAAATTTAATAAAAACCATAAACTAGATTTAAAAATGATTAAAGTAAAATGAAATATGTAATGAAAAATAAATAAAATAAAATTAAAAATTTAAATAAAAGCGATAAAATTAAACAAAATTAAAAAATAAAATGAAGAAAAATGCAATACGTAAATTAAAATTAAATAAAATAACATTATGTGAAATAAAAAATATAAATTTTTAAAAATAAAATTAACATTAAAATAGGTTAAAACAATAAATAAAATATAAAAAAATTAAATAAAATAGAATAAAATAAACTTATTTGTAGTAAAAAGTTAAATTAATAAAATAAAATTTAAGACAAAATTTAAATTTGAATGAAATAAAATTAAAGCAAAAAATATATATTAATCAACGAAAAAATAATAATTAAAATAAAAAATATATATATAAAAAACTTAAACAAATAAATCAAAATAAGTAAAGTAAAATGAAATAAGTTAAAGCAAAATAAAGTAAAATTAAATAAATGAAAGTAAGTTAAATAAAAGAAACTGTAAAATATGCTGATGAGAATATTTTTTTACGTAATAAAGTTTTTGTATTAAATGTAAAACCCTGTTCTTATATTTCAGATGACCAACTGTAGCACTAAACTTTATAAAATTATTTCCTGCCGCATCCTTCTGGTGTCATTTGCTATTATTGCTCGTGTATGGATGAAATTTCCCTCTCGGGTAAAGGAATGTCAAGATGTTGTTAATGGAGCACAAAAGTTTTGCTTGTCGTTTTCGTAAAGCAACGTTCATCATCAACGTTCTCTTTGCATCCTTTTTTGTATTACTGTATTATTGTTAGTGTTGTTGGTTGCTGGTTGCCTTTATCACTGCCTTGCTCTAATGCAAGGCAATATTTATCAGTAATGTGTTCTATTTTTGTACCGTTATGACGATTGCAGGTCTCAGTTGCTGTTGTTCTTGTAATGTAGTCATTAGTAATGAAGACAATACATGAACATACTCAGTTTTGTTTGAGAAAATATTTATGGGCATTTAACTAAAAATGAAAGCTGAATTTCTGAAATTCTCAGCAAAATCAAAAAGTACGAAATAATGCTAATAAAAAATAATGACAATTTGTAAAAGAAAAATATTTAATAATGCAATCGCAAAACCGCCTTTCAACAGAATTATACCTTTAATATTTAAATATATCATGGAAGACATTGAATCATTTTGTGTACTTTATAAATTTCTCACAGGGTAATTCCTTCACTCACACACACACAGTGGTTTCGTAGCAACGATTTTAACTTGTACTTACCGTTCTCTCCCAAAGCATTCCTGCCACATTTTCTCACTTGACAACCAAAACGTACGTACGTATCTCCATTGTCAGTCCGCTGGCGTTCCTTTGCGTTGTATTTGGAGTTTTTTTTCTTTTTTGTTTCTCTATTTGCTTTAATTAAAAAAGTTTGCTGATATGAACAATTGATTTGATATCGAAAAGACATTTCCACACGTAATAATTTATTGCTGCTCTAATAGGAAGAAGGCGAATGAATTTGCGAAGACACATACATACATACAAATATATATATATATGGTATATACAATACGTACGTACATTCATAGACGTAATTACACAATAGATGAAAGCAAAAATAAAGCATGCAGCGCCAGAGAAGAAACAAAAAGAAAAGAAAGAGGTTGCTTATAGCAAAAGAATGTCATTATTGTATTTTTACATGAAACGAATGGGAAGGAATTTACTTTTTTTTTTGACTAGATCAGCAAAAAATATATTTCCAATTATATAGAAAGGCAAAAAACAGAAAACAATCAGGTCAAATTATCAATCTCTTAGCTATATATGCGCTATTTTACTCCATTTCAGGGATTTGTGCTCCATGATAATGTTTTTATTTTACTCTTTACTCTTTACTCCGTCGAGATCTTGTGATTTAACACCGCTTACTTTAGGTCTACGTCTACAGGCCAACGTCGATTCAATACCCCAAAGATGAAATTCGTGAAGCTATTGAGGCCATACAGCAGCCCCTCTGTGATTTGGTAATGGGAAATTTCATAAGAAGGATACGATCCTGTAAGCGCAGCCGTGGCGGCTATTGGACTGATATTGTTTTCTATAATTAATGGCATATCCGATCATTCCAAAAAAACTCAATTTTTCTTTGAATATCAAAGTAACACCTCGTATTGAAAAACCCTGCACATAGGTCTCTGGTTCACTTCACGAAATAAAGTAAAATTTTCTTTCGTAAAAACCTTCTCCTTTTGAATACAAATAATTGCAAAAAAATTAACCCGAATCATTTCAGCTTTTCGCAATTCAGTAAAAACTACACTAAATTTTGATATTGAGCGAGGCGCTCCTCACTTGGATACAATATTTCTAAATACAAAATATATAATTCATTGAAATATCAATTGCGAAATGGACCCGAGCGCACACTATACCAGGTTATATACCAGGTATAGTTGAAATTTGCCGGTTTTTTCGATAAAGAAAACACTTAATTTACAGAGAAATCTCAAAATTTTTTTATTCAAGGTATTGACCATTGGTTTCTACACATTTCGCCCATCTCTCAGGCAAATTATGGATACCATTCCGAAAAAAACTTTTTCTCTTTCGAGGCAAACCATTCGACGAGCCATTTTTCGACTTCTTCAAAATTAGCGAAGCACTGCTCTGCAAGGGAGTGGCCCATCGATGCGAAAAGGTGATAGTCGGACGGGGCGAGGTCTGGAGAGTACGGCGGGTGTGATAATATTTCCCAATTAAGTGTTTTTAATGTGTCTTTCACCAGTTTAGCGGTATGAGACGGCGCGTTGTCATGTTGCAAGATAACTTTGCCATGTCTTCGGGCCCATTTCGACCGTTTTTCGATCAACGCATGAAAAATTACAAACATGCCAAATCATAAAAATTTATACATATTGCTAGTGACATCTACTAGTAAAACCGGCAGACTTCAACTAACACTCCTGGTAATGTGATGTGACTTTTACGTGCGTTAATGCAAGGAAACGAATCTCGTTTACATACGAACACGACTTCGTTTAAAGCTTAAGCCAACCTGTGTGGCCATCTATTGGATTATGTAATGGACCAAGCAAATCTGGTCTGTGGTCCCTGGCCATGTCCGAAAAAAAATTCTAATTTTAATTTATAATTTTTTTTCGAATACATACTAATATAAGCAAAAGGCTACCTATGTATGTACCAAATTATAAATAAATCGAACCATAAATATGGTCCTACCCGATATGCCAAAGCTTAATAAAAATCGGTCCAGTCTTATCCGAAGATTTTGGTTACAAGCACCGTGATATGAGATATTTGTATAATAGATTTGAATATAATAAAATTTTAACTTATAAAATATGCAATTAGAAACGGAAAGAAAGCAAAATATGATTATGACAAATTCACCAGACACATTAAAAAAAATTGAAAAAAAATGCTAATGCAGTTGCCTACTTTGAAAAAAAAGAGTCTGTATACATTTTTATGTATAAAAAATTGTATATATATATTATAAATTGTCAGGCGTCAAATTGTTATATCCAAGTATTTTATGCCATTTCTGATAAGAGTCCTTCTAACATATTCCCTAGTTTTTGGAAGCTGCTTCGTTCTGCTCTATACTGAGCTATTCTTATCTACATTAAGTTTCACTTTACTACCAACAGTCTTGACTAGACAATATTCGCTGAATATACATAAATATTTCTCCCTGTCCATATTCGTCACCAGAACTATACACCTGCAACCGTACTTAGCTCTTTTTTGGGATATCGAAGGATTCTTCTAAGTCGACGAAGATAGTGGTGATTATCATTCCTTTTCATTCCAGGTTTGGTTCATGGTGAAAATCGGGTTAATGATGGATTTACTAACAAGGTCCAATCAGTTCTTTGGTTGTGGACTTTGGTGTCCACATATTTTACACAATATGCTCAATAGGATCTCATATGTTATATTGGGTATATCAGGCGCTACGGTCCATCGCAGCGATGTTAGAAAGGCAGTATTTTTCCCTACATGGCTCTATGACAATCACCTTATTTTTACTATCCTCAATCCGATACTTCAATTCTTCGGGCTATGTATTGTATGTATTTCTAATATTTCTTTTAAATTTGTGGTTTTTAAGCTCGAGACATAATTTAATTTAAAAATTTCAATTCCGAGTTTTTCTTATCAGACTTGCCATAGAAATTCCCACTAATATTTAAGCCTTTAAAATTTATTGTCATACTCATCCCATCTTTTTTCTCTTGATCTTTTCCAGCGCAACCAATCATTTGTTTGCTTGAGTTTCGCTAATTCGCATAAATAAATAGTATTCAATTTCATAAAATGCTTCTTAATTGAATTACCACGCAAAGCAGAAGCGTTCGATTTTATTCTTGATGCAAACATACATACATACATACAGTGGTGATAAGTTATAAGCCAATTTGGTAGATAACGGTAGCATAAAATAACTGCAACCTTAGAAACGTTATTAAGAAAGAGAACATCAAACCGCCAATCAAACGCCTATAAATATACAAACATATACGAGTGCATACTTATGTTGCGCTTATTGTGCTGTAGATATAAAAACGAATAATGAACATGAAAGCGAAATCGAAAACGAATAGAAAATATAGAAAAACCCGCACAGCTCAGCCGCTCTCAAGTGGAAAGTCAATATTTTTTAAAATTAAATAAACTCAACTGGTGCGCTTGATTGGGTCGCTAATAACGAAGGTGACAGCGGTGGCATCACGTATCCGCTAGATAGAACACGTCAAGCGATTTGTGGACAGTGTGCGGAGATGAGTAGGCGAGAGGTGAAAATCTATTTTTTTTTTTGCTAATGATTTTTTTGTGAAAGAGCTCTAGCTCAACACCTTTATGTAAAATCGGTTTTGATGTCAAGGCATAAGCTGGCAAAAATATGCCTGGGATTGGGCTTCTATAATGCCCGAAAGAAAGTATGAGAAAGAGAGAGACAACTTTCCGAAAATAGCTTCTATTTATATGCTCTTCCTGGCCCGTCATATCCTGGCTAAAATTCAAAGTTATGAAAAAATATGTATAATTGCGTCCGCACCTTGGTAAGGTATGCCAACCTGCTGAATATATATCTGACTTGAATTTAAAGAGTTCCTCATCAGAATCCATCAATCGTTCCGACGCAGTTTAAAAAAAGTTTGATTCATCTAGGTGAATGCGGTAATCGAGTGGGCCGAACCATGGCCAGACCCACTTCTGAAATTATAAAAAAGTGATTAAAAAGAAAACAATTATTTTTCTAATAGCCTCACGGCGTAGAATGTCATCCCTTCCTTTCTGACATGAAATAAAGGCTCCTCATAAAAATCCATCAGCCGTTCGGAGGCAGCTTAGTATAAACTGTAGGTCCTTCTATTTTGTTGGAAAAAACATGTAGACGCATATCAAAAACTGGAGTAGGATTTCAGCCTAAAGTGGATTTAGTGGTTATATATAAATATATATGCGTGTATCTGTCTGTCCTTGTTCCTTGGTATCCAATGGTATGGGCTATAGCTGACAGAACTGACGATTTGTATGCCTGGATTCCTTCATAAGAGATCCAAGATCAAGTTTCTTATTTATTACTGGATTAAAACAGTTTGACGGTCTGCTGCTCCCCTCTATATGGAGGAGAAAGAGAGTGGATTTACGGAAACTGTGGTTATATCTGGGCATTTATGCGATGGTCTTACGAGGTAAACTGTGGGAGCTTTTGGAGGCCAAAAGGAGTCAAATCTTCGTTTGAAAATAATTATAAACTGTACT
The DNA here is from genome assembly GCA_037013455.1 of Ceratitis rosa. Classification (NCBI taxonomy): domain Eukaryota; kingdom Metazoa; phylum Arthropoda; class Insecta; order Diptera; family Tephritidae; genus Ceratitis; species Ceratitis rosa. Next base: position 19,841,850 of record JAWMAG010000006.1, read on the forward strand.
ACAATGGGCTACGGAAAAAATTTTCATTGAAAATAACTGTTGTGAGGCAATGTAAAAAACTAAAAATATAAAATAATAATTATTTAAATATATTAATTAAAATTTCTTATAACAATTATGACTGGGAAATTATCTCAATACTGAGTAGATAAAAATAAATAAATTTATTAACCAAAAAGTAAAAAAAGAAAACGTATAAAACTTCAAGGAATAAAATGGGGGAATAAAAAAGAAATTTAGTCATTTCAGCGAAGATTTTTCTATTCACTTTCGATTTTCACGTAATTTTCTGCTAATTAAATACTTTGCGCCTCAAAAGAAAACTTCAATATGGGTCACTGTCAATCAATCTACACTGTGTATACACTGTGTATCAGCACCAGCAAGTCTTTGCGAAAATTCTCTATTAAAAATTAAAAAGGCCAATTTCTTTAGATTTTTCTACTTTTTTCACTCCGTTGTACTTTTCTAAAGCGGCTGTTCTAGTTCCGTTGTCCGTTGTTTATCTTCAATTGCACTCGTCAATGGCAGCCTATGTACATGTACACTTGTCTTCTCGCCTCATAGATTGGTGTGTTGTTGCTTTCTTCACTTTTCATGCTCCTTAGTTTTGCTGATAATTGAAAAAAAGGCGAAGAAATTGTTACGAGTGTTCTTAAGTCGTCTTCAGCGCCAATAGCAGCTACAGCTACACACGCTATTGACATTTCCACAGTCGAAACAGCCCCGAGCGACAATATTCAGCACTTCCACAAACTAAGTTCGTCTTCTGCTCTACCACTGGGCAGTGAAGGGACGGGCGGAGCAGCGGGGGACAATCGACAGACAAACGGGCTTCAATTACCAGTGTTAAGTGTATGCCAGCTTTGTGCCCTCCAGCAGTTCTACAAATTTGTATTTTATTTTATTTTTATTTTTTTTTTTAATTTTTTTTTCTTTAAACAGATTTTTCTTCTTCTTCTTCTTCTTCTGTCAACTGCTTTGCACTGCTACACGCTGCAATGACATTTCGATTTATTTTCGAATACAATCAGCTTTTGATTTTCAATAAGCATCAGCATTGATGGTTTGGCTTCTTAAAAACAACAACAGAGAAGCACTAACAACAAAGTTGAAAGTTGAAAAAAAAAGGCAACGGGAATTGTTCACTCGTTAGCGCTCAGAAAAAAGAAGCAGAAGATGACGAACAAGGCTGAGTATTGAAAAGCGCAAACTTGAAAGCGCTTGAAAGCGAACTTCAGAGGAAATTAAGGAAGCGCTAAATTATATTACATTAAAAAAGAAAGAAAGGGAAGCGAAGAAAGAGTGATAATAAGTTTAGCGAGATAACGTTGTTAGTAAGCATTCAAACGCTTCTGTTGCAATAGCAGTAGAAGTGGCAGCAGCTTGAAAAATGGTTAGCTTCGTCGGTGGATAGCGTAGATGACGACCGAGCCAGCGAGTTCATACAGTGCTGAGTAATAGAAAAGTAATTTGGATCAATGTAATGAATTGTGCGAATGCGTCAGCAAAGGATTCTTTTGCTAAAAATTAAAGCGCCCCAGTAAAGCTAGCTAGCGGGGGCCAAGTGCGGGTGGAGAACTAAATGTGATAACAGATAATGAACTTAAGCTCATTGCCTCCGCTCTTAAGTATGCCATTTGTACATTTTTTTTATGGTTTTTCGTTGTACCTCTAGCCATGCCGAAACCAATGAAAGTAGAATGTTAGAGGTTGCCTTATAACAGTAGATTTAAGTGCTCAAAAAACTGATTCTGCAATATCAATTGTATAACCTTTTAGTCATATCTTTAGAAAATGGCTCAGAGGTATGAACAAATTTAGAGCTATCTGAAGGGCTCCCTACATACAGCTACACAAGGTCGTATGAAGAGCTAGTACGACGAGGACTGCAGGGAAAAAATACTGCCGATCTTGCAATGCTGCGATCGACTGAGGTACCGGGTGCTGAAGTGAGAAACGAGGCTCATTTGCTGACGGAAAGGAAAGAGTACATGAAAATGAAATGCGTAGCTGGCTGAGAGGGGAAATATTCCGAGATGATATGAGAAAATGCGACAACTTTTAAAAATTGTTTAAAATCGGCACATACTCGACAGAAATCAAGGAGATGACCTCGTAACCGATACCGGTTATGGAGGAAAGACTTCTCTAGCCTACTAAGTTGCAGGGAAAATGAAACTCCCATAATCTACCGGCTAAGCTATTCAAATATGGTGGTGAAGTACTGACAAAGTGACTTCTTTCGACAGCACGAAAAGGAGCTGCCTTCACGCGTCTATGTCGGAATTTGGTGTTCGCGCAAAATTTATACGGCTCTGTAAACGAGCACAGTAAATGCTCCGTAACGACACTATATGAAGTTTCAAAAAACGTGTCTCTCTTTCATGCTTCAGCGCAAATCAAGGGGAATACAATCTCTTACAAAATCATACAACTTAAAGTTTGGTTTGCTTTTCTCAGACTAAACAAGGAAGTTCAACAAATGGGTCTGATAGACTGTATATCCCTTGCCCATAAACGAAAAGTTGACGGATTCGCTTTTCGGGTAGCCAATATTGTTGTGATTCAGAACTTTGAAGTTAAATACATTTCGTCCATCTCGGAAGCAAGTCGCTCAGACGTGGTCGATATCAGCTGAGTCTGCAATAGGTTTTAGCAGGATTTTGCTAACGATCTACGGCGAATACCACAGACGATTGAATGATGAACTATAATTGAAATAAAACCTAGATGGAGAATGACCTGGCTTCAAGTGGTGTCTCCGACTCGTACCAAACGGTAAAAAGAAAAGCAGTTGGGGTGCCACGAAAGAAGAAGAATAAGCAGACACTTTCTTAGCCTAAAATTTTATTGAAGAAAGTTACCGCCTAATATAAATGGTAGTGAAAAATGCGTGATTTCTCATTATCTACCTACTTCAGTAATGCCAGTCTTATGTTTCACCATTCAGAATATGCCAGACTTGTGGACACATTATCGGAGAATATAAGGCTTCGGAGAGGTAAAAGACTTCTCTCTGAGTATAGTAAGGTCAGGCCACAAAATACTTTTTTCTTTGAAAAGCAGCCAATAAAATCAAGAAAACACTAAATCGATAAAATTCAAATGCAATTAAGTATGAAGAAACCGTTATTGTTGAACACTGACCTTTAACCAAGCCAAAATGTGCGAGGATGTGGTTTTTAATTAAATAAAACTTAAATCACTTTGGTTTGGTAAAATGAACAATTGCTACTCCACTTGAAATATAAATGCATACATATATATGATAAATATACCTTATATACATACACACATTCAAAGGTGATTTAATGTGCTTCATAATGCCGTAAAAGGATATAAAAATATTTATTTGCACAACAGACCCGATGAAATTGAATTGCGTAGCTTGCCTTTTTAACTGGCAACATGCAGAAAAATATCAATAATATACTATATAGAAGGATATTTATATATATATATATATGTATATATATACAATATATATATTCATATATTTCTGCGTCCATAATTACTTGAGTGTTTACAAGTATTAAATAGTTGAATATACATATGTGTGTGTAAAAAAAGTGTTTTTCGCTCTTATAGATATCCATATAGGTACACACATATACATATGTATAATGTATGTAAATAAATAACAATTGTAAAGCACTAGCATACCGTTAGTCAAGCGTAAGCGTGTGAGCGCTTGTAAAAGCCAAGTTGGTTGGAATAAACGACAGCATTGTTAATATGTGGAAATCCATCAAAATCGTAAAATGGCAGGCGTTACAAGCGGAAGCAACAACAACAGCAACAATAGATTTAAAAAGTTATGCTTTATGCGGACTATTTTGTTGTTGTTGTTATTACTAACAAATGGTAAAAATGCGAACATGAAACTGTAATATAAGTACATTTGTTAAGGATATTACAACGACCCACGCACTCATATGTACATATACGTGTAGGCACATGCGTATGCAAGTAAATAATAAGTCGGAAATACTTTTTTTTGCGAGTGCAAAAACGTTACATCCATCAATGTGGGAAAGAATTGAAAAATAAATATATATATAAAATTGGTTACAATACAGACTAGTTTTTGACTGGTATGATAGTAACTGGTATTTAGTTAGTATGATACGAACTCATATTTCACTAGTTGGGCTTAAACTAGTATTTTATTAGTATTTCCTATTTTATAAAAAGTAGTATTGCAGTATGTGATCAGACAGCCGACAAGTCAAGAATTTCAACGTATTAAAAATGTCAGAGGTTAGTATGGATAAAATTGTAATTAAATAGTTATATATATATATATAGGCATATATTTCATACACACTTATAAAGCAACATACACAATGTGTGTACGAGGGTTGCATTTTATATTTCGGGATTTGGCAACCCTAGTGCTGCAATCCGGTAACTGAAACTTTTATCGTGATTTTTATTATGATATTATACTTAATCAGGTAGTTTTGACATGCGAGTGTTATTTATGTTCCTAACAGTAACTTAAAATATATCTCGGCAAAAAAAAATTAAATTAAATCGCGTATATTTTCACGCTGCTAACATTAACAAATTTCCCCGTGGCTTAAGGGATTAGGGGTAGTCAGAACTTTCAAAAAATCAATTTTTTTTTTTTGCATTTTCATTAAGTATAATATCTTAAAAATAATCTCTTAAAATTTCAAATTAATCCGATAATTCGTTTTTAAGTTATTCGACAAATAACAAAGAGAGCTCGGGCCTTTCAAAGCGCTCGGGAGCAGGTAGCTAGTATCTAGTGTGAAACTTTAAACGCGTTTTTCTCAAAACTATGTTTTTTGAACTGGTGGCAACTGTAACTCGAAAACCGCTCAGTTGATTTTAATGAAATTTATACAGCTTTTAGAATACATAATAAACTCGGGAAAAAATCGAAGGATTTTTTTTTTTTTTGAAAAATTTCGATTTTTTCCCAAAAATCTAGACAAAAATTTCCTGAGGCCGCCATTTTGTTAATTTTTGAAAAAAAAAACCTTCGATCAGGCCCAGGATTATTTATTTATCCGATTGATTTCAGATGAATCTCCAAGGACTTATGATTGTCACCGCAAGGACGTTTTTTTGGAACTGGGTTAACATAGACAGCTTCGGAAATATTTTTTTTTTGAAATTTTCGTGACTTCAAGTCAAAACATTGTTTAATAATACCATATCACTACTTTTGTAAAATAAAATTATTTAATAGCAAACAAAAATACTGAAAATTCTCATTTTTTCGTGCCTCTGACTACCCCTAACCCCTTAACTCAGCAACAGTGTATAGATGATCTTAATTCAATTATTGGAGATGGAGCTCCACCAAGGACCAGTGTTTATCGATAGTATGGTGAATTCAATCGTGGTCGTAGATCACTCCAAGACAAATTCCGTGACGGTCGTCCAAAATCAATTGTTGTTCCGGAAACTATTAATGCTGTGTCCAAACTGATATTGCAAGATTGTCATGTGATCTATTATAAGAATTGGACAACTATAAACATTAGTGAGCTCCGCATGCGTTGAAATTAACAATTAACTGGAAAAAAATCTGCTCGTTGGATCCCACACAATTTTTCAATCGCTCAAAAGGAGGCTCGTGTCATTTGATTGAGACAAATATTAAAAAAAAAACTACAATCGCGGTGCCTGGCAACACATCTATGACAACGTAGCGGGTGATGAGTCATGGAATTACAGCAGTTAAAAATTATCCAGATCCAACAAAAGTTGTTCGTGCACGAAGCACTTCCAAGCAAATGGCTGGCTGTTTTTTGAAAAAACTGGGTGTGACGCAACCGTATCACGAGAACAAAGCAGATCAGTGCATTCTGAGTGATATACAACCATTTGTTTCCCAGTTCCCTTTCAAGAAGACGGATCAAACTTCACCATGGCAAAACGAGCTCTCACCGATTGAAACAGCTACACCTAGCGCTCAAAATAACGATTTGATGAGTCATCCATGACTGGTTCAACAGTTTTTGACACCTGAACAGACAGTTGATGGCTTCAGAACACATGTTTTGGAGACACCTGAATCAGAGTTGCAAAAGTGTTTCAAAAACTGATTCAAACGCATGCAAAGGTGGATTGATCTTAATGGAAAATATTTTGAAAAAACAATTTTTGATGATTAATATTTGTTTTTGTTTGCCAAACCCGAAATTTATATAAAAAGGAATCTAAATACATATGTACTAATTTTTGTGTCTTATTAATTTTTTCTTGTTTAAAAAATTTTAAAATACCGTTATTTTTTGTAAATGCTAAGTATAAGCTATAAAATTTTCAGTTGCTGCGGCAAAATTGTCTATGAGTGACTGTTCAAAAAGCACATTTTTGCTGTTACTTTATATCACCTCAGTAGAAAGTACCCTCTCTCACCCTATCTCTCTTGCCCTGCACTGTATCCAATCAGCCCTCTACTTCCGCTATATTTCGGCAAATATTATGATGTATTGATAGCAGGCAGGGCATTAATAATAGGCTTAAGCTCAAAGTTGCTACTGGCAAAGATTTATTATGGTTGTTGCCTTTTACCAATTCACACACACACACAAGCAAATTTATTACATACACACTTTTTTAGTGGCTTTAAAATACGCTCTTCTGGGCATGGCTACGAAGTGCGGCATAAACAACGTAAACCATTTGCACACATGTTAACAACAACACCTGTTTGGGTGGGTGTAGGCTGCAGGAGGAGAGAGCGTGTGTATTCGTGGTATTGGCAGGCATTTTAGTATTACAAACTGAATCTACTAACGCTACAGTACTTATGCGTACGAAAATGTTAACATTATATGTAGATAAATATATAGGTATATAATCCTATATGCATAACGTATGAACAGTTATGTGAGTGTGTAGTACAAGTTTATATGTATGTGTGGGATTTTCATTAAAATTCATTTACGCATTACTGGTTACATATACCTACATATATGCATGAATGTTTACCTATGTAAATACAATTGTTTACTTTGTTGAATACCAGACGTCGACTCTTGAGGTGCTAAAATAAACATTTTGATGTTTTGATTTTTCGCGATTTTTCTTCTTTTGGTTTTCTGAAAAGATTGATAGGAAGTAAAGCTCAAATTTTTTGTGTAAATCATTTTAAAAATTATATATACCAGTGTTAGTTGAAATTTGCGTTTTTTCGATAAAGAGAACACTTAATTTTCAGAGGAACCTCAAATTTTTTTTATTCAAAGTATTGACCATTGGTTTCTACACATTTCGCCCATCTCTCAGGCAAATTATGGATAGCATTCCCAAAAAACTTTTCCTCTTTCGAGGCAAACCATTCGACGAGCCATTTTTCGACTTCTTCAAAATTAGCGAAGCAGTGCTCTGCAAGGGTGTGTCCCATCGATGCGAAAAGGTGATAGTCGGACGGGGCGAGGTCTGGAGAGTACGGCGGGTGCCATAATATTTCCCAATTAAGTGTTTTTAATGTGTCTTTCACCAGTTTAGCGGTATGAGACGGTGCATTGTCATGTTGCAAGATAACTTTGCCATGTCTTCGGGCCCATTCCGACCGTTTTTCGATCAACGCATGATTCAAGTTGATCTTTTGTTGTCGGTAGCGATCCATGTTTACCGTTTCACCAGGTTTTAACAACTCGTAGTACACCACATCACACTGGTCCCACCAAACTCAGAGCATTGTCTTACGGCCATAGCGATTTGGCCTTGCAGTCGATGGGCCAGCTTCACCAGGGGAAAGCCATGACTTTTTTCGCTTCGGGTTCTCAAAATAAATCCATTTTTCGTCTTTTTCGTCCCCTGTGACAATTCGATGCAGAAAAGATTTCCTTCCGAATCGTTGAAGCAGCATTTCACAAACGGTTTTCCGATTTTCCATTTGTCTATCGTTCAGCTGGTGTGGTACCCATTTTCCATACTTCTGGATCTTTCTCATGGCTTTTAAACGTTGGCTAATTACTCCTCGAGTCACATGTAATGTTTCTGCCAATTTTTGATGCGATTGGGTGGGATTAACATCCAATAACGCCTTCGTCTTCGAGCTTTTTCGCTGCACCAGGATGTTCATTGTCTGCCAAATCGAAATCTTCACTTTTAAATTGACGAAACTATGTCTCACATGTTCTAATCACTGGAGCATGTTCACCATAAGTTTCTACCAGCAACCGGTGAGCTTCAGCTGCTTCTTTCTTTTGATGAAATAAGAAAAGCAACGAATGCCGCAAATGCGATTTACTTGGAACGAAACTCGACATATTCACTGAGGTAAACAAATATGACGCTATTATTTTGGCGGAATGTGACTTGCGTATTTTTGTAGGTTAATGTCAATAGAAAAACTTGCATACATGCAAATCATAGAAATTTATACATATTGCTAGCGACATCTACTAGTAAAACCGGCACACTTCAACAAACACACCTGGTATTTAGTGTTTTTGAACCATTCATCAGTTTTTTCTTAGTTCTTAATTTATTTTAATTAAATTTACGATGCGTAAGATACAAATTTTGATATTGGTGCTGATGGGACTCTCCTTCACATGCTACAAGTGAAAACTGGCGTACTGTCACTTGCCAATCGGTTCTCCTTTATAATAGGTGAAGAGGCAGTCCATCTTTATAGACAGCGGCTATGCTGAAACCTTATATTTTTATAGTCAATTGATTGAGCAATTAAGAAAATTAGTTTCAGCATAGTGTGTGTATCATAGCTTAGTAAAAAATATTAAAGGCCATAGGACGACATACATACGAGTACATAGTGAATTGGCCCCAGAAAGCTACCGGGCATGTTGGTATCAATAAAATACTTCCATGCTATACGTTTAAAAAATAAAATAAAATAAAATAAAATAAAAGCTAATATTCAACAATTAGATTGATCGGTGGACTTTATTACCATGACAAAAAAACACTCTTTCAGATATCATATTCCATGATTTTTAACGATTTCGTATGTATAGAGAAATATTAAATAAAGAGTCTGAACTTTGGTATTCCACACATATAAGTTTGAAATTAATATTAACTCTGAAAATCATTGAAATCGAATTTTGAATTTTCCATTAAATTTGATGAGTTCACGAAAGGTATAAAGACTTCGTCTTGGCTGAAGATAACATTTCTTTCCTGTTTTAGATTTTAATTCACTATTTAACTACCCTAAAGGAACCGTATAGTTAATCCTTTCTGGTTATGAAAAATTAAGAAAATAAATAAATTGAAAAATTATTTTAAATAAGCCAACGATTAAGAAGGTTTTCCACTTTTTTAATTGCTTTCTGTTAGTAGGCAGAAAGTTTTGGTGTGATTATCATCAGAAGGCAAGGTAATTAAAATCCATAATTTTTTTAGATATCAGCCTTTAAATCTCATTAAAAAACTCAAAACTATAAAATAGCAACTTTTTTCAAAAGTAACATGCAAAACCAAAATAATTTATTTTCTAATTATTCTTTAGTATATATATTTATATTTATGTAGTCTTATTTTAATCGCAATATTTCATAAAATAGCGAAAATGAATTAGTTTATACTGTATCAAACTCTACGGTTTAATTCCAAAGATTGTATAAAGTTATAAATATTAAAGTTGAAAAAAGCTTTACTGCCAATATAACCAGAAACTAGCACAAAATCAAATGGCAGTACGTATATAATATAAAAAGAGCAAATTTAGACTTCAACAGGACTCGAGTAAATACTTACAAGCGAACATGTGTAGTTTTACATTCACATACATACTTATATGTATAGGTATACATATGAGAAGTTACACATAATACATACATACATATCTATATATGATTTGCTGATAATAACCTACATAGTAATTTCTAACTCTAAATTATGAACCATTTATGTACACACATTTACACCTGCAAAGAAATCGTAAACATTAGTAAACATACCTATGTATGTGTGCTGTGCTGATTACATGTGCATAAATTTATCTTAAATGCATGAGGGTTGTTTTAATGAAAATTTTCGGTGAATGATGTTATTGTTGAGTACCTTTTTCCTTAATTGCTTTGCTTTCTCGATGTTTGTCTCAAGGTGATTGATGATTGTTTTCAATTACGAAATTGAATCTGTTTATATTCACTGATGCGTACAAGTAAAATTTCAAACGAATGAACATGATTATAATTTATATATACATATGTATATCTGTATGAGTATACCTATATGTATATGTGTATATTTATGAAAGCATTCAAAATGTCGTCGTCAATTAGGTTTATTTGTATGCATTTTGCGCATTTCCATACTTCTAATTTGATGTTTTATATATGTATATATATACGAGAGGGGATTAAAAAAAGTTCGGTCAGTTGGTTGCATTCAATTTCTTTTTTTTTTTTAATCTAAAAATGTCAAATCCTTTGCAGTTGCGTTTATTAGTCTTACTTTCAAATTTTAAAACGAGACGAGGAAACGAAAATAGCTGAGGGTAAAGTTCTTACTGGTCGTCACCATTTTACCTTACTGAAAACAAACAGCAGTTCATGGTATGGAGCCCGACAGGAGCAAACCCATCCGTAAAATCTAAGCAACAAAAATCAACAGCAAAAGTAATGATGTCAGTTTACTTTACCCAATCTAAAATCGTAGCTGCTATTCTACTGGAAAAGTGAAAATGGTACACCGAAGAATGCTTACCAAAAGTTTTCAAAAATTTGTTGGAAAACCGGAAAAAAGAGGATCTGCAGCGCTACTTTTTACATCAGGACAACGCGCCATCCCACACTGCTGAAGTAACAAGTCATTTATTGCAATCTCTGGGATCAAAGAAATACATCCAGCACCATATTCCCCATATATAGCACACTGTGATTTCCGATTGTTTCCAAAAATTAAAAAAAAAAATTAAAAGGAAAGATCATTAATAGCAACGAGGAGATAATTAATGCGGTTAATGCTGAACTTGATAAGCTTAAAAGGCAAGATTTTGAAGACTGCTTTCTGAAGTGGATCGATGGGCTTAAGAAATGCATTGAAATCAAAGGCGATTATGTAGGGAAGATAAAAAAGTGCAAAGATTATGAATAAATTCAAAAAGAATTTTTTATTTTTTTTTACTGGTCAACTTACCGAACTTTTGTTAATCACCTCTTATGTATGTGTGGTAGTGTAGTATAATATATTGTATTAATTGAACTGTATGATGTTGCATGCCACTTTGCAGCATATTGCCAGTTTCATTGCTTTGTTCATAAGGTACTATAATTTACATTTATAAATGAGAAATAATGGCAATACGACATTTGGTATAATTATTTTCAATTTTGTTAATTAGCTCATATAGAGTTATGAGTTTTGATCCTTAAAAATTTAACTTAAATTGTGCACATTTCTATTATTAAGAAAGTGATTAATTTTTTTTAGAGTTTTCCTTTAAATACATAGGTACATACTTTGAGTCAATCATCTATACAGCGAAAGGCAATTCTAGTTAACAATTGAGAAGCACAAAAAGTACCCTGGTTTTTGTGGTTGACAATATGAAAAACCACTACCCGTTTCGTATGTATAGATATGCCGCAGAAAGTGCTATGATGTTATATGGCGATAGCCTAGCTCACTCATTTGTACACGTACTCTGGACGTCTTATATGATAACAACTTGACCTCTAATTAAATTGAACAGAAGACCAACATTTTGAGACTGATGCGATCTTGTCCCAGTTTCATTTCGTGACCACATTTTTCGTATATATAGATGTATGGCGAAAAGGTTCTCTACTATGACGTTAGATGTACGACTTTCATATCACATTGCTAAATATAGTGCCTTGAGGAATACTATAAGACTGAGGGGATTCACGAATATCTCGCAACTGTTGCTCCTAAACAGTTTAGCCTTCAATGTCATGCCGAAATACCTGCTGGGTTCGATTTCTGGCCCCGACCAGCATCCAAAATTTTACTGAATAAATTAAACAAATTTTTCTAAAGAGGCAAAAATTAAGTCAAATTCGTTTTTTTTCAAGTTTATTTCTCTACACACTATTTAATCTATAGTTTTTTGTGCTATAGCAATTATTTTCAACGACTGCTTCACATCTGCGATTTATACTTTCCACCAGTTTTGAACACTTGACTTTAGGTATGACATACCAAGCATCCAGGACGGTAGAAAAATTATCTTCCAACTTTTCTTTGTGATTTCACTCTTCATTCATAGGTTTTCAATAGGATTTAAGTCAAATCTCTCTCTCTTCCTCTTCAACCTGTTTAGTTGAGTTTGGGGACCGGCGGAGTCGTTGAACCATACTTTTTCGACGATGAGACCGAAGCAACAATCATGGTGAATAAATTGCGCTATCGAGAAATGTTTAATGATTTCCATTCTGGATGGTATTAATCTGGACAACGTTTTCTTTCAACAAAAAGCCGCTACGTGCCACACAAGCAACGAAACCATCGATATTTTAAGAGAAAAGTTTCCGGATCGTGTTACCTCTCGAAAAGGTGATCGCAATTGCACGTCGAGATCTTGTGATTTAGCAGCACCTCTCGACTTCTTCTATGCCAACAGGCCAACGACGATTCAATACCTCAAAAATGGAATTCGTGAAGCTATAAGGGCATACAGCAGCCAATCTGCGATTTGGTGATGGGAAATTTCATAAAAAGGATACGATCCTGTAAGCGTATGCGTGGCGGCCATTAGGTATATATTGTTTTCCATTATTGATGGCATATTTTCCTCCTAACATGGAAATGAACATCCGATCACTCATCTCAAAAAATGTCAAATTTTCTTTAAATATCAAAATAAGACCTCGTATTGGAAAATCCTGTATTACATCAAACGTTAAGTTTTCACACACTCTTGAAGCTTCTAATTGAAAAAAGATACACGAAAATGAAATTTAAAATCAAGAAGAATTTTTACGTTTTCACAAGATTTTTTTGGAAAGTTCTCTTTTGATTTCGACAGCGAAGCACTAAGAAATGATGAACTTTGAAAAACGTATTGCCAATTTATTATAAAAATTTACCTATTATAAATAATTTACCTATACCAAAACTACATTACATCAATCTCCATCGTAGTAGATATGTGTGTAATGTCATTCATATTCAAAAGGAACAAAAAATAATGCAAAAAATCTAATCAATAAATAAATTAT